>QLTV01000577.1:2903300-2917303 GCA_003457575.1 Thermophis baileyi
ATGAAATGGAATGGAATGGAATGGGTTGGAATGGAATGGAATGGAATGGAATGGAATAGAATAGAATAGAATAGAATAGAATAGAATAGAATAGAATAGAATAGAATAGAATAGAATAGAATAGAATAGAATAGAATAGAATAGAATAGAATAGAATAGAATAGAATATTTATTGGATAAGTGTGATTAGACACACAAGAAATTGGTCTCTGGTACATAAGCTCTTAGCGTACATCGAAAACAACAAAATAATAATAATCACAATAACAAAGGATAATAATAATGATCATAATGATACCAATAGAGAACATAGTGCAACTGATAAGAAGGATAAAAGTAATATAGCCATACTACATGGGTCATATACTTCGACATAAGACTGTACTGTGGAAATTAAGTGCTCAACATAACTGTGGCCAAATTCTACACAGGTATTTCAGATAGCTGGAGGACCTTGAGAAGGCTTGGATTTGGTCCTCCAAAAGTGGTAGATCAGAGCAATGGTGGGTGAAAGAAATGATGGGTTTAAGGCTTGGCATAACAGATATCCTTTGGAGTTGAATGGGTCCATGTATGTAGAAAAACTATGAATGTTACTACGGAATGATTCCCAAAATGATCCCTAGAGGACATAGTTTTGGTTCTCAAGCTCATGTATGTTTTGTTGGGTGAGGCTGTGATCAATTTAGCAAGAGAAATGTGTCAACGGGACTTGCACAGGAACATCCCCTAAAGTATCTTTGCTTAACATAGCACTTTCTCTCTCTCTCTCTCTCTTTACACTAGAAATCATTTGTTAAAATTAGGTTTCTCTGAAGTGGCATCTAAAATCAATGATGTGGCATACATTAGCTTTGTCAGCATGATCTGCTCCACCAGATATACTCTGAAGAGTAGGTGTCTCAGCAGAAGTCAAAAAGAGACTTGAGAGCTTAAATGGTCAGAGAAGCTCAAAGCAAAATTACTCCATTTTAATCCTGATACAGGGAAATACAATTAGAAATACAGTATATTCAAGACTCTGTCTCAGTCATCTTCAGTTATCCTCAATTTAGAAACAAACAAACAAACAAACAAAAAATTCCAGGCTAATGTATGCTGATTAAATCCCATTAGACAAGCTTCAGGCTACCCTAACATTTTTCTCTGATACATTTCTCAATACATCACAGCTTTTGTATGCATTCCAAGTACCTGGACATTTCTGTAGTCTTCAGGGCTGCCTTCTCTGTCATTGGCTTCACTCTACCTGCTTCTCCTACCATGTCTTTCCAGACAACCTATATGGAGAGAGGTGCTTTTTCAAGAGGCAACTGGACTTTCTGGTTTTTCTTTGAAGATGTTTCGCTTCTCATCCAAAAAGCTTCTTCAGAAAGTCCAGTTGCCTCTTGAAAAAGCACCTTTGGGACAACCATGACCTGGATGACTGATAATCTCCATAGACATTTAACGATGCACTATATAGCAATAGCAATAGCACTTAGACTTATATATGCTTCACAGAGCTTTACAGCCCTCTCTAAGCAGTTCACAGAGTCAGCATATTGCCCCCAACAATCTGGGTCCTCATTTTACCCACCTCAGAAGGATGGAAGGCTGAGTCAACCTTGAGCCTGGTGAGATTTGATCTGCCAAATTGCAGGCAGCAGAAGTAGCCTGCAGTACTGCACTCTAACCACTGCGCCACCATGGCTCCAGAGGTGGTATTCTGCCGGTTCTGTCCGGTTCGCCCGAACCGGTAGCGGAAATCGCAGGAAGCCCTGCCCACCTACCCTGGCTCTTTTTCGTCCTTTTTAGGTATGTTTTTAAGCTTGGGCGCATGGGCGGAACGATGTACACATGCGTGAAGGTGGTGTGTGCGAGCGAAGCTAGCGCGTGTGCGCACTCACATTTGCGAACTGGTAGGGAAGGTAAGTGAATACCACCCCTGCATGGCTCATATATGGAGAGATGTTTGTTCTCCTCTTCTATGAATTCCTTTCTCATGGCTGCAATGCTATTTATATTATGTTAGAATGTGAGGCATTTAGAAAGTTGTGGGCATGGGATTATCATCAGTCTATAGACCAGCAGTTCTCAACCTGTGGGTCGCGACCCCTTTGGGGGTCGAATGACCCTTTCACAGGGGTCACCTAAGACCATCGGAAAACACATATTTCCGATGGTCTTAGGAACCGAGACACCGCTCCTCTATCCATCCACATACGAGTACCCGGGGACGGTGCGACGCATGGGCAGCCCTCGAATGCGCAGGCGCCAATGGAAGGGCCGTGCGCGCTAACCCGCCATCTTGGTGCCACGCCCCCTTTGTCACCTCATCGCTTCTCGCCTGGCAACGCGCATGCGAGAGGAGGGGGAGGGGGTTATGGCGGCGAGGCAGGGGTCATGGCATTAGGAAGGTTGAGAACCACTGCTATAGACTGTTCATTTATTTAATACCTTATTTCAATGTGCCTGACAAATTGAACATTCGGTAACCTCAAAGGAGTTTTGATCTTTCACTGGTTTTAACAAAAAAGAAAAACAGTGTTGTTGCATGACTAGGTCTTTTGGACCAGTCTGAAAGTTACTCACAGCAACCGATGAGGAAAAGAATGCAAGATTGTATCAATATAATATTATCATATAAAATAATATTATTTTAATATTATTTGTTTTCCTGAGGAAGAGAAGAGAACTTGAGAAATGAAGATTTTTTTTTGTAGAAATAGTGTCCAGACACACTCTTTAATAATTTTTTATGAAAGTTATAAATCCAACGATTAAAAAAAAATAATATAAGCTAAGAAAAATATAAAAAGAAAAAAATGCAAAGAATAAAGAATATATAAAGAAATGGCTTTCCATTTCATTAAAACAAATACAAAGAATTTCAGCAACTTATCATCCTGCAATGTGTCCACCTGTGTGTCCAACTTGACAATCCATGTTAACTCTCCAGAAAACAACCCCATGTTAATAACAGTAGAAATGTCAATAAGTCAATATAATGGCTACATAATGGCTGTATCAGTTCTGACATCACCAACTTCAGTCCTTATGGTATGTGGATTTACCAATAAAAAAGTACTGGAAGATGGAAGATACTATTGGTGCAAGCAATGTGTAGGCAATTAATCAACCCAACATTCAAGGACCATATAATGCCTATCTTGAAAGATTTATATTGATTGTCAATTGCCTTCAAAGTAAAGTCAGTGTTAACCATTAAACCCCTAATGATTAGAACCTTTGGACCTCATATTTGAAGATCACTCCTATCTACGTGACTATCAATATGTTGGAAAGCGTTATTCTCTGAATTAGGATCGCAGATAGCTCAAAGCATGAATACAGCCCAGAAATAAAATATTAGATTGCACTGAGTCATACAGCAATGATGAACGTGAACCAAATATGGAAAAGCAAAGACATCAGCCTGGCAGGCAAATGTATGTTACTTTGCTCTATTGTGTTCTCCATAGCTACCTCGGGTTGTGAAAGTTGGACCTTAAAAAAAGCAAGACTGGAAGAAATTTGACTTGTTTGAGCTGTGGTGCTGGAGAAAGTTCCTGCGTATCCTTAGACAGCAAAGGTGACTAACAGGTAATTCTGGAGCACATGACATTAGACATGTCACTAGAAGGCAAAATTACAAAACTGTGTCTCCCTTACTTTGGCCATGTCATGAGGGGGAATTCCCTGGAGAAAGCAATTATGTTTGGAAGAGTAACCAGTAAAAGGAAACCAGGGTGCCAAAGAACATGGACGCTATCAAAGCTGACACCAGCCAGAGCACAGAACAACTCAATGAAGAAGTGCAAGATTGGAAGAAGTGGAGAGACCTGGCCCAGAGAATCACCAAGAGTCGGTCTCGACGGAATGGATAACATCATCATCATCTTCTGAATGTCCTTGTTCTCAGGGGCTTCTGGGTCCAACATTCTCCTTCATGGTTGCTTAGTCAAGAAACATCTCTTCCATAACTTTCCAGAAACCACGTCTCTCCTCACTGAGGACTGAGTCTAACTGGGACAAGATGGTGGACGGAGCAGTGAATTTGATTGACAGACTCAGTCCTCATCCTGATTGGACGAGACAACCCACTCTGAATGCTAGCTCCAACCACCATGGAGAATGTTGGATAACCATTTGTCTGAAGTGGTGTAGGGTTTCCTGCCTAAGCAGGGGGTTGGACTAGAGGACATCCAATGTCCCTTCCAACTCTGTTATTCTATTCTATTCTGTTCTTCATCAACGCTGACACCAGCCAGAGCACAGAACAACTCAATAAATAAGTGCAAGATTGGAAGAAGTGGAGAGACCTGGCCCAGAGAATCACCAAGAGTCGGTCTCGACGGAATGGATAACATCATCATCATCTTCTGAATGTCCTTGTTCTCAGGGGCTTCCGGGTCCGACATTCTCCTTCATGGTTGCTTAGTCAAGAAACATCTCTTCCATAACTTTTTGGTCTGCATTTTTTTTTTAATTTGTCTTAACTGATTGAATATTCAACTGTATATAAACAAGGACAAAAAGAATGATGCCTGTGCGGATTTTGGTCTATAAAAAAATCAAAGCCGAAAATTAACATCTTTGATAGAATAATTGAGGGTGGAGGTTGAGGAACAGGCATTTTATTACTGTCTCCTGATCATGGAAAGATTTCTGTCCCTTGAAATCAAGATGAAAACATCCCTTATAAAAAGTAGTTCCTGCAGAATGGGAAAAGAGTGGGCAATCAACACCTGTCCTTTGCCACAATCACTATCTATTTTAGAAGTCTGGAGGCGGACTTTTATGATGCTGTATTTTTTAATTGAAATGTGTTGCTGAACAAGCAGGTTTGTTTGCATTTTTATTGCACTTTTATAGAAATGCCTATGAAAGCAACCTTGAAAGTCTCAGCAGTGATCTATGGCTTTAAACAAGTACTCTGAGTGGAAAATGCATAGTGGCATATATTATGCATAACCTACCCAAACAACTGCTAATGCAATAATCCTGCAAGATAACCTGAATGAGCTCTATGAAATTTCCTACTTTTTTCTTTCTTTGGGGATCATGATGAAAACGGAATAGAGGAGGCCTAGGTATTTGGGATGTTAGCATTTGGTGGTGCTTTAAACTAATCAGGGCAAATCAATTGGGAAATATAAATCTTTTGGTTTTTATTTGCCACCATTTGCCTTCATGACGTGCTCTTACGGATGTTCAGCACATACCCACTCTAGGATATATTTATGGTATGTGTCTTGTAACATAAGAGGTTTTTTTTTTTTTCATTAATACCTTACTGATACTTATTTCAATAATCAATTTTGATTATTGAAAAGTTTGTAAAGGTAGATGTAAAATGTTCCCACCTTCCTTACATGTAAGAACAATTTTGCATAGTCCTTTAAAACACCAAGACACAAAATTTATGGTCTCTAAGCTACTCCATTGGAACATTCATTCCAACCCTCAAATGTTGTTCTCTTTCTTCTCTTTGATGGCACAGAGACAACTGAGAATGCAGTTCTGATCCAGAGAGACCGACCAGCAGCTTACCATATTCAGAGATTGAAATCAATCCAGTATTTACAGTATTCCAGGACTGAATACTGGAATCGGTGCTGAAAAGTACAGAAATCAAGTACTGAAAATTAACAACTGGTGGGACAGAGCTAAGCTTCTTCTTTCATTTAGAAGCCAACATCTGACATCATAGAACATAGACTTATAAGGTTGGAAAGAACCTCAGAGGTCTTCTACTCCAAGCCCAGCTCAAGCTAGGAGTGTTATACCTACCATGCTTGTCTTCTCCTCACCCTTTTGTTCTCTCTCAAACAAATGATTGACAAGCAAATTCAGAACTTCTGGTTTCTCGGTGTAACTCTGTGTAAATTAAATGGTTAAAGAATTACAGCTCCTAGGATTACTTCAGGACTCAGAAGTGAAGGGCAAAGAATGCCAAAAGGAAACTTCTTATATGAGCTTTGCAATCTGACCCATATTCAGAAAGTAGGAAATGGTGCAGAGGTGGTATTCAGCAGGTTCTGACCAGTTCTGGAGAACTGGTAATGGAATTTTTGAGTAGTTCGGAGAACCGGTAAATACCACCTCTGACTGGCCCTGCCCCCATCTATTCTCTGCCTCCCGAGTCCCAGCTGATTGGGAGGGAATGGAGATTTTGCAGTATCCTTCCCCTGCCACGCCCACCAAGCCACGCCCACAGAACCGGTAGTAAAAATAATTGAATCCCGCCACGTCCACCAAGCCAAGCCATGCCATGCCCACCAAGCCACACCCACAGAACCGGTAGTAAAAAATTTTGAATCCCACCAGTGAAATGGTGGTTATAGCGATTTCTTTAGTTTAGTTGGAGAAAATGTTGCAATAAATCTTCCAGCCTGATCCTTTCTTTGAAAGTAACCCTTTATAGCTATTGAAGCATCCTGGGATCATAGCAGATGTCCAACTTTAGTGGTTGTCTAAATGGTTTCTTCTGACTTCCTTGCCCATCCCCAGCCTCTTTCTTCTTTCTCTCTCCTTCCAGTGACTCCATAGATCTACCAAAGGAATTTGAGGAAAACATAGATTGCATACTAATTATGATTGTACACTCCAAAGATAACATGACATCTGGCCTTTGTGAAACTTAAGTACTGTCCTGATCAGGCTTTTCAGATACGGAAGGTCTACTCTGGGTTTTTACTTTCTGCAAGGTGAAGACTGAATAGTTAAGGTTAGGACTCATTTAGAGTTCTTCAGAGTGTTGGAAGAAATATCCATCTGGTTCAGTTCCAAGCCAGGAGAAAGGCACTAGAGACAAAATGGAGGCTGGAGGCTGATTGGAAAGATGGTTTAATGATGATGCAGAACCACATGGGTTCTGGGTAGCTGACCACATGGAGTTGAGAGTGGGGGGTATTTATACCTTCTCTTGGGCTTTGAACTTGAGCTTCCTGTTCCTGTGCAAGAACATGTATTCTATTGGCTGTTGTAGGGGTCATAGCTGGCTCTGTAGGTTGTCTGAGCTAAGTTTGGTTGAAGTTTGGAAGGTGATGCAATGTCCTTAGGAGATTGTGCCATGTGGTGAGCTCTGCTGCTAGATGGTAGTGGGTTAATCCTACCTTTGTTCAGACCTTGCTGCAGGGAGTAATGGATTACCAAATCTGCATTTCTAAAGCTTTGGAGGGGGGGGCAGGGAGCTGAGGCTCTGAGTTTCTGTCTCCCTTAAGATTTTTATTTCTGTTTTAGGGGAAATATTTTATCCTGCCTTTTTTTTAATATTTCTCAAAATATTTCATTCTTCTAGGAGGGGAAAGGTAGCTTCCCACAAGAGACATCTGTTCTTTGAACTAGCTCTTACCTAAGGATCTTCCTTCATTGGGGAAAAAAACCAATGTTTTACCAATTTTATTTTGGCCTTCCTTCCTTCCTTCCTTCCTTCCTTCCTTCCTTCCTTCCTTCCTTCCTTCCTTCCTTCCTTCCTTCCTTCCTTCCTTCCTTCCTTCCTTCCTTCCTTCCCTGTCTCTCTCCCTCTCTCTCTGAACAATTCCATGAATGCATAATATTTACAGGATGGAAAAAATATACACTGTCATCCACAAAAGCACATTTTCCATCCTCATGATTTATCATTTATTTCTTGAAGTCAATGTTCTACTCTTTATTTTGTTCTAAAAAAAAACCCACAGAGATTCTGCCTATCATCGGATTATTCTTAGCATGGCAGATGAATCTCAAGAATAGAAATGAGACTTCTTCGTTTTCTTAATTTGGGAATGTCTTACTGCTAGGCTGAGTCAAGTAATTACAGTACAACCCAATTCTATGAAGAAGCAGATAGAAAGCATTTTGGGGAGTGCCTCCAAATTTAAGAATATAGAGATGTACAGTGTGTGTGTTTCTGTGCTCAGTAGAGATGCATTGTTAGTTATAAGGAAGAGTCCGTTTCCTCCTGGATCATACTCCCTTCGTATTGTTAGAAATTAGCAATACTGCATGGAAAATAGCATATTACTAGAACAGAAGCAATGTATAATTTGCAAAGTCTTATATGGTATTCCAGTCAGATCATTCTGTTGTTCTTTGAACTGAATCTGATTTCAGATCCTCAAGCATATATCTTGTTTAAAGAGATAGATAGATAGATAGATAGATAGATAGATAGATAGATAGATAGATAGATAGATAGATAGATAGATAGATAGAAGAGGCCAGGTATAGTACAACTATTAGTGAATTTAAATAAATGAAAATGTCAAAAGTCAAAAGAGATATTTTGGTACATGCAAAATATTCTGAAAGAGATTATTTTTAATAAGCTTAGTAGAATTCCTAGGAGTGGGTTGTCCTATTTAGCAATAGAAGGTCTGTTAAATTGTTCTATTCAACAATAAATTGTTCTATTTAGCAATAGAAGGTCTGTTAAATCTAAGATTTAGGTTTAGAAATGACATTGAGATTTTCTCCTCAAAAGCCCATCCTTTTGCAGGATATCTGATGGTCTGGCATCAAATCAACTGCAAAGATAACAAAGATGTCAGGACCTCTCAGGTTATCATACACGGATGGTGAACTATGTTCAACTTGAAGGCACATAAGTTGGGCAGGCCTCGTTAACTTCCTTGCAGCAGGATTTTTATGACCAAAGGATTTACAGTTATCTTTACTGAAGGAATATGCTCCAACTAGAGAATACATATACACACATGGAGATGGTAGGTAGGTAGGTAGGTAGGTAGGTAGGTAGGTAGATAGATAGATAGATAGATAGATAGATAGATAGATAGATAGATAGATAGATAGATAGATAGATAGATAGATAGATAGATAGATAGATAGATAGATAGATAGATAGATAGATAATTGACAGACAGACATACAGATAATAGATAATAGACAGACAGACAGATATCATTTTAACTCTGCTTTCTGTATTACAAGTACCGATTAACGTTGATTACATTGAAAAATGCTTTACTAAAAATGTAATTCTAGAGCCTCAGTTGTAATTCAGGCTTTGGCTTTGTTAGTTCCTAAGTGAATTCTTAATTTATTCTAAAGATAGCTTTCAACTTTAGAGAAAAAAGAGAATTAAGAGGAGGAGGCAGCAGAAGGGAGATGAAAAGAGGAGAAAGAAGAGGAGGTGAACCTGGTTTCTCACATAACTTTCACATAACAAAAACATGAAGGCTGTTTCACAGTGAAAACTTGAATGTATGCTGTAGAGAGTAACAAATGGTTATTGCCTATAGAACAATATAACTAATATGACTGAATGAAGCAGTGTTTAATTCAGCTGTCAGCTTAGCAGCTAAGTTAGAGCCATTCGTTCCCTTTGAACAAGAGTAAGTTTTGCATGCAGAATCCGGATGTGGCTCACTATGAAAAGGCAGAGCCCACTGAAGGTAGGCATTAAATGTGTTGCCAGATGGACAAGGCTACATGGACCCATCAAAGACCATCTGGGAAAAAGGAAAGCAAGAAACGGGGAAGGAGAGGCTCTTCTTATGGACAGGAGCAGATTGTTTATCTTGTAATGGCAAAATTATTCTAAGTTAAAAGAAGGTCTGCTTGGGAGCAATGTTGTATTTCTTACATCTTATCACCTTGTTATGATGCAAATGTTACACGTATGATTATGCCTATGAGTGATTATTAAGCAAGGGGATGGGGAACTGCATCTGGGTATGCTGTGTCTATGTGAGTCCTTGTGGACTCACATATTCACAACAGCGGTGTGGTGGTCTAGTGGTGAAGACGCTCGCCTATCACTAGGAAGGTGGAGAGTTCAATTCTAGGTAATGGTAGATGTTTCTCTCCTAAGGGCACACGCACGCACACGCACACACACACACACACACACACACACACACAAATTATTATTATTATTATTATTTATTAAATTTGTATGCCGCCCAACTCCCAAGGGACTCTGGGCGGCTCACAACAATATAAAAAACCGTTAAAAAAACCATAATAAAAACAATTAAAAACAGTTAAAAACTCATGCATACCGTTTCATGGCCGGACCTCACCAATTACAGAGGCGAGATCAACGGCCCCAAGCCTGCCGGAAGAGCCAGGACTTCACCGCTTTCCGGAAGGCCAGCAGAGTGGGCGTGGTCCGGATCTCAGGGGGTAGCTGGTTCCAGAGGGCCGGAGCAGCCACAGAGAAGGCCCTCCCCCGTGGGCCCGCCAGCCGGCACTGTTTAGCTGACAGGACCTGGAGGAGCCCAACCCTGTGGGATCTTACCGGTCGCTGGGAGCTATGTGGCAGATATCTGCTGTGAACTCCACTGTGGTGTCAGGAAGGGCATCTGGCTAGTAAATGCTCAGCTCCATTTAGTTGCCCAGACTCTACCCCAAATTAAGGGATCACTGGGTCGTAAAAAGGGAGTTTATATGACTTCTTGTGTGTTGGTGCTTTTAAAGTCCCACTCTTTCCAAACAGTCACTTTTGGACATTTGGACATAAGTGTCCTTGCCCGCTGCACAAAAAGAATTAGATAAGTAAGTGTCCTCTCTTGTTTTGAAAACATTAAGGAAAAAAAAAAAGAGGTGAACTACCAAGCAAACAAATATTGCTTTTCTCATTTGATCTTCCGCTAGCAACCATCTAACGGGGGAAACATGGATGTGGCTTCAGTTCCTGTGAACTATGAGGTTGTCCTTCCTCATTTAGTCTTCCTATCTGCTCAGAGATTGTATAATTTCCTAAAGGGAGCTTCGCTCATAAAAACTCAGTGGGTTTCATTCCTCCTTGTGGGAAGTTCTATTTGTTTTCTGTGAATACAGCTATAAAATCAGCAAGAGACCACTCTCAACAGGATGTAGGAGAAAGTAGAGATCCAGGACTTTATCTTTTATCATAGCTTATTACTTCTCGGCTCTCATAATGTAACAATGGAGCTAAATAAAGTCACGGACATTTATAGTAATGCACACTGTGAAAGCAACTTAGGGTGATTAATTAACTAACTCATTAATTTATGCCAATGGATGTGGCCACCCATCTCACGTAGCCTGACTCTGGGTGGTATATAAACATAGCAACATGACCAATTTTGAAACATTAAACATGAAATCAAAAGAAAAAGACCAGAAAGTCAAGATCGTGGGGTAATAACAGCCACCTAACATCATACAACTAATTTAACTAGGAGAATTAAAAGTATATTTTGGATCTTAAGTATACCTTGCATGGTTGAATATGTGTCAGGAGAAAAAGACCAGGCCCACATGTGAAGATTCAATTAAGCTGATTTATTGCTAAAAGACAACGCACAAGAACCTTCTCAACTAAGGGTAAGCTTCTGGTTCAAGTTAAATAAAGGTCAACAGCACTCAAGAATAGTTGGTCTTATTTCATTTGTGGCTACACAGGGATTCTAGGCTGATCCTCCTTTTTACTCCACCCCCAGGGTTTGACATTCCTTCTTGCCATACAATATCTTCCTTGCATTATGGTATCTCAAGAGGTTCCATCATCATGTATGACCATATTTCATGAAATCAGGACCTCCTTTATAAAGGTTAAGTGTCTTTTTTTTTTGCCTTAATAGCAATAGCACTTAGACGTATATACCGCTTCACAGTGCTTTACACCCCCCTCTAAGCTGTTTACAGAGTCAGCATATTGCCCCCAACAATCTGGGTCCTCATTTTACCCACCTCGGAAGGATGGAAGGCTGAGCCAACCTTGAGCCTGGTGAGATTCGAACTGCCAAATCGCAGGCAGCTGGCAGGCAGCAGAAGTAGCCTGCAGTACTGCACTCTAACCACTGCGCCACCGTGGCTCTTAAATAGTTTGGATGAAGACATGGGTGGTCTACAGAGAAGAGACAAAAAATGTCAACGTGGCCATTTTGGTTGCATGGTTCTGGGCCACCATTTTGAATTTTTAATCCTCTCGTTTCCTTTCCCTCCCCTAGCAGGTGTTCCTGTAGGCAGATTCCAGCCGAAACCTCCTTATCTACCATGTATTTAACATCTGGTTATGCTTCATTACCAATTTTATTCTGTTAGGTAAAAGATTAGAAACCTTTTTCTTACTCGGTATGGTCATAATATTCTCATTTGGAATGCACTGCTGAATTCTGCCAGCAAGTGAAAAGCATAATATTTTCTAAAGCATTTCTGCTATCCTTGTTTTAATGAGAGCTGGCAGATCCTGTTGTCTTTCTTGCCTGCTGATTCTATAATGTTAAGGATTTTTTTTTTTTTTTGGCAGTGAAATTCACTTTCCTCGGTGTTAACTGGTAAGTAAAAAAAAGTTTTGCATTTTAAATGCATTTTGTTCAATTTTATTATTTGTGAATTGTTTCGGGAGGGACAGGCAACACGTTAAATATTAGACCCAATTTGATAAAAATAAACTTACTTCTTATAGAATCTTGGTCCTAATGAATGCAGTAGATTCTACGCTCCAGGATGGCTTTTTTAAAAAAAACTTTACTTTGTGAGCCTACCAGAGTTGGTTCAAAGCAGGTGACAACAAGAGAGAGAGAGAGAGAGAGAGAGAGAGAGAGAGAGAGAGAGAGAGAGAGAGAAGGAGAAAAAGAGGAGAGACAAGGAGGAAGGAAGAGAGGAGGGAAGAGAGAGAGAAAGAAAGAGAGAGAGAAAACGAGAGAAACGTGTGTAAAAAAAAAAGAAAAATGTGAGGATAAAAAAAAAGGGGGAAAGAGGGAGAGAAAGAGAGAGAGAGAGAGAGAGAGAGAGAGAGAGAGAAAGACAAGGAAGAGGGGAAAAAAACAGGAGAGACTAAGAACACCACTGATAAGAGTAATGAGGAATAATTGTTGCAATCCTTTGCGTTTGCTTCTGACACCACAGAAGGAACTGGACAGAAACTTCAGGAAATAATATGTTTTGTTTATGATTTAGAGAAATGATGAACCTAGCCAGGATTTACAGCTATTGTACATTAAATCTTTCAAACAAGCTGACTGAGCCAATGCCTTAATTTTCAGGCTCATAGTTTAAATAAAATGTATTATAGTTATATCGTCTGAAAACACCAGAAGAATGAAAAAAAGGGACACAGTCATTAGTGTGAGGTTTGAAGCAGATGACAACAAAAATTTAAATAAATAAATAAATTTAAATAAATAAATAAATAAATAAATAAATAAATAAATAAATAAATAAATAAATAAATAAATAAGAAAAACAAGGAAGAGGGGAGAAAAAGACAAGAGGGACTAGGAACGTCATTGATAAGAGGAATAAGAAGCCTTCCCTGGATCCAGCAGAATTAAAGAACTTTCATCCAGTCTCCAACCTACCCTTTGTGGGAAAGGTTGTAGAGAAAGTGGTGGCATGTCAGCTCCTGCGATCATTGGATGAAACGGATTATCTAGACCCTTTTCAATCTGGCTTCAGGCCTGGCTACAGCATGGAAACGCTGATGGATGATCTCTGGCGAGCCCGAGATGGGGGTTATTCCTCTATCTTTGTGCTACTTGACCTCTCAGCAGCTTTCGATACCATTGATCATGGTATCCTTCTGGGATGACTCAGGGAGTTGGGAGTGGGAGGCACCGTGTTATGGTGGTTCTCCTCCTATCTCTCTGGTCGGTCTCAGTCGGTGTTGGCAGGAGGACAGAGGTCGACCCCTAGACCCCTCGTTTGCGGGGTGCCGCAGGGCTCGGTCCTCTCTCCCCTGCTATTTAACATCTACATGTAACCACTGGGTGAGATCATCTGACGACACGCGGTGAGCTTTCAGCAATATGCTGATGATACCCAGCTATATATCTCCACCCTGCGTCAGTTCAGCGAGGCAGTGGATGTGATGTGCCGGTGCCTGGAGGTGGTGAGGGTCTGGATGGGAGTCAACAGGCTCAGACTTAACCCTGACAAAACCGAATGGCTATGGGTATTGCCTCCAAAAGACTATGTCGACTGTCCATCCTTGGTTCTGGGGGGGGACCCCCTCAGAACGGGCTCGCAATTGGGGTGTCCTCCTAGACCCACAGCTAAAATGAGAACAACATTTGGTAGCTGTAGCTAGGGGGACCGCTGCA
>QLTV01000577.1:2941811-2962525 GCA_003457575.1 Thermophis baileyi
ATCCTGCCTAAGACCTCCAAGGTCCCTTCCAACTCTGTTATTCTATTCTATTCTAAAGGTACATCTTTACATTTCTTTCAAATGTTGTATCGGTGTAACTCTGTAACACATACGATATGTGAAGGGTAGTGTTTAAGACAGCTCATTGTCATTTTCTTGCCCAAGTACTCACACAAAAAAATGGGTTAACCCCTGCATTCTCTCTTTGGCCAACTTCGAGACAAACATCCAAGAGAGGTCCCTAAGAAACATATCCTTGCTTCCTGACTCTTTAAAATCTCTTTATTTTTAAATCTGTCCTTTTCAATGCAATAACCTTTTTTATTTTAGACTTCAGGAGCTACAGGAAAACATGCCAGCCAATATTAAAATCCGACCTTTATTTCTTCAGGGTCTGTCTTTATTCATTCAAAATTCATCAAGGTTTGCAGGCTTCACTGTAATGAAGTATATTGTGGGCTCCTTATGGCTGAAAAATAATCTTCAAACGTTTTCCTTCCTCACCCCCTACTGGTGAAAATAATGATGATGTTTTACCGCAGGAGAAAACAGGGATGGAAGTGTTTTAAACTTTGATAACACTGTTGTCCAAACAAACTGGGATATAAAGTAAATAAAGCCATCTCCTAGAAATTGTTTGTGGTAGTTAATGTATTTTATGCTGGGCTGATTAGTGAAAAGGGTCAAATCAACTGTTAATAGCAATAGCACTTAGCATTATATACCACTTCACAGTGCTTTTATAGCCCTCTCTAAGCGGTTTACAGAGTCAGCATATTGCCCCCAACAATCTGGGTCCTAATATTGGGCTAAATGAAGATTCTCTCTTCTGCTTCTGAATTATGTAGCTGGATTCTCACTCAAACCTTTCCTAACTGACTATCAGCTTTCTTTCAATGCTACTTTTTTTGAGGAGACAAAGTACTAGGCATGAGGACACACCATCCATGAAAAACTTGGTTTCAACCTTCAGTAGCTTCCAAAGATTGTTATTGAATTACATTTTATCAGTAGGAGAGGGAAATCATAGTTACTAGATTACAGGCTTATAAAATTTGCAAATGATGGGAGGGAAGGGAAGGGAAGGGAAGGGAGATGGAAGGAAGGAAGGAAGGAAGGAAGGAAGGAAGGAAGGAAGGAAGGAAGGAAGGAAGGAAGGAAGGAAGGAGTTTCAGTGATCCAGGTTTTCATAAGGGTGGTATGCATGCTTGTACATGCTGTATGAAGTTATGCCAATATTTTCAATAAAGGATGATTTTATGTCATTGCAATATATCCATACATAGTCTGAATCTGTAAGCAACAGGTCCATAAATTGCAAATCATATCAGGATTTCAATTCACTGAATGACTAGCTCAATGGATTTATCTTTCGAGAGTGAAGGACAAATCTCTTAGCACTAAAATAGGTGTGGAGAATCCATTCCATTGTCCTGTCATCAGTTTCCATGTAACAAGTGTGCAATTCAAAAAGATACGGACATCCCAAGCTATTAAACCTTTCTCTTAAAGCCATTTATTCATTTTTATTATACACCAACGCAATTATTAAATTTGCGGATGACACGACAGTGGTGGGGCTCATTAATAAGAACAATGAGTCTGCTTATAGAAAGGAAGTACATTGTGGTGTAAAGGAAATAATCAACAGAACATGAGCTGACATTGTGGTGTAAAGGAAATAATCTTACACTTAACATCAAAAAAACTAAAGAACTTATAATTGACTTCAGGAGGAAGAGAGATGTACATTTACCATTGCACATAAATGGCGAGGAGGTGGAGAGGGTTGGTAGTTTTAAACTTCTGGGCATTTATATCTCGGAGGACCTCTCATGGACTATGAATGTTAGCGTGCTTGTGAAGAAGGCACAGAAGAGGCTGTACTTCCTGAGAATGCTCAGGAAGATAAATCTATCTCAGCATCTACTTCTGTCCTACTATCGCAGCATCCCTGACAGTGTCCTGACATACGGCATTCTTGCATGGTATGGGAGCAGTTCTGTAGCGGACAAAAAAGCTCGACAGAGAATCATTAAAATTGCCCAGAATATCATCGGGCTCCAGCTACCAGTCCTGGACGATATCTTCGCATCTCGCTGTTTGAGGAAGTTGCACAACATTCTCAGAGACTCTTCCCATCCTGCTTACAATCTTTTTGGACTCTTGCCTTCTGGCAGAAGATACAGAACAATTAAAACTTGGACCACACGTTTTCTGAATAGTTTTTATCCCAGAGCTATAATTGCACTCAACAATGAACTAAAGGGCCGCCATCAGTGAGCTGTGGGACAGCATTGCTTGGTCTGTTGTGTGGATGTCTTTTGGGGTGGTTTAGGGGTGGGGAATTTGTGGTGGGTGGGGTTGTGCTTGGGGATTGTTATGTGTGTTGGGCCTGGTCTTTGGGTGTTATGTGAATTTCGTTGTATGGTATACTGTGTATATATGTACAATGACAATAAAGTTATTATTATTATTATATTGGTTTAAATAGCTGCTGACTCATACACAATTCTTACAGAGTAAATATATATAATACTTTTTACTACAAGAAAATAATTTTAAAACATGGCGAAAAAAGAAGGAGCATCATTCTTACTGAATTTCCACCAACATGATTATTTAATTTTTTTTCTCATTCATTTTCTATGCAAGCATATAAAGAGTTTCACTGTCCAACATATTGTGTTTTTGTTGTTGTAGAATAAGTCATAATGTAAGAGCTATTAACATGTTTGATATTGAGTTTTAAACAGTTGCCTATTGCTTAGATGTAATAGGGATCTTCAATTTATTATACCACTCAGTTTTTAACATCAAATTGATTCAACAATAATGGGTATTTATAAAAAGGAATTGTCCTTTTTTTATGTCACATAGGATTTAGTGATCATGTAATACATTAGATGTCTCTGGAGTGAAAAGTCATTAGTTCAGTTTGAAATGTCATAAATGTTATAATTACTTTATAATAAATAGTATGCATGAATGAATTAATGAATATCTGCATAGATGAATGCATATCTGCATGCATGCTCGCACACATGCACTAATTAATTAATTAATACATAAATATCTTGGATGGAGGTCAACATCATATTGGATCATTGTAAATTAGAAATGCCAAGAACATTTAGACATGTGTTTCAATATGGATAAATGGGAATCTTTAAAATCTTACCTTTGGGGCACAACAAACCTTACTTTAAATCAACTATTAGTGACAATAATAAGATTTTATTAATACCTATGCTAAAAGATAAATATTTGTCCATATGCTACTCACAAACATTTTCCTCTACCAGCTCAGTCATTTATATTATGGTTATTAATTAGTGATTAACATAACTCTGTAAGAAGAATATAACAGAAATGATAAAATCCTGGAAAAATTAAGAATCAAGAAAATGCAAATATACTATTTATAATTACTATACAGTATTTATAACATTTGTTGACATCTCAGACTAAACTAATGGCTTTTCACTCCAGAGGCATCTAAACTATTACATGATTCATGACTTCATTCATTCACTTAATGAATGTCTATGGAGATTCTCAGTCATCCAGGTCATGGTTGTCCCAAAGGTGCTTTTTCAAGAAGCAACTGGACTTTCTGGTTTTCCTTTGAAGATGTTTTGCTTCTCATCCAAGAAGCTTCTTCAGCTCTGAAGAAACTTCTTGAAGCTGAGGTAGCTTCTTGGATGAGAAGTGAAACGTCCTCAAAGAAAAACCAGAAAGTCCAGTTGCCTCTTGAAAAAGCACCTTTGGGACATTCATTCACTTATTTATTTACTTACCTGGTGGTAACCTGACATAAAGCCAGTGTCTGAGAAGTTTTTTTTAATAAGTGGTGGGACCAACTATTTAGAAGTCTCTTCCAAGAAGAAATCAGGTAGGACATGCTTGACAAACTTATCTTTTCTTTTATGTACACTGAGAGCATATGCACCAAGACAAATTCCTTGTGTGTCCAATCACACTTGCCCAATAAAGAATTCAATTCTACTCTATTCTATTGTGTACATGCTTATGTATGTATGTTTGTTTAATAACTAGATCACAATTAGCAGCAATTTCAAACAGCCTTATGGCTGTGCAGAACTAAAAAGAGGCATTTAATGCTGATTTTCCTTTCCCAATCCTTATAAGAATTTCTTTGAAGTGGCTACCATTTCCAAAGCTTCTGTTTATACAGTTTGATCTTGCATTCAGGTGCTCCTTTGGCACTTTTCATCAGCAAGTGAAAATGTATTTTCCCCCCATTAATCTCTCCTGAGTTAATACTAAGAGCTTGTATGTACGCATTGGCACATCCACAATCCTCATTTACAAATTACCGATGAGCAATTTAAAACAGAGACAGAATTTCATCTTTCAGAATGTCCTTTTAAACGCTGTTTCCTCGTAAAGTGCACATTTGTCCCCAAACACACATTTCTGAATATGTCTTATCCTAAACATTTTATGTGCATTCTGTTTTTTAATTGCTGTGGGTTTTGTCCTGACATAACCATCCTGTCCTTTGGAGGAGAATAAAATCTGTGGAATGGTCTTCTTTCAATCCATATATTAGTCCTCAAAGTACGAATCATTTAGTTTACTTTGAAAAGCAGACTTACAAGAAATCCTTGAGTTTTCCTGAGAGCGATGTAGAAAGTTAGCACCCACCCCTCTCCTAGAAGAATGTAATGTTTTAGAAAATATTAAAAAGGCAGAATATTTCCCCTAAAAGAGAAATAGAAATCTTAAGGGAGTCAGAAACTCAGCCCCAGTTCCCTGCCCCTAGCAGATATTTTGGTCCCAGCCTATCTACAAGACAAAAGTCCTCCAGCTCCAGGGTGATGGGATTAAGACATGACCCCTCAGGACATAATAGGATTAGCCCTCTACCCATCTAACAGCAGGGCTCACTGCATTGCGAAATCACCTGGGGACATTACATCAGGCCAAGGTTCAACCAAACTTGATTCAGACAAACATGACTCCACATGGGAGTCTGACTACAGCCAATAGAATACATGTTCTTGCACAGGAACAGGAAGCTCAAGTTCAAAGCCCCAAGAGAAGGTATAAATACCCCCCACTCTCAACTCCATGTGTCAGCTACCCAGAATCACATGTGCTTGGTGGTTCTGCTTCATTAAACCATCTTTCCAATCAGCCTCCGTGTTTCCAGTGTCTTTGTCCCCACTTGGAACTGAACCAGATGGATATTTCTTCCCACAGTGAGCAACAGAACATGAGCTAGAGAACAGACGTTTTCCTCCAATTCATTATTAATTTTATTTGTACATGTTTTCCAGTTGGGCGGTATTTTGTCATTGTTGTCTTCCCTGATGTCATTGAGAAGACTATCTCCATTAGTGCTTATCTCCCAGAGAAGCACAAAAAGCGAAATTAATGAACCCAATCTCCACTTCATCCATCAATTGCTCATTTGTTACCCACCGGGTTCTCAAGGATGCCAGCAAATGCAAGAGGATAAAACAGATTATGTCAGGGTATGTAGATTTAATACCTGTGAGCTGATGAGAAGTTGTAAGCAAAGACAACCGGAAGCTGATGTAATGGGAATGAGGCAGCAGGGTTACTGCCACTTTAAGAAGCTGGGTAAGAAGCTGACTATATAAGGGAAGCCATTAGAGGGCGTGTCCCTTCTCCTCATGTTCTTTCTTGTCTTGTATCCAATTCTCTCCTTGTGTTAGTTGCTGAGTCCTCCATGTTAGAATTAAGAAGCAGAATAGAGTGCTTGTAAGTTTTTGCCTACCACTTGTATGCATGTATATAGTTTGTATACCAACCACTGTTAATTGTCTAAAGGCTCTGTGTGCTGTGTTTTGCTCCTGGGTTTGTCTCATACTAATAGTCACGCTGCAAAAACTCTGACAGATTAGGATAGTATCCTTGTATTCACTGAACATTTTCAGATCTTGTCTATGGAGAGTCTCAATCACCCAAGTCACGGTTGTCTCAAAGGTGGTTTTTTTTTTTCCAAAGGCAACTGGGCTTTGTTTTTCTTTGAGGAAAACGTTTCACTTGTCATCCAAGAAGCTTCTTCAGTTCTGAATGAAGGAGCAGAACTAAAGAAGCTTCTTGGATGACAAGGGAAACGTTTTCCTCAAAGAAAAACAAAGTCCAGTTCAGGGGTGGGTTCTAACTTACCTCGCTGCCGGTTCGCTTCCTCCTGTGCCGTGTGGCTGCGCCGCGTGGGTGCTTCACGTGCGTGCGCATGCGCAGTCCCCCCAAAAATAAAATAAATAAATAAAATGAAAAATGCCAAAAACAAGATGGCGACGCATGCGCAGTGTCGGAAACTTGGCTTCTGCGCATGCGCAGAGGAAAAAAAATAAAAAAAAATTCAAAAATATAAATAAATAAATAAAAAAAGATGGCGGCGCCCACAGACCGGCACCGACCGAACCAGATCGGTGATACCATTGTGACATCACCAGCAGGTCGCTACCAGTTCGGGAGAACTGGTCTGAACCGGGAGGAACCCACTTCTGGTCCAGTTGTCTTTTGAAAAAGCACCTTTGAGATCTTAGCACTAAAGATGTCACCTAGTTGGGAAATGAAACATCCGCAAGAAAACAACCAAAATCAAAGAGCACCAAGGATGCCACAATAATAGATTCTTCTGATTCTTCTGATTCTTTTTTTTTTCTTAAATGTTCAAATGTTTTTCTTGATTTCTTTAGTTATCAAACTCAGAATTTTCTTCTGGGCTTGTAGGATTAGTCCACGGCAACAAATATCGAAAGGTCTGGTGAACTTTTAAAGGCCAATACATTTATTATTGTTTAGATTTGGGTTGATTAAATTTAGTAATTCATTCTTTGTGTATTTGTCTGAAAATATATATATATATTTACTGTCTGAAACATTACAGTGTATTTCACCTTTTCCAAATACCACAGGCTATTGAAGTTTTAGATCAAATCAGGAAAATCTATTTACAAGTCTCTGTATTTTTTAAAAGCAAGTTGTTGGTTTTGGTGAAGAAATCCTTCTGCTTTTCTAATATTAATTTTCCCTACAATATCACGGTTGCCTTCTTTGTAGTTCCTGTCATAATCTCCACCTACTTTATATTATTTATATTTATACTTTATATTATTCCCAATCTCAGTGGTGGGTTGCTACCGGTTCGCCCGGTTCAGGCGAACCGGTAGTGGCGGCAGGAGGCTCCACCCACCCACCCGGATGTCATCACGGATGATCTGCGCATGCGCAGAAGCTTCTGCGCGTGCAAAGAAGTGGCACGCGCATGCGCGAGCAAAGCAAGCATGCACACGCATGAGCGAAGCAAGCGCGCACACATCTCCGAACCGGTAGTAAAGGTAAGTGAAACCCATTACTGCTCGATCTTCAAGTCTTTCTCTTTAGTTTTTCAACACCAAATTAGTCTGAAGAGGGAGAACTGACCTGCAAGCTGTTTCTGTTTATTTCTGTGGTTTCTGTTTGAACTCTGGCAATTTGTTAGAAAGGGGCCTATTAAGATGGCTATCAAAGTGTTTTAACCATGCACCCGCCATTCTGTGATATACTGTATTTCCAGGGCAAATTCTAAGATGTGTGAAAATATGTGAGAAAGGGAAGGAAGAAAAAATGGGAAAGTGAGAGGGAGCCAGAGCCAGAGAGGGAAACAAAAGAAAGGAGAAAGAGAAAGAGAAAGGGAGAGGAAAGATTAAATGGATGAAGAAGGGAAGGGGAAGTAGAAGTGGAAGGGAAAAAATCTTAAATTATCATAAATTATTATAACCAACCATGTTATTTAGCAGAAATTATGATAATGTGCCATGTAATTTAGCATAAAGAATGATAACAAACCAAGTAAGGTAGCATAAATTGTCATAAATTATGATAATACTTAGGTAAATTAACCAAGCTATCATAAATGGTGGATTTCCAGGTTAATTACAGAATTTGGAAATATGGCATTAAGCTTTTTCTAAAGCCTCTGTTTAGTTTAATTTAATTTTTAAGCAGATTTTTTGCTTTAACTCCTCTCATTTTATTTTATTCTATTCTATTTTCATCTCTTTTGTTCATCTACTACTGGACACCTGCATTTTTACTATTTTTTTTTTTAATTGGAGGCTGATTTTTATTTTATTTCATTTTCCCTGCCTCTACGTTTGCTTCCCAGACTTCATTCAAGCCTACTAAACAGCTCATCTCCCATCTGCTAGCTGCAGTTCAGCGGTTCAAATCTCACCGGCTCAAGGTTGACTCAGCCTTCCATCCTTCTGAGGTGGGTAAAATGAGGACCCAGATTGTTGGGGGCAATATGCTAACTCTGTAAACCGCTTAGAGAGGGCTGTAAAGCACTGTGGAGCGGTATATAAGTCTAACTGCTATTGCTATTGCTATTGCTATCGTTCTATTTTTATTTCTTCTTACTTTGTAGTTTCTCTTGAAGAAAGTAGGGGAATATATAGCAATAGCACTTAGACTTATATACCGCTTCACAGTGCTTTACAGCCCTCTCTAAGCGGTTCACAGAGTCAGCATATTGCCCCCAACAATCTGGGTCCTCATTTTACCCACCTCGGAAGGATGGAAGGCTGAGTCAACCTTTAGCCGGTGAGATTTGAACTGCCGAACTGCAGCCAGCAGTCAGCTGAAGTAGCCTGCAGTACTGCACTCTAACCACTGCACCACCTCGGCTCTATATCTTTCTCTGGGTGTGAAAATATATTTGGTAAATGCAGATCAGGAATAATTTTTATAAAGACAACACATCGCCCCATTTTTTAAAAAAACAATGCTTGGCTTCTGGCAAATACATATAGCCATTTACAAATATATAAAGATATACAAGTTTGTTGCATATATACATGTATTTTTGGACATGAAATCTTCAGGTTTGATTTATTATACAATTGGCACCTGCAGGTTGTTGACAAGATGAGCAAGTTACACATTTAATGAATATGAAAAAGTGATATTACTAGATTGGGCCTTTCTCTGTTTCTCTGTCTTTCTGGGGGATCTCTTAAAGTCCAAAGTTTTTTTTTCCCACAAGGAGATAAGTACAGGTAGTCAGGGGTGGGTTCTTCCCGGTTTGGACCGGTTCGCCCGAACCTGTAGCGACCTGCTAGTGACATCACTGAAGTGGATCGGCCGGTGCCAGTCCGTGGGCGCCGACATCATTTTTTGTGAATTTTTTGCGACTTTTTTTACTGTTTGGAAGGTTTTTCCTCTTCTGCTGCTTGAACCCGCCCCCAGGTTTATACTGACCTTTATTCCTTCGCCCGAAGCACAGCTGATCAGCTCCTCAGCTGTGTTTCGGGCTGATTGCAGCTACTGAGCATGTGCGGAAGCAAAATAGCACGAGGGAACGCACACGCGCGCGCGAGCAAAGCGTGCGTGCACATGCAAAATGTCGCGATGTGAACTGGTGGAGAAGGTAAGTGGAACCCACCCCTGCAGGTAGTCCTCGACTTACAACAGTTCATTTAGTGATGGTTCAAAGTTATGAAGGCACTGAAGAAAGTGACTTATGACCATTTTTCAGACTTATGACAATTGCAGCCTACCCACAGTCACGTGACTTATGTTCAGATGCTTGACAACTGGCTCACATTTATGACGGTCGCAGTGTCCCGGAGTCATGTGATCCCCTTTTGCGACCTTCTGACAAAGCAAAATCAAGGGGGAAACCAGATTCACTTAGCAACCGTGTTACTAATTTAAGAACTGCAGTGATTCACTTAACAAATGTGGTGAGAAAAGTTGTAAAATAGGGTAAAAATTGACTTAACAAATTTCTCACTTAGCAACGTACATTTTGGGCTCAATTGTGGTCGTAAGTCAAGGACCACAAGAGCAGAACATTATTGCTAGGCTACCAAAAAAAAAAAAAAAAAACCCAAGCAAGCATCATTACACATTGTGTTGTAGGCTCTGTCCTTTAATATTGCATACAATCCTGTATTATTAATTCATATATGCTATACATTTACGACATAGAGAAGGATGTTTGGCTGATAAATGTGTACTTTGAGATCTATTAACACAGAAGTCCCAAAGGTGCTTTTTCAGGAGTCAACTGGACTTTCTTGCTTTTTTCTTTTGAAGACGTTTCGCTTCTCATCCAAGAAGCTTCTTCAGCTCTGACAGGATAGTGGGGAAAAGAAGGATGTCAGAGCTGAAGAAGCTTCTTGGATGAGAAGCGAAACGTCTCCAAAAGAAAAAAACAAGAAAGTCCTGTTGCCTCCTGAAAACGCCTTTGGCACAACCATGACCTGGATGACTGAGAATCTCTACCAACTATTAACACAGATAATCCTACATAAGTGTGTGTGTGTGGGGGGGGAAATCTACTTGTTAATTATTTGTTCCTTGAGGTGACAACCACATTGATTTTTGTGTCTATGTGTAAGCATCCAGTGCATTAAAGCAAATTAAAAAGGGTTATAACTGTTCATGTAAAGCTTGCCTTCTGAGATGGGATGCTGAAAATATTAATATGAGATAATCCTGAGGGGTCCTTGGTGCTCTCTGAGCTTGCTTGTTTTCTTGCAGATGTTTCATTACCTAACTAGGTAACATCATCAGTGCTAGTAAGGAGTGCAGTTTGCTGTCAGTTTATATTCTGGTGTCTTGCCTGTCTGTGTAGATGGGAGAGGCCTTAGAGCATGGGTCCTCAAACTATGGCCCGCGGGCCGCACGCAGCCCACTGAAGCCATTAATCTGGCCCGTGCAGAACCATGAGGCTGCCCCACCCACATCACCCCGCCCACCCTTCGGCCAAGCGCAGGACTTACCTTTGCGAGCCCCGCGGGCTGGAACTGAAAGTAAGGCCAACAATTTTGGCTTGCAGAGACATTCTGGAGGCGGGGGAGGTGAAAAACGGGGTGCACAGATGCCCCAGGAGGCCAAAAAATGGGCAAAAATGGCCCATTTTTGGCCAAGAAATGGGCCATTTTTGCCTGTTTTTGGCATGCAGAATGCTGCTGGAGGTGGGGGAGGTGAAAATGGGACGCACAGACACCGCAGGAGGCCAAAAAACAGGTGAAAATGGCCCATTTTTCACCTCTCCCACCTCCAGAAGATAGAGAAAGAGAGATAGATAGACACACACACACACACACAGAGAGAGAGAGAGAGAGAGAGAAAGAGAGATTTCTCAAGCTCCTTGGGGCTGAGAAGAATTGCTGCAAAACTAAGTTTTCTGAAGTGGACCACTAGACTCCTAAACAACTGAAAAAACGATCTAGCAAAAAGAAAAGTCAACCAAAAGAGCAACATGCAAACAAAAGCAAATAAAGCACCTCCAGGAGCAAAACAAATTAAAGTTTAATTTGTGTGCATTGTTTAATGGACTGCTAAATTGACACGCCCACTTAGCCACGCCCACCCAGTCACATGACCACCTAGCCATGCCCACCCAGCCGGTCTGGCCCCCCAACAGTCTGAGGGACCGTGAATTGGCACCCTGTTTAAAAAGTTTGAGGGACCCCTGCCTTAGAGATTCTTTGGTTGGGGTGTTTACTGATGGCTCTTTGGCAGTTTCTTGACTGGGGTATTATAGCAATAGCAATAGCAGTTAGACTTATATACCGCTTTACAGTGCTTTACAGCACTCTCTAAGCGGTTCACAGAGTCAGCATATTGCCCCCAACAATCTGGGTCCTCATTTTACCCACCTCAGAAGGATGGAAGGCTGAGTCAACCTTGAGCCGGTGAGATTTGAACCGCTGAACTGCTGAACAGTCAGCTGAAGTAGCCTGCAGTACTGCACTCTAACCACTGCGCCACCTCGGCTCGATCATTGTTTACGTGATCGTTGGTCTGAAGTTAACGTTGGAGTTAATCTATGCCGATCTGGGTGCTGATTATTGGTGGAGATGTGCTTGGGTCTTTTTGTTCTCTTTTGGGCTGGTTGATTGTCTCTTTTGCACAGTCTATAGATGTTGTTAATGTCTATGTCTCTGTTGATGGCTGATTTGTCAGAGTGCCAGGCTTCTAGAAATTCCCTGGTGTTTTTGGACATGGCCTGGTCTAAGATTGTCACGTTTTCCCAATGGAAACTATGGTTAAATCTGCCTATATGTTGTGAAATTAAAGAATTTTCATCATGTCTTCTGACTGCCGGTTGGTGTTCATGGATGGGTCTTGCCAGTCTTGTGGTCTCTGCTGATCAGGATGTTCAGAAAGGGTAGCACGTTGCTGTTTTCTTTTTGTCTAGTAAACTGGATTCCTTTAAAAATGTTATTGATTATTCTGTGTTCTCTAATTGGTCCTTTTATTATGGTGACGGTGTCATCTACATATCTGATCCAGGGGTGGGTTCCGGATTTTCTTACTGCCGGTTCGCTCAGGGATGCGCCACGCGGGTGCATGCGTGTTGCGTGCCACGTGGGAGGGCCGCAGGTGTGTGCATGCATGCGTGCGCGCTTTGCATGCGTGTGCACATGCGCAGTACAAAAAACAGCTTCTGCGCACGAGAAGAAGCAAAAAACAAGATGGCGGCACCATAGGCAGCTGAGATAAGCAGCTCGGGGATGTGGCATACCTGGGTCATTGCCGGTTCTAGCGAACCAGGCCGCCACTTTACTAACGGTTCTATAGAGCCGGTCCAAACCGGTAGGAACCCACCTCTGATCTGATCCATAATTTTGGTTGTATTTGTGGAAGTGCTATGGCTTCTAGACATTGCATGACTGCTATAAGTCCTGAAAGTGGTGATGAGATGATCCTATTTACTCTGGATTTATTCATCTCAAATTAATATTTCAGCACCTAACCTTTTGTTTATTTATACTCAATCTACAACTGAAGGGAGTCCATCAGAATAGAGCTGGAAAAGACCTTGGCGGTCTTCTAGTTCAACCCCTGCTCAAGCAGGAGACCCTATACCATTTCAGATAGGTGACTGTCTTTTCTTAAAAACCTCCAGTGATGAAGCCCCTACAACTTCTGAAGGCAAGCTGTTCCACTGGTTAATATCCTCACTGTTAGGAAGTTTCTCCTTAATTCCAGGTTGCTTCTCTCCTTGGTTAGTTTCCATCCATTGTTTCTTGCCTTGCCTTTTGGTGCTTAATGTGGTGACCAAAACTGGATGCTGTATTCCAGGTGTCGTCTTACTAAGGCTTTATAAAGTGGTACTAATACTTCACATGATTTTGATTCTATGCAGGGGTGGGTTCTAACTTACCTCGCCGCCGGTTCGCTTCCTCCCGCGCTGCGTGGCCGCGCCTCGTGGGCGCGCGCATGCGCAGTGCCAAAAATTCCAAAAACATTCAAAAAAAAAAAGCTGAAAACAAGATGGTGGCACATGTGCAGTGCCGGCAAATCTGTTCTGCGCATGCGCAGAAGAAAAAAAATCCCCCCCAAAAATAAAAATAAAATAAAAAAAATAATTAAAAAAAAGATGGCGGTGTCCACGGACCAGCACCAACCGAACAGGTTCCATGACATCACCAGCAGGGTGCTACCGTTTCAGGCGAACCGGTCCAAACCGGGAGGAACCCACCTCTGATTCTATGCCTCTGTTTATACAACCAAGGATTGTATTAGCTTTTTTGGCTGCTGCTGCATACTGGTGGCTCATATTCAAGTGATCATCCACTAGGACTCCAAGTCCCTCTCACAGTTACCGTTTTTGAGCTAGGTTTCACCTAATCTGTACTTGTATCTTTGGTTTTTCTTGCCTAGGTGTAAAACCTTCCTTTTCTCCACATTACATTTCATGTTGTTGGATCAGGCCCATTGTTCAAGTCTGTCAAAATCTTTTTGGATCCTAGGCTTGTCTTCTGGGGTGTTGGCTATTATAAATATCTATTCAAAACATTGAGAAAAACATTGAAAACCATCCAGTTCCCTACCATTATTTCTCATTCTATTACATTGAGAACCATTGAAAGTCTCTTACTGGTAGAAGAAGTAAAGAAGAAATCAGGAGTGAAGTCACAGCTATTATTGATCAGATCAGAAGTTCAGCAGGAATGACTTTTCAAAGCATCTTTTTAAAGCAGCTGTATCTTTGTGATAGTCAGGAAACAGAGGTGGTTGTGTTTAAGAAGTCACATTAAAGAATGTGGCTGCTTTAATAAAGTAACAGCCTGCCATCACGAGCTATGGAAACAAATGGAACCCTAGCGAAGATTTTCTATGACTAGTGAAAAATGTTTAGTAAGTAGCAATGAACAGTCTCACTATAGTACACCACTTGGGAATTCTGATGAAGTGTCTGAAATAATGGACTTCTTCTTCTTCTTCTTCTTGTGCCATATCCGTCATCGGACGTTGGCCATCATGTTGGTGATCCTATTTTTATCAACAGCCGCACGAAAAAGTGCTGAGTTTTGTCCAAACCAGTCCCTTAGATTTTGGAGCCATGATGTTCTTCTTCTGCCTGGACCTCGTTTGCCTTCAATCTTTCCTTGGAGGATTCAGTGAAGCATGCCATATTTTTCTGGGTGTTGCATCACATGACCAAAATATTCTAACGTTCACTTTTTTAAATATTTCTTCAAGTTTATGTAAAATATGAAGTTATGGCTTGTTTAACTAGAGAATGATCTCATAATTCATTACCTGCAATTTTTCAGAGTTAAGCTTCAATTTGTATACATATGCTGGACAATTATTGTTGGGTGCCAAAGCTGGGTGGACCAAGCCAAATTGGTTGTGTGATTGAGTCAGTATCGACTCGTAAGGACCACACAGATAGATTTTCTCATTGACAATCTGTCTTTAATCTGGTCTTTCAGGACTACCCATACCAAGCCAATGAAATTAGACAAAACCTTAAGAATTTATGATGATATTTTGCCCTATTTATGAAGCTAAACGGGATTAGCCCTTTTTAATACTAGGAAACCATAAACTAGGATTACAAAGTAGACTAAGAAGTTTTTTAAAAAATCCCAGAAGAAAACAAAAGGAAAACTACTTCTGTATTATTGCCAAAAAATGCAAGAATGGGTATCTGAAGTTCCATAAATTCAACCTAAAATTACCTTTTTAATGAGAATGTTGATATGATGATTTCCTCTGTCTTTAATACTTTCAAAGTATAAGTTATACATGCTAATACAGCCTGGGCCCTCTCCTTTCTAACAATCTTCATCATCTTCTGTTAAATTTATATTATTTGTTAGAATATTCATGACTGGGAGAGCCAGGTTAACAAGGTTAGCCAATGAATAGGCATAGCAACTGAGTCAGCCAATGGGAGCTAACCACATCTGAGTCTGTGCAGAGAATCGAAACTGAAAACTTAAGCTTAAGGCTGGGCATGGCTCAGTGTCCCACTCTGTTCTTTGTGCTCTCTGTGCTTGTACTCTCTGCTGAAATGAAGCTAACTCCTGCTTGTGCTTACTTGAAGAAATAATCTACTAATGGTATTGTAAATTCATCTGTTACTATGTTTATAAAGAAGTTATTGAATCCAGCTGAATCAGTCATCTGTGTGTGCTTCTGGTTTTGATTTTTGCAACAAACTCTGATATTATTTTACCAGTTTTCACTTTCCTTCATTTTTTAAAGAGTATTAGAAATTTAGAGAAGATATACCTGGGAGCAAAATATGCTATGCAAAATTTAAACTAACTATATCAAAGCTTTATTATACCTATCTGATAGTTGTCTACATTGTTTACCCCATTATCTCTCCCTCCCTCCCTCCCTCCCTCCCTCCCTTCCCGGGGGGATATGGCACTTCTGTCCAAAAGAATTTTGGACAGAACTTCAATTTCCCTCTTTCAGAAAGGTTAAAAAAAGAAAAACCCCGCATATTTAAGCTTAGACTGTCTACCGTTGACCTCACCCCATTCCTAAGAGGTCTGTAAGGGGCGTGCATAAGCGCACAATCGTGCCTACCATCCCTGTCCTAATGCACCCATATATTCATACTTCTTGTACTCATAATCATGCTTGTACTATTATATATATATACAATCATGTTTATACTTTGTCTATACTTTGCTTGTAATCATATATGCTTGACAAATAAATAAATTAAATTAAATTAAATTAAATATACAATGAGACATTTAAAACATGTCTTCCTCCAAGTACAAAGAATTAGCGAAGAATGTTTTTTTAAGCTTCTACTGCCATCGTGTGGATAATTTTATATTAGTAAAAATAATTACTTTTAACACACACAAGCACACACACATAATTAAGGCATATTCAGCAAGTTAATTTAGGTCGAACTTTCTCTTTGAACAGAAAATTATTTGGAGGAAAAGGATGCCCTTTTCTGGTTAGGCTTTTCCTTGTTTCTCCATCGTTCTTAGATTGTTCCTCACCTGTCTGATTATTTTTTTCTTTTCACTTGTAAAAAAAAAAAAAACATCCTTAAAGTGATTCACTTGTAAAATTATGTATTTAAGGATAGAGAGAGAAGAAGGAAGTATAATATGTGATGATGGTGGTGCCGAAGCAGAAATGCTATTTTTGCTTGCTTATTTATTATAGTAGGTGGACTTTTGAGGAAATATTGTGCCTTGTCCAGATTCATCACACACAAAATTGTTTTTTTTTTATATCGATCATTAGGAAAACAGTTAAATGTCTGTTAGTAGCATCTCTTGAAAACTCACATCTAGCATGATAAACCAAGACAAGCTCTTGATAAAGCTAACTTAGGATAGGAGAGTGAGCAAAATCTTTATATAATTCCTGGTGCAGAATATAAATCCAACATTGTAGTTTTCTAATTGTTTAAGCTCAAGTGGATTCTTGGCTGACTAGAATAACAGAATTGAAAATGACCATGGAGATCTTCTAGTCCAATCCCCTTCCCAAATAGAAGACCCATTATACCATTTCAGATAAGTGGTTGTCCAATCTTTTCTTAGAAACCTCCAATGATGGAGCACCCACAACTTCTGGAGGCAAGCCATTCCACTGACTAATTCTTCTTACTGACAGGAGATTCTCCATAGTTTTAGGTTGCTTCTCTCCTTGATTAGTTTCCCTCCATAGCTTCTTGTCCTGCTTTCAGATGCTTTGGAGAATAAGTTGACACCTCCCCCCCCTTTTTTTTCTCTCTCTCTCTTTGTGGCAGCCTCTCAAATATTGGAAGACTGCTATGATGTCAGCCCTGGTCTTTCTTTTCAGACTGGACATATCAATTCCTGCAACCTTTCTTCATACATTTTATTCTCCACTCCCCTTATTATCTTTGTTGTTCTTGTCTGCACTCTTTCTACAGTCTCAACATGTTTTGTTTTGTTTTTAAATATCGTGGTGACTAAAATTGAATGCAGTATTCCAAGTGTGAAAAATGTTCCTACAGTTGTAAAAAAAAGAAGACAACCTGCTTTTTCAGAACTAGACCAGTTCACTGAAGTCCATGGAGTTTCCTTTTTGGGTTTGAATGGTCACTTTAGGATTGCAACTGAATGACATAGTCAGGTTTTGAATTAGAGTTTTTCCATACTAATTTGTCCTATGAAATATAGGCAGTCTGCTAGCAAAATTATTCTGGCTACCACTAGAGGGAGCTATTGTAAAAATATAGAGAAAGTCTCAAAATTAAACAGTGTTTACATGCTGATGATGGAAATGTGATAATAATTATCAATCATCTTATTTTTTTAGTTCTTTTCATAGTTGTGATTTGCTTTTCAGATTCACATATTAAAATAAAGAAATCGTCTGTAGACATGTCTATTATCTATTTATCTAAAGCAGTGGTTCTCAACCTTCCTAATGCCGCGACCCCGCCCTGCCGCCGTGACCCCCTCCCCGCCCCCTCCCCATGCGTGCGCATTGCCAGGCGAGAAGCGATGAGGTGACAAAGGGGGCGTGGCACCAAGATGGCGGGTTAGCGCGCGCGGCCCTTCCGTCGGCGCCTGCGCATTTGTGGGCCACCCGTGCGTCGCACCGTCCCCGGGTACTCGTATGTGGACGGATAGAGGAGCGGTGTCTCGGTTCCTAAGACCATCGGAAATATGTGTTTTCCGATGGTCTTAGGCGACCCCTGTGACAGGGTCGTTCAACCCCCAAAGGGGTCGTGACCCACAGGTTGAGAACCGCTGATCTAAAGGCTAACAAAAGAACCTGGGCATAATTCATAATTTTCTCAACAATCGGCTACTAAAACATTTAAGTTTGAAGGATAGGACTTTGCTGTTCAACTATTGTAAGATCTGGAGACAACAAAATAGAAGTGAAAGAACTAGATAAAATAACAAAATACAAAGACTTGCAAATAGAAGTAGAACAATCGTGGCTAAAGAAAGCATAGGTAGTAGCAATAGTAATAGGTGCCTTGAGTGCAATCCCAAAACATCTGGAGAACAATTTGAACACCACTGGCAATTGACAAAATCCCCTTTAGACAATTGCAAAAGGTAGCTTTACTTGGACAGCATCCATCTCGGGATGATACCTTTAATACCATCAAATAATATTTGCCTATTCCAGGTTCTTGGGATAGGACAGGACAGGACAGGACAGGACAGGACAGGACAGGACAGGACAGGACAGGACAGGACAGGACAGGACAGGACAGAATAGAATAACAGAGGTGGAAGAGACCTTGGAAGTCGTCTAGCCTGAGATATTGGAACCCTGCTATCATGTCACCCCTAGTCCTTCTTTTCATCAGACTAGACATACTGTACCCAATTCCGGCAACCGTTCTTTATATGTTTTAGCATCCAGTCCCCTAATCATCTTTGTTGCTCTTCTCTGCAGTCTTTCTAGAGTCTCAACAATAGATGGACAAAAATGCAAAATCCAGTCTGAACATCTGGCTGACTGTGCAACCAACCATAATAATCCAAGATATCCAGAGTATTTTAAAGCATCCGTCAAAAAAACTAACCCAGTTTGAAATGGTTAATAAGTGGATGGAAGTCCACAAGGAAAAGCAGGAAAGGAAAAAATACATTGACCCCAAATCATGGTTCCCTGAAATGGTCAACATCAATCCTCAAGGATGAATAGGACTATCAATCATTGTTGTTGTTATTATTAGTTAAAATAGTATTTATTCACTTATGTTCATATGATAAAGATTTGTGGTCAATGAACAATCTGAAACTTCATTCAGATGAAGAGGTGTCAAGTAGCTGAAGAGTTGGGGCCGCTTTCTCAGGTGTGAAAAATCAGGCCCACACATGAAGGTCCAATTAAACTGATTTATTGCTACTCATGCCTATGCAGATGCCTATGCACAGCAATAGCCATAGCACTTAGACTTACATACTGCTTCACAGTGCTTTACAGCCCTCTCTAAGTAGTTTACAGAATCAGCACATTGCCCCCAACAATCTGGGTCCTCATTTTACCGACCTCGGAAAGATGGAAGGCTGAGTCAACCTTGAGCCAGTGAGACTCGAACTGCTGAACTGCTGGCAATCGGCAGTCAGCAGAAGTAGCCTGCAGTACTGCATTCTAACCACTGCACCACCACGGCAAAGGATATTATCAACAAATGGTTAGCAACTGCTAGGAGTTAGATATGGGTCAATGGCAGTGGTGAAATCCAATTTTTTTTACTACCGGTTCTGTGGGCGTGGCTTGGTGGGTGTGGTGTGGCTTGGTGGGCGTGGCTTGGTGGGCGTGGCAGGGGAAGGATACTGCAAAATCTCCATTCCCACCCCACTCCAGGGGAAGGATACTGCAAAATCCCCATTCCCTCCCCACTCCTGGGGGAAGGATATTGCAAAATCTCCATTCCCACCCCACTCTGGGGCCAGCCAGAGGTGGTATTTGCCAATTCTCCAAACTACTCAAAATGTCCGCTACCAGTTAAGAGCCTAGGTGGCGCAGTGGTTAGAGTGCAGCACTGCAGGCTACTTCAGCTGGCTGCTAGCTGCAGTTCGGCGGTTCAAATCTCACCGGCTCAAGGTTGACTCAGCCTTCCATCCTTCTGAGGTGGGTAAAATGAGGACCCAGATTGTTGGGGGCAATATGCTAACTCTGTAAACCTCTTAGAGAGGGCTGTAAAGCACTATGAAGTGGTATATAAGTCTAAGTGCTATTGCTATTGCTATTATTCTCCGAACTACTCAAAATTTCCGCTACTGGTTCTCCAGAACCTGTTACAACCAGGGGTGAAATCCTCCTGGTTCGGCCCGGTTCGGGTGAGTACTGTAGGTAACGATTGCAGCAGCTGGTTCGGAAAACCGGGATGGCAGCATGAAGATCCACCCACCTGCCCCGACATCATCACTTCCTGTTTTTTTAAAAAAACTTTTTAAAGCCTATTTTCCCTGCTGGTTCCCCTGAAAGAAAGAAAGAGAGGGGGGGAGGGAGGGGGAAGGGAAGGGAAGGGAAGGGAAGGGAGACAGAAAGAGAAAGAAAGAAAGAGAGAGGTGTTAGAAGGAAACAATCAGGACTCACTTTCCAGCCGGGAGATCGCTTGGCAATGAAAAAAAACAAATGCTGTCGCTTTAAATCAGCAGTCTCCAAAGTTAGCCACATGGCTGGCTGAGGAATTCTGGGAGTTGAAGTCCACAAGGCTTAATGTTGCAAACTATGGAGACTCCTGCTTTAAATTGAAAAGCCTTCGGAAGCTGCTCGGAAGGAGGTTTTTAATTGCAGAAGCGAAGTGACATTCTGGGTTAGCTGAACAACAAACTGGCTAAAAGGAAGGATTCTTATCTGGTTCTCTGTCTTTGAAGTTTTGGGCTTTGTGCAATATGGGCTTTGTGTTTCTAAAAGGGTTTGAGAGAGAGAGAGAGAGAGAGAGAGGGAGAACCACAAAGCTGGCTGGCACTAGAGACAGCTTGAGA
>QLTV01000577.1:2985886-3016489 GCA_003457575.1 Thermophis baileyi
TTCCTTCCTTCCTTCCTTCCTTCCTTCCTTCCTTCCTTCCTTCCTTCCTTCCTTCCTTCCCATCCCATCCTATCCCATCCCATCCCATCCCATCCCATCCCATCCATCATCTGTTTGTCTGTCTGTCTGTCTGTCTGTCTGTCTGTCTGTCTGTCTTTCTGTCTGTCTGTCTGTCTGACTTACTGACTGACTGACTGACTGACTGATACTGAAATGGTCTGTCTGTCTGTCTGTCTATCTATCTATCTATCTATCTATCTATCTATCTATCTATCTATCTATCTATCTATCTATCTATCTATCTATCTATCTATCTATCTATCTATCTATCTATCTCGAACAACACGTGGGCTGGAAGCATGAGAAGGGCCTCCTGCAAATTGGACAGACAAGTGCTGGAGATATTGACAACTGGATCAGGGTAGGACTTGGAAGTGTGGAAGCCGAGAGTCTAGCTTCCTACACAAGTATATGGATTCATTGCTTCCATTGGTGACAAAACACACCCACTGGCTTTTTGCTATTTGGCTTCCTTCAACAGAATGTATTGTTTAGTATGTGTATAGCAGAACAAAGTAATGCTTTTCAAAAGACAGTAATTCACTGGCTTCCATTTCTCTTCCCGCATCTATTCTGAAACTCCCCGTCATCATCTACATCATATCTTCTATCAGGAACCATTTTCCCTTCTCGCAACAACTGCTGGAAAATACTTCAGTATAAATAACCACTCTGAGAAGAGGCTGCCTCTGATTATCAAGACTGACTAATAACAATGTCATAAAAAGGTTCGGACTCAAAGTAGATTTATTATTAAGCTGTATATTTTCTTACATTCCCCTTTCCACAGACTCTCCATCCCAGAAGTGCATTTATCATCAAGCAGATGGCAAAACTCTCTGATTAGTTATTTTACTGCACAAATTTTTGCTTCTAGATTTAAAGGAAAAGCCTAAAAGGATAGAAACAATTAGTCTACACATTATTTTGTGGTCAGGTAATAGCCAGGATCGGGGGAATTTCTGTCTAATAGCAGACAAATTGATGAGAAGCAAAACCTTGAATTAGGCACCCCACCCCCTGTGCATTCTTAACTGAAAGGCGCCTTCCTTGAATTAGCAATCTACAGAATAAAGTCCCAAGGGATCCCCAGAATTTTTTGCACCCTACACAAAACAAATTATCCAAATCTAGAAGTTGCAGTTTAGAAGAAATGCTTATATTAGTTGGATGTGTCAAGCCGCAAGACTCAGGCTTGACACGTTAGGGTGGGCAGAAGCCTGGGTGATGGGGGGAGAGGCACCGGTGATGGGGGGGTGTCAGAACGGCTGCTGCAGGATGCAGGAGACCCGGCTCGACCTGGCAGCCCTGCGATGGCGGCGGCCGTGCCAAAGATCAGCTGCGTGGAGGCATGGCTGAGGCGAAGCTGCGCCGATCAGCTGTGAGGCATGGATGCGTTCCCGAGGAGAAGCCACGCCGATCAGCTGTTTCAGTTGTTTCAGCTGCGAAGCATGGAGGCCGGATTTGCTGTGCTGGGTCAATTATCGGTTGGGTGTGACAGTCATCAACCCATTCATTAGCAGGGTGTGACCAACATCAGGCGAGCCCTGCGCCCAGGGAAGGCGTGGCTCAGAGGTGGGTTCCTCCCGGTTCTGACCGGTTCTATAGAACCGGTAGTAACTTGGCGGCCTGGGTCACTAGAACCGGCAGCGACCCAGGCCTGCCATGCCCCCGAACCGGTTCTTTTGGCGGCACCATATGCACCGCCATTTTGTTTTTTGCTTCTGCGCATGTGCAGAAGCTTTTTTTAAGCACTGCGCAAGTGCGAAGCGCGCACCTGCGTGGCGCGACACTGAGCAAACCGGCAGCGAAGAAAACCAGAACCCACCCCTGGCGTGGCTCGCCTATTTAAGAGCGCTGGGAGGCAGACGCTCCCAGCGCTGACTTTGCATCACACAGACTTGGCTAACTCAGACTTTGCTGACTGCTGTTTTGCTGCTGATTGACCTCAGTGTGTGCCTGAGTCCGGCTGAATAAACCCAGTTTGTATTCCAGCGTGTGGCATTGTTTCCTACTGGTGTTGGTCCGGAGCTTGGACCTTTGAGAGGATGTAGTGCAGAAATCCCTGGGACCTAAGGCTGTCTGAAGAAGAAAAAAAAATCCTTTCTCCTTCCTTTCCTTATCCTGAAGCAGCTTAATTTAAAAAATGTGGGACAGTCCAAATGTCACATTCAGCACCGTCTTCTGTTACCATATTGCTACTCCCCTGTTCTGCAGCACATACCATTTCACCAATTATAGAATTGTAGGATTGGATCATCTCATCCAAGCTTCTGCAAAATGATGGAAACCGATTTTTAAAAATCCCAGATGAAATGGCTGTCCAGCCCCTTCTTAAAATCCTCCACTGATTGAGAAACCAAGGCCACCTTAGACGGACAGTTGTACAGATTTCAGGAAGTTCTTCCTTATATTTAGCTGCAATCTGTACCCATAACTTCTGAGTACACAGTTTCTGTGGTCATATAATATAGTTCTTGAACATATTTCTTTAATTTCCCTTTACATACGGTAAATATCAGTGTGTGCTACCTGCCCTAACAGGTGAAAAATGGACACTAACCTCACAATCGATACAAAAGCTACGAGTGGCACAAAGAGCCATGGAAAGATACATGCTCAGCGTCACAAGGCAAGGTAGAAAGACCTGCACATGGATTAGAGAACAAACGAAAGTATACGACATCATCAAGAGAATAAAAGAATGGAAATGGAAATGGGCTGGTCACATAGCAAGAAGAACTGATGGCAGGTGGACCAAGGCAGTCATAGAATGGATCCCTCTGGATAAAAAGCGTCCATGAAAGAGACCTAAAACAAGATAGGTTGACAACAACAGCAAGTATTGTGGGCCCAATTGGCAAAAGAAAAGCTCAGGACCATATAGGTTAGAAACATGCAGAAGAGGCCTTCCTCCTACAGTGAATAGACAATGGCTAGAGTGATGATGATGATGATGATGATGATGATGATGATGATGATGACATACTGTACATGAACATGACTATCATAACTTCTCTTGATATCTTCTCTCTGAATATTCCAAGGTGTAGATGTCTCATTTGACCAAAATTAGACCAGCCTTACACAATCTAGAATAGAAATTTGCAACTCACATTACTTTGATAATCACAGTGGTGCAGTGGCCTAGAGGTGGAGCTCTCGCCTCACAATCAGGAGGCTGTGAGTTCGATCCTAGGTAACAGCAGATATTTCTCTCTCTGGGCACAAGGAATAATTATCTGCTGCAAATTCTGCATTGGTGACAGGAAGGGCATCCGGCCAGTAAACACTCGGCTCCATTCAGTTGCCCCAACTCCACCCCGGTGTAAGGGATTACAGGGGTCATTAAAAGACAAAATAAAACAAAACACCCTTTAAGAATCACATTAATTTTCATGTGCCATTTTAAGAGCCATTCTGCAAAAGAGAGAATATTTTGGTGAAAGAGGGTGAGGGATTCTATTTAGATTTGTTGGCAGTATATAACATAATCAATATCAAAAGCTCTGGGATTAGCAAAATGGATAAGTAAAAACAAGTTTCATACTCATTGGAAGATGTTACAGTAAACATTTCAATGCAAATTAGATATAGTGATCAAGACCATCTATTGACTGAACCCCATATATAGGAATAAATATGTTTGGCTCACTATATTTTACATTAGGTTAATGTGAACTTTGTAGTGCTGCTTTGATTAAAACAGAAACCCATATCCAGGTAGTGACAGATCAATATAATTGCATAGACTTTATATGTTGATAATGCATGCACTCTGTCTATAACACAGTTCAAATATTTTGGCCATAGCAATTTATTGCACCGAGAAAATGAGGAACAGCTAAATATAAATTGCTCAAAACCAAGACTTTTTCAAAGACTCAATGCAGCGTAAACATCAATAGCATATATATATGGAAAGAACATAGTCGAGACCTGTAAATATCTTAGAGTCATCTTTCAGTTGTGGAATGGAAAGAACAAATTAAATCAGTGGAGGATAAAGACCAGAAAAAATGCTAAAGCTCTTTTCTTTTCTTTTCTTTCCTTTTCTTTTCTTTTCTTTTCTTTTCTTTTCTTTTCTTTTCTTTTCTTTTCTTTTCTTTTCTTTTCTTTCCGTTCCGTTTCTTTTCTTTTCTTTTTTTTCTTTTCTTTCTCTCTCTTTCTTCCCTTCCCTTCCTTCCCCTTCCCCTTCCCCTTTCCCCTTTCCCCTTTCCCCTTTCCCTCCCTCCCTTCCTTCTTTCCTTCCTTCCTTCCTTTTTCTTACAATAGAGAGGGAATATATACTTGCCACTCTTGAAGCAAAGGCAATTAGCCAGATGTTGGTTATCAAGTGTGTGTGTGTGTGTGTGTGTGTGTGTGTGTGTGTGTGTGTGTGTATGTTTGTGTGTGTGTAAAATCATCTACGCACTAGACATTATTTTTGTTGTTGCCATATTTCAGTCACTATGATGCCTTTTTGGTGGAGAGGGTCAGTGCTGTAGACTCAAATCTATGGCTAAGGATCTTTTTCATTGCTTTTATTTTAATCCACTTTGATTTTCCAAGAATTATATCTTAGTCTCAAAGAAAGAAAGAAAAAAAAAAACCTATGTGACTTTTCAAATCTATTTTTGGTAGCACTGGGATTTAATCAGGCAGGAATAGAATTCAAATAGCTAGTATTTTATATGAACTATGAAAAAGATCTGGGTTGAGATTATATCTGCTGAATATAACTCCGCATTGGCGACAGGAAGGGCATCCGGCCAGTAAACACTCAGCTCCATTCAGTTGCCCAGACTCCTCCCCGCAAGGGATTATGGGGGTCATTAAAAGAGGATGAAAAAGATCTGGGCATGTATTCTTTATTCCAAGCCAATGTTGCATTCTCAGAGCTTTTGAGAAGTGGAGATGCTAAGGTCATCTTTTTTTTTCTTTTCAAATTAAGTTAACCAAGCACAAAAATGGTCTGTTTGTGGACAATGCTATATCCTAGTGTGTGTTCTTAGTCATTTTGTGATTCATTAGAACCCCTTCCTTTTCTTGGAATTCTGTTTATTGACTGATTGATTGACCAAAATATATGAAGACAGGAAACCATGTCTTAATTCTTTGGTATTGTAATGTTAGATAATTAAAGGATCAATTTCTTAAGAAACTTAAATATGAGCTAGCACTGTGCTCCAGCTGCCAGAAAAACCAATGCAATCTTAGGCTGCATTAACAGAGGAATAGAATCAAGATCACGTGAAGTGTTAGTACATCTTTATAATGCCTTGGTAAGGCCACACTTGAATATTGCATCCAGTTTTGGTCGCCACAATATAAAAAAAGATGTTAAGACTCTGGAAAGAGTTCAGAAAACAGCAACAGAGATGATTAGGGAACTGGAGACTAAAACATATGAAGAACGGTTACAGGAATTGGGTATGGGACTGGAAACAAGGACTACGGTTGACATGGTAGGAATGTTCCAATATTTGAGGGGTTGCCCCAAAAAAGAGGAGGTCTTTTCCAAATCACCAGAAGGCAGGACAAGAAGCAATGGATGGAAACTAATCAGGGAGAAAACCAAGTTAGAACTAAGGAGAAATTTCCTAACAGTGAGGACAATTAACCAGTGGAACAGCTTGCCTTCAGAAGTTGTGGATGCTCCATCACTGGAGGTTTTTAAGAAGAGATTGGATAGCCATTTGTCTGAAATGGTACAGGGTCTCCTGCTTGAGCAGGGAACTGGACTAGAAGACCTCCAAGGTCCCTTTCCATTCTGTTATTCTGTTAACTAATTAGGGTAACCCTTTGTACTCTATGTCTACTCAGACATACACAACCAGGTTTATTCCAAATATGGCTTACAGAAGGGCAGCCTAAAGAGTCCATTTATATAAAACATTATATTAATAGCAACTTGCAGCTTGGAAACTGGAACAGATGTTTCCAATAACTCATTTTTGGTCTAGAGTCTCCATAGGATGATTATTATAATTGTGAATGATATTTCCAATGACTAGATGAAAAATTCTACTAGCTGTGTAGGTCGGATTATTTCAAACAGGTGCTCCCATTGTTAGTACTAAATAGGACAATTAGGGATATTTATAGATTTAGCCCAATTTAAATTAGATGTAACTAATCTTTTTTTGGCACCTCAGAAGTACAAGGGGAAAAAAAACATTTGGATTTATTTAAAGCCATTTTAAAATACATAATCTATCTTTCAAAAGGCAGAGAGAATTTATTTTAAAAAAATAGCTCTGCGGTATTCAGAAAATGGATAACTTGGGGGTGCTGTGAAGTTCTATGCTCTTTTGTTCCAGGAGAGAACAAAATTCAGTGTTGTATTCTCAGTTTCAGTTCTGTGTTCTGAACCAGCAACAGACAAGACCATTATTATTCAAACTCTGGGCAGAAGTGAACGGATGTACAAGCTCATCCTCAATCAAGTGTCTCATTTAATTTCTTTTTAAAGTAGAGGGAGTATTAGAGAATAGAACTGTTGGAAGAAATACCCTTTTGGGTTCAGTTCCAAGTGGGGAGAAAGACACTGGAAACATGGTGGCTGATTGGAAAGATGATTTTTAATGGTGGACAGGATCACATGGTTTGAGGTCCTGGGCAGAAAAAAGGGAAGAGATGCTGGGAGTGCCTGGGTTTTATGCCCTCTGTTGGGTTTTGGATTTGAGCTTGTGTTCTGATTGGTTGTCAGACTCCCATGGGGACATGCAGGGGCAATTCTGTAGGCTGTCCTGAGTCCCAGGCTTGGTTGAGCCTTGCTGGGTGATGTAATCTCCCCAGGTGCCTGGGCAATTTCTATTATGTCTCTGCTTGAGGGAGGTAGATCTTTGTTATGTAGAATAGACTGGCCCAGGCCTTAATGGCCCATTGACAAAGGTGGGGGGGATGAGTTTCTGCCTCCCTTTTAGGGGAAATATTCTGCCCTTTGAATATTTCCCAAAATATCTCACTTTCCTAGGAGAGGGGGGGGTGCTAACTTCCTACAGAAAAACATTAAAGAAAAACATTATCAAAACATTATTAAAAAAAACAATTTAAAAACCCATGCACACCATTCACGGCTGGATCTCGCAGGATTACAACAGTGAGATCAATGGCCCCAGGCCTGCCAGAAAAGCCAGGTCTTCACCACTTTCCGGAAGGCCAATAGGGTGGGGGCAGTCTGGATCTCAGGAGGTAACTGGTTCCAGAGAGCCGGGGAAGCCACAGAGAAGGCCCTCCCCCGCAGGCCCGCCAGCCAGCACTGTTTAGCTGACGGGACCCGGAGGAGCCCAACCCTGTGGGATCTTACCGGTCGCTGGGAGCTATGTGGTAGAAGGCGGTCTCGAAGATAGCCTGGTCCTGAGCCATCTTGAATTGTGCCCGGAGACCAATAGGGAGCCAGTGCAGCTTGTGGAGTATTGGTGTAATATGGATGTACCTAGGTGTACCCATAACAGCTTGCGCAGCTGCATTTTGGACCAACTGTTGTCTCCGAACACTCTTCAAGGGTAGCCCCATGTAGAGCGCATTGCAATAATCTAACTGTGAGGTGACAAGGGCATGAGTGACTGTGAGGAGAGCTTCTTGATCCAAGTAGGGCCGCAATTCCTACAGAACATAATAGAATAACAGAGTTTCAAGGGACCTTGAAGGTCTTCTAGTCCAACCCCCTGCTCAGGCAGGAAACCCTATATCATTTCAGACAAATGATTGTCCAATCTCTTCTTAAAAACTTCCAGTGTTGGACCATTCATAACCTCTGGAGCGGGAGTGGGATCTAACTTACCTTGCTGCCTGTTCGCTTCCTCTAGCACCGCGTGGGCACGCCTCATGAGCGTGTGTGCACTTTGTGCATGCGCGCATGCGCAGTGCCAAAAAATCTGAACCCCCCCCCAAAAAAAGCTGAAAACAAGATGGTGATGCATGCGCAGTGCCGGAAACTCAGCTTCTGAGTAAGCGCAGAAGGAAAAAAACACGGAAAAAATTCAAAAAATAAATAAATTTTTTTAAAAAAATAAAAAAATGGCGGTGCCCACGGACCAAACCGGATCCGTGATGTCACTGTGACATCACCAGCGGGTCGCTACCAGTTCGGGCGAACCAGTCCGAACCGGGAGGAACCCACCTCTGCTCTGGAGGCAAGAGGCTTGGAATAAGACATGGATCGGAATTTACTTCCAACAGCTTTTTAGCATACAAATGGTGAACTCACCATTTCTCATTCATTGCTAACATTTTTTTTCCTCTTTTTTTTTTCCACAGTGATGTACATGGCATCATCTTCTAGTGTGGAAAATTGAAACAAATAGCATGTAATGGCACAGGCAGAATTTAAGCAATTTTTTTTTCTCCTTTTGGTAATATCTTAGGCTATTTTTCCCATATTACATTCCTGCCATGACAGCTACAGTTGAACTTTATGCTTTTTCCGATGGAAATGGAAACAGGCCATCTTTATTTTTTTTAATGATGTGACAGCTTAAATGTATTTCCTAAGTACAAAGTCAAATTTTCAAGGCAGGAGGAAGAGACAGATCAGGCATAGGTAGAAGAAAAGTTGGAGATATAATTTCAGTAGTATAAATGAAAAATTCTGCACCAAGAACTTCTAAGCTGCCTATAATTACTTGACATGAAACTGGGTGTTTTTTTAGTCCGACTTCACTCCATATACAGCTTCATAATTTGAAAATGACACTGTTAAAATTATTTTTTATTTCTATAAATGATAGTGGATATAGAGATAATAATATTTAAAGCGGTATATAAGTCTAAGTGCTATTGCTATAATAATATATTATCAAATATGCATATAGGTATTAAGCAAAATGTGAAAAAAAATGAATTCTTGCTTATGCTGTGTATTAATGAATTTCCTAGAACAGTAATGGCGAACCTTTTCGGCACTGAGTGCCCAAACCGGAACGCATGCGCGCACCAGAAGCCCAAAGACCAGGTGGCCAGCATGCGCATGCGCACCGGCCAGCTGGTCTTCGGGTTTCCGGTGCACCGGCGTGCAAGAAGACCAGCTGGCCGGCGTGCATGTGCACACCAGAAACCAAAAGAGCAGCTGGCGATGGCAAGTGTGCCCACAGAGAGGGCTCTGTGTGCCACCTCTGGCACGCATGCCATAGGTTCGCCATCACGGTCCTAGGACATTCGTGATGCATGGTGGCGCAGTGGTCAGAGTGCAGTACTGCAGGCTACTTCTGCTGATCACCAGCTGCCAGCAGTTTGGCAGATCGAATCTCACCAGGCTCAAGGTTGACTCAGCCTTCCATCCTTCCGAGGTGGGTAAAATGAGGACCCAGATTGTTGGGGCCAATATGCTGACTCTGTAAACCGCTTAGAGAGGGCTGTAAAGCACTATGAAGCGGTATATAAGTCTAAGTGCTATTGCTATTGCTATCTGCCATGCTTGGAATGCTATGAACAGTATTATTTCCCAGGGGGAAAAATATCACAACCGGATTTCATGTAATTTAACTTTGTGAGACTGCTGCAAATGAAGTGAAAAATATGTTGGCAAATTAGAGTTGTGGGTTTAAATAGGTTCACTGTAGTCAAGCAACAGAAGAGATTCCCACCTTGGCGTATCATTAGAAGGTGAAAATTCAGTACTACATTGGAAAACGGAGGAGTAAATGCCTATATAAAAAGATTTTGGCATGATTCACAGTTGAAAGTTACACTCTTTTGTCCTGTCCCCAAGAGAACTGAGCTAATATAATCATAGTCTCTCCAGCACATAATAGAGTGTGGAACTGAAGAAAATTGTGAGTTATTTTGTTTTAATGTGATACTACGTTGCTATGATAACAGCATCATGTGAACATAGGTATTGAGCTCGGGGTATAAACTCTTTAACAAATACCCAGTATTAACAAACATGGAAATTATTTAATGTCGTTTTAATCATTCAACTCTTGGCGACTTTATAGGCAAAGGCTCTCCATGCTACTCTGTCAAGTACAACTTTTTTTAATTGTTCTTTCAATGATTTAATAGATTCTCAATATAACAAACATTGGGATGGATAATTAGCATTCTCAACCTACTCCCATAGTCACTCATCTTTATCATCCACCATCTTACTTTTTCTGATCACATGTTTGCTAATGATAAAGGTAAACGTTTCTCTGCCATTCGTGTCTGACTCTAGAGCACGGTGCTCACCTCCGTTTCTTGGCCGAGGAAACCAGCGTTGTCCAAAGACAGTTTCCGTGGTCATGTGGCCAACATGGCTTATATGCCAAAGGTGTACGGAATGCTGTTACCTTCCCACCGAAGCTTCTCAACCTTTGATATAACAACTCAGGCTTTCCAGCTGATTAACTAAAAGGGTTGAAAGAAAGCAGACCACAACAAGGGTTATAATTGTCTTCTCGCATTTGCATGCTTCCGAACTGCTAGGTGAGCAGGAGCTGGAGCAAGTAACGGGAGCTCACCCTATTGCACAGAGCTTGGGTCTCGAACCCAGCCTGTCAGTTCTCTAGCTGATAAGCTCAGCTTCTTTAACCATTAAGCCATCACAGTAGGGGGAAAAAAAAGCTTGCTACCATTCCACTTATAGCAATAACACTTACTTATATACCACTTCACAGTGCTTTACAGCCCTCTCTAAGTGGTTTACAGAGTCAGCATAATGCCCCCAACAATCTTGGTCCTCATTTTACCCACCTCGGAAGGATGGAAGGCTGAGTCAATAGCACTAGCACTTAGACTTATATACCGCTTCACAGTGCTTTACAGCCCTCTCTAAGCGGTTTACAGAGTCACCATATTGCCCCCAATGATCTGGGCCCTCATTTTACTGACCTCGGAAGGATGGAAGGCTGAGTCAACCTTGAGCCTGGTGAGATTTGAACTGCTGAACTGCTTGCAGTCAGCAGAAGTAGCCTGCAGTACTGCATTCTAACCACTGCACCACCACGGCTCATTATTCCTTATTTCACTCTTCTCTTTTCATATGTTTGAAAGCCTCCTTAATCAATTGTCCTCATCCTCCAGGCAAACATATGGATGCCATGCCAGGATGGGGGGGGGGGAATCCATGTTTTCTTGTGGAAATGCCTGGAATGCAAAAATTCAGAGGTCACTTCCTTCTTCCTTAAAAGAAAAGGAGAGGAGAGACCAGGGGTGAAATGCTCCCGGTTCGCTCGTACCTGTCGGTCGCCGTAGAGCCGGTTGCCAAGGTAGCACGAGGCACCGCCCACTCGCTCGGACACCGCCATTTGGGTTCTTTTACCCTCTGCGAATGCACAGAATGCTTTGCGCATGTACAGAGGGTAAAAGAACCCAAATGGCAGCATCCGGGCGGGTGGGCGGCGCCTTGCGCTACCTTGGTGACCGGCTCTATGTCGACTGACAGGTACGAGCGAACCGGGAGCATTTCACCCCTGGGAGAGACCTTAAATATATATATATTTTACAGAGATTCATTTATAAGATTCTTTTTGCCTCCAATTCTGGAAAACACACATTACTATGGATTTTTTTTTTAAAAAAAATCTAATCATTGCCAAACATTTCCAGATGCTGAAATCCAATACATCTTTCTTAACTATTTTCCAATGAGGTAATGGCCAGAATATTTTATTTGAAATCCATAAATAATGGGCTTCACTTAGATGCAGTCAGCAAGAATTATTTGCCGCTAAGTATAATGAATGCACCCAAATGTTACATTTAGCAAACTAGCAAAGTGTGAAGAGTTTTATGGAGAAAATCAGTCAGTGTGTTGATCTTTAACTTGCAAAACTTTACAGTTCTGAAAATTAATAAGGGAGCCGACATTTATAATGATATGTTTTTAACTGTCCTGGGACTGGAATTCAACTTTGCATGTAGCAGCTTTCTGTACGCCTAAGTCTATTGATCAGAGGGGCTGTAGATGAGCAATAGCAATAGCACATAAACTTATATACCACTTCACAGTGCTTTACAGCACTCTCTAAGCGGTTTATGGAGTCAGCATATTGCCCCCAACAATCCGGCTGCTCATTTTACCCACCTGGGAAGGATGGAAGGCTGAGTCAACCTTGAGCCCATCAGGATCAAATTCCGGGCAGTGGGCAGATGTTAGCCTGCAATACTGCATTCTAACCACTGCACCACCATGGCTCCTAGAATAGCTACTGTAGTTAGTAGAGGAATCTTACACTTCAATATCCTTTATTACCTCAGCAATTTCCTTTGCATGTCTGCATGTAACATGCCTCCTTATTAGTTAAATGGCTATTCACAGGGCTTTCCCTGATTTCTCTCTGAGGTCGGTTCTCTTTTTTTTTTTCCCTGACTCTGTCCTGTCTCTGGATAATGGAAGGAACATATTTCAGATTGTTGGTTAAAAGTAGTTTAAAGGAGCTTAGCTTTCTTGTTATCATGCTGCTTCCAGGTAATAAATTATGAAACCATATACTAAACCGTAATCATATAAACCATGTTATTTTCTAAATATTGTAAACATTCCTTACATTAATTACAATTATAAATACTTCTGATTTTACTTATTCTTTCTACTGTATGCTGTCCATTGGATAAGCATGTTAGAACTTAGAATAACAGAGTTGGAAGGGACCTTGGAGGTCTTCTAGTCCAACCCCCTGCTTAGGCAGGAAACCCTACACCACTTCAGACAAATGGTTATCTAATCTCTCTTAAAAACTTTCACTGTTGGAGCATTCACAACTTCTGGAGGCAAGCTGTTCCACTGATTAATTGTTCTAACTGTCAGGAAATTTCTCCTTAGTTCTAAGTTGCTTCTCTCCTTGATTAGTTTCTACCCATTGCTCCTTGTCCTGCCTTGAGGTGCTTTGAAGAATAGCTTGACTCCCTCTTCTTTGTGTCAGCCCCTGAGATATCGGAACACTGCTATCATGTCACCCCTAGTCCTTCTTTTAATCAAACTAGACATACCCAGTTCCAGCAACCGTTCTTGATATGTTTTCGCCTCCAGTCCCCTTTATTCAGAGATGCATGCTATCAAATAGATTTCATTCCTGGCACCTTCCCTGTCTTGGGAAGTATATATCAGGAAACCAGCATGTTTATTTTAGCTCCCAAGTCTAGAATCTCTCTGCCAGTCTTCAAATTAATAGCAATAGCAATAGCACTTAGACTTATATACCGCTTCATAGTGCTTTACAGCACTCTCTAAGCGGTTTACAGAGTTAGCATATTGCCCCCAACAATCTGGGTCCTCATTTTACCCACCTCAGAAGGATGGAAGGCTGAGTCAACCTTGAGCCGGTGAGATTTGAACCGCTGAACTGCAGCTAGCAGTCAGCTGAAGTAGCCTGCAGTGCTGCACTCTAACCACTGCGCCACCTTGGCTCATAAATTAACCAGCTAACCAACCCATATTATTCAGTGCAATGTCAAGATAATGATTGGCTGTTCTGTTTTTTTTTCTTCAATACAGATTTCATTTTTATAACCATTGATTTGAAGGGAAGGACTTGTTTATAGGCACAAATGGGATGGGATTGATGAAGGAGTTTATAATTGATAAAGTAGTTCCTATTTTATATTAATTCAAGTCATCTCCTTCTATTTAACTCATATTATATGGCCCAGGAGTGGGTTCTGGATCCTTTTGCTGCCGGTTCGCTCAGGGTTGCGCTGTGCGTGCGTGCAGCAATCAAAAAATAGCTTCTGTGCATGCGCAGAAGCAAAATCCAAGATGGCGGCGCCCACGGAGACACCGATGGAACCGGCTCCGTGACGTCATTGCCGAGCTACTAACGGTTCTAAAGAACCAGTTAGAACCGGTAGGAGCCCACCCAGGGGTGGGTTCTAACTTACCTCGCTGCCGGTTCGCTTCCTCCCGCACCGTGTGGCCATGCCTTGTGGGCACGCATGCGCTTCGCACATGTGCGCATGCGCAGTGGAAAATTTTTTAATTTTTTTAAAAAAAAAAAACCTGAAAACAAGATGGCGACATATGCGCAGTGCCGGAAACTCGGCTTCTGCGCCTGCGCAGAAGAAAAAAAAATTCCCCCCCCCCACTTTTTTTTGCCAAAAAAAAAAAAAATTCAAAAAAAATATTTAAAAAAAGATGGCGGCGCCCACGGACTGGCACCGACCAAACCGGATCCGTGACGTCATTGTGACGTCACCAGCGGGTTGCTACCGGTTCGGGCGAACCAGTCCGAACAGGGAGGAACCCACCTCTGAACCCACCTCTGATATGGCCACTCTTCAGGCCCAAAAGAAAAGCAGGCTCTGTTTGATATTATCATATTTCTGTGAATATAGCTAATTCTAGTTTTTCGATTCTATCATGTGTCTTCCTTTCTCCCATTCCAAAGTGAGTGTTCTTTGGAAACAATAAGTCTACAGGGCATTTGTGAGCATTAGACAATCAATTGGAAGTTGTGTATAACCTTGTCAATAAACTCTACACATGTTACCAACTCTCCTTTTCCATTGCTTGATTTAGATGTTTATTTCAATAAGAAACATAAACATTTACCTTGGGACTTCACTTTAGTGACATAAGCTGGCAAATATAGCCTAAGAACTCAAGGACTTTACAAAATGTGTAGCAACTTCTTCATCAGCAATAGATTCCTAACAGAGTATCCACGGGAAAGAAGAGACTCGCAAATACCAATAATGTCATTTTAGTTAATATTAATCTTTATCCAGGATTCAAACAAAGATGGAGAAAACTTAATTTCTTTGGTCAACCATAAAAACCTCAAAATGCAAGCTGCATTGATTCTAGAACATCAAAGTCAGTGATAGTCATTGATTTTACACGCAATAAATTCTGATCTCATATAAGCACAATTTTTTTTAATCACTTCTTAAATCAGATCATCCTGCATTATCAAATACACAGCCTAAATTATGTAGTGACTTAAATATAGATTATATAAATTATATAGTGAATTATACAGCACATTAATTGAAAGCATTTTAAAGTTTTCTGTAATAAAGTATGGGAAACATTTTTGGCATTTTAGATTTCTGTGTCAATCATTATTACCACTGGTGTTATTCAATTATTAAGCCTATATTAATTTACAGGTTTGAGCTATTTATTTTTCTATCTTTATCCAAGCTACTGATGAAAGGCATCGTGAAGGAAAAGAAGGAATGGAAATAAACTGTTATAAAAAGGCAGAAATTGTTTAAATTAAATCAGCAGTTGTGTTTATTCTCTGTTAAACTTTCACTATTTACTGTAGAGAGACAAAAAAAGGTACAATTGAATTAGGAGACAAACCTAATTTAGGAATGTGCTGCAGAGGCTGCTAAATTGCATAAGAACACATGAGAATTGAGGTTCTGCTGAGATGAACAATTTAAGTCTCCTGTTCTACTAGGATAAGCAAGTTTGCACTATGTTATAAAACTGCACTTTTGGATGCATATGTATTACAACATACCTGCAAAGATCAGAACACTGCAAATGATGTATTCCCTGTGACACTGTGTGGAAGTGGAGATTGAACTCCACTTCTAAGCGGGATAGTAAGAATATTAATGCTTTTGAACTTTGGTATTGGAGTAGACTCTTGAGAATACTATGGACAACCAATAAAACAAACAAATGGATCATTGAATGAATCAACCCAGCTGTGCTCAGTTGAGGCACAAAGGACTAGACCCAAATAATCCTTCTTTGGACCCAGAGACCTAACCTTCTGGAGAAGGGTCTAAGATCAGGAAAAGTGGAAGGAAAGAGAAGAAGATGATAACCAGCAGCCAGATGGATGCAGTTATGGTGACCATAGATGTATTGGGAGACCTAAATGACCAAGTTAGGAAATATCACCATAGAGAAGATCTATCTATCTCAAGGATGTCAAACTCAATTTCATTGAGGGCCGCATCAGGGTTGTATTTGACCTCCGGGGGCTGGGTGGGAATGGCCAGGGTGAATGTGCACAGCTCGATGTCACTCATGTTGGGGGCACCTCCGTTTTCGCTGGCAGAAGGCTGCAGGAGGCTGTCACAGCTGAAAACGGAGCCCGGGAGGGCTGAATGCAGTCCTCCCGAGCTCTGTTTTCACTAACAGAGGCACCATGAGCCTCTGTTTCCAGGGCAGCCCCACAGGCCAGATCTAAGCATCCCACGGGCCAGATCTGGCCCATGGGCCTTGAGTTTGACGCCCCTGATCTATGTGATTGCTAAAAGTGAACACTGACTTCATGGCACATCAATGTATTACAACAGAAATGAAGGCATCTTCCTTAGACTTCAGTGGTCTATTTTTAGCCCACTGAAATTATGGATGATTTGACCACCTCTTCTATGAGCAGTATTACTTTCATGAATGTGCTGTGTCAATGGATTCAAAACCATTAGCTACTCTCTTAGAACTATTTTTTGATGAAAAAGGATACTTTCTTCCAAGCCCGATAGACAGAAATAGGGAGGGGGAAAAAAAAGAATCTTCTCACACCTTTGCACACCTTTAACATCTTCATTTGAAATTTCCAGGGACTTAAAAGAATCAATACTTCTCCAGAAAAGGCTGGTCAGTGTGACATATATCTCTAACGATATAACTTTTTCATTTTATTTAGGATTTTGTGAAATCCAATTGAATACCTTCAGTTTGACACTTTCATTTTTTCCCCCCATTCTTGGTCTAAAGATGAATCCTTCACTTCAGCACAAATTGACAACCCCCCCCCCAAAAAAAGCACCTCTGTAAAAATAAATGGATTCTCATTATCTGTACAAAACAATAAACTAAATATTTTAAGGGTTGGACTGTCCTGGAATGGCCAGTCTTTTCAAATTTCAGTGATCTTACAACCATTCTCATCTCAGCTTTGAGAGAGATCTTAGCATTCTCTCAGGAGCTACATCATCAAGAAATTACAATACAAATTATCTCAAAATATGGTAATCTTGCAAGATTTGGGGTAATATGGATGGAAGGATACATCATTCACTGTGCAAAATAGTGTGATACAACCAGATCCTTTGAGATAACAACTCACCTTTCCAGCTGATTAACTGAAAAGGTTGAAAGAGAGTTTGTAATTGTTAACCCACCCCAAAATCACGACAGGCAGCCACATGAATTGAACTGAAATAAATAAATAATAAGCATTATGGATATTGTGTAGTGGGCAAGAAACAGACCAGCATAGCTACAACAGTATTTATTGACTCAAAACTGGAATTGAGGAACAGCAGGCAATACCTGTACTCTGGGCCCACAGGGTCTTAACCAATCATAATACTTGAAAACCCCACCCAAATATGAATGTTCAAAGTTTCCCTCCAAAACAGTTGGAGTTAACAGTTAGGGTCATCTAAAGGCTAGTTTCCCTTTAGCAGGGCTTAACACATTATATATCTTCAATACATAACAATTGACTTGTAATGTTCCAATTTACATTATAATCATGATTCATCAAACCAAGTTATTTGCCCTGTGAATCCACTTTCTCTCTTCTATTATCCAGAGCCGAGGTGGCGCAGTGGTTAGAGTGCAGCACTGCAGGCTACTTCAGCTGACTGCTATCTGCAGTTCGGCAGTTCGAATCTCACCAGGCTCAAGATTGACTCAGCCTTCCATCCTTCCAAGGTGGGTAAAATGAGGATCCAGATTGTTGGGGGCAAGATGTTGACTCTGTAAACCGCTTAGAGAGGGCTGTAAAAGCACTATAAAGCGGTATATAAGTCTAAGTGCTATTGCTATTGCTATCCTTCATTCCAATCATGAAAATCAAAAATATGTATGAGTAGGGATCAATTAAGGGTCTGGGATAAATAACTCGCTGACTTCCTTCCTGTTGTTTTATTGCTTTGACTTTCATTTTTGTTCTATGTTACGTCAGAGAAGTATACTGCATTATGTGCATTCATGCCAATAAAGTGCCGCGGTGGCACAGTGGTTAGAGTGCAGTACTTCAGGCTACTTCTGCTGACTGCCGGCTGCCTGCAATTTGGCAGTTCGAATCTCACCAGGCTCAAGGTTGACTCAGCCTTCCATCCTTCTGAGTGGGTAAAATGAGGACCCAGATTGATGGGGGCAATATGCTGACTCTGTAAACTGCTTAGAGAGGGCTGTAAAGCACTGTGAAGCGGTATATAAGTCTAAGTTCTATTGCTAGTACTTCCTTCCTTCCTTCCTTCCTTCCTTCCTTCCTTCCTTCCTTCCTTCCTTCCTTCCTTTCCTTCCTTCCTTGCCAGTGGTTAGAATGCAGTATAGAAGGCTGACTCTGCCCATCGCCAGGAGTTCAGTCCTGTAAAGCAGTATGAAGCGTTATATACTTCTAAGTCCTATTGCTATTTCTACATAAGTCTAAGTGCTGTTGCTATTGCTAAAGAATTCCAGGGACAACCTCTAATCTCAGGATTAGACCCTCCTGAAAAGTATAGGTTTCTGACTCCTCTTCTAAAATGTGGGACCAAACTCCAAAGAGCAATCTAGATCCTTTAAAACATCAGGATCTCAAGCAGAAATCAATTAACTGATTAAAGAGTCAGATTAATTTTCAGTGTTACTCAACTCTTCAAGGCTCAAGGTCATCAAAGAAAAAGAAAAAGAGGGAGGAAAAAAGGTGAATGTATTTTATAGACCACATAAATTAAAGTGGAAGCTTTAAAGGCAGGGCTTTTTAAAAAGAAAAGAAAAGAAAAGCTATTCCTAACAAAAGAAAGAGAGAGGCAAAATATTACTACTTTGAAAAATCACAGATCAGCTTTCAGTCCGGCTCTGCAATTAAAAACAATAACCTGTTCATTTAACGAATAGACAGATTAGCAGAACAAAACTACCCACTCTTCACAAAAATTAAGAATTAGGAACTTATGTCAATAGCTAGTTATCCACCTTTTTGAAATGCACATTTCCATAACAATAAAGCTGTGTCTTCTTTCACAGACTTCTCTTCTTATCAAACCATGCTATGGTGGCACTTATTGTGAAATCTTACAGTGCTTAATGAATTAAAATGTGTTTGCTTAAGAGTCTGCTGTGAGAACATAATACACATTTTGATAAGGTTGAAAGGCAAATGTTCTCAAAGTAATTTGGCTTATAAAGAGTAAGTACATGTTTGAAGGGACTAAAGAAAGATTTCTGAACTAAATGCTGGAGTTGGAATCTTTCCCTCTTTGGTAGATTTGAAATCCCAAGATGTATTGTACTTGCCTAATTTTCTGGCACAACATTAGACTTTTCTGGACTTTTTACCGCTAGCGGTGAATGACTTAAACAAGTGTCTATGGAGATTCTCAGTCATCCAGGACATGGATGTCCCAAAGGTGCTTTTCAAAACGCAGATGAACTTTTTTTGTTTTTCCTTGAAGATGTTTCACTTCTCATCCAAGAAGCTTCTTCAGTTAATTGTGTGTGTTTTTCTTGTCTAAACTGTAGGATAGAAACTTGCCTTTCTGTTGTTCTTTGCTCTTGTTGTGTTGTGCTAGTTGTGCCTTCTTTGTTAATTCTGTGACCTCCTCGAATACCTCTGTCGGTAGAAGTGATTTCAGCTCTTGAACTTTGTGTTCCACTCTCTTATCAAAGCCTCAATTGTAAAATTAATCTGTCTTATTCTTTAGTTGAGAAGCTGGAGCTGTGCTTTCTGCAGGATGTTTTTGTCCTGTGTCCTTTCACTGGTGAATACAGGTGCAAGCTGTTGGGCTCTTGTTGTCTGCATCTCTTGTTGTCTGCATCTCAAATTGAAGCACAAATGGTTCCTGTAGTCTGCATGTTTTCTGGAAATCTGTTCATACTCCTGCACCATTTAAAGGGTGTTCATCCCAAAGTGCATAGCTAAATGTCTATTGAGATTCTCAGTCATCGGGATCATAGTTGTTCCAAAGGCTTTTCAAAAGGCAACTTTCTTTCTTTATTTCTTGAAAATGTTTCCTTTCTCATCCAAGAAACTTCTTGAGTTTTGAAGAAGCTTCTTGGATGAGAAGTGAAACATCTTCAAGAAACAAAGAAAATCCAGTTGCCTTTTGAAAAGCACCCTTGGGATGACTGAATCAAGCATGAACTTGGAAATGTGGACATTTTTTTTCCCTCTATAGCAGTGCCCCCCCCCCCCAACCTTTTGGGTGCTGTGAACTAGTTCTATAGAGAACAGTGTTTCTGTGGACCAAGGGGATGTGGTTTTGTGTGCATCCTGTACATGCACGGATGGAGTTTCACTTGCTTGTGCAGCCCAGTTCCTGCCAGGCTGCAGACCGGTGCTGGTTTGCAAACTGGGGGTTGGGGACACCTGCTCTGTAGCATGCCTGGGCACAAGAAGATGTACATAACAATGACGTGGGTATATAGCTGGCTTAAAATCATATTCAAGAAGTAGTCATCAATGGCTGCTCATCAAATTAGCGGGGTATCTCGAAAATCCATTTAGACTCCTCTACTTCAGGGTATGGCAAAGATGACTAAGAAGCAAGTAATGAAGTGCATAACAACAGACATGTCACTGGAAGGCAAAATAACAACTGTGTCTCACTTGCTTTCGCCATGTTCACTGGAAAAAGCAATTATATTTGGAAAAGTTAGTGGTAAAAGGAAACCAGGCCATCAAAGAACAGGGTGGCTGGACACCGTCAAAGCTGACACCAGCCAGAGCATAGAACAACTCAAAGAAGCAGTGCAAGATCAGAAGAGGTGCAGACACCTGGCCCATAGAATCCCCAAGAGTCAGACACAACTGAATGGATAATATCATCAGGGGTGGGCTGCTCCGGGTTCGGCCGGGTTCGGGCGATCCTCTAGCGAAGATTCTGCGCGGTTCGGCGAACCCCCAAATCCCACTCGTGGCTGGCCCCACCCACCCCACCCTGCCCCTCCCAGGAGTCTCCACGCAGCCAGGTATTGGATGCCAGGTAAGTGCAGGGCCCGCGCGGAGGCTCAGGGAGGGCAAAAAACGGGCCTCTCGGATGCTCCAGAAGGCCAGAAATGGTCCCATTCCTGGCTTCCGAAGGGCCTCCAGAGCCTGGGGGATGCCATTTTTGCCCTCCCGGAGGCTTGAGGAAAGCCTCTGGAGCCCGGGGAGGACAAAAAACGGGCCTCCCTGAAGTTCCAGAAGGCTGGAAACAGGCCCATTTCCAGTTTCTGGAGGGCCTCCGGAGCCCAGGGAAGGTGAAAACGCCCCCCCCCCGCCGTGGTGCAGGAGGCCGACTAGGCCACGTCCACCATGGCCACGTCCACCCAGCAACTGGGCAGAGAACCCGTTGCTAAAAATTTTGAAGCCCACCCCTGAATATCATCATCACTTGGGTGAAGAAATAGAGAGAATGCTTGTCAGATTTGCAGATGACACAAAGGGGGGAACGTGAGCTAAATTCTTTCAGAAGCCTGGAATAAAATTCAAAACAATCTCTATGGGGTAAAGAAATGGGGTGAAATTTATAAAGTGAAACAATCCTATTTAGTGGGGCTCAAAGCAGCGAACAGCATTGGGATCCACTGTGGTTACATCATATCTGTTGGTGGGTTCTTAACAACTGTAAAGAAGCTGTTGAGAGGCTAATCATGCTCTATACAGCCAAGCTACATCACAAGCCTGCTATGAGAATACATATGAGTGTTATTTGCAGCTTTTTAGATCCAACAGGAAATGCAGGATATATGTTTAATAAATAAGCAAACAACAGTTGCTTGGCTGCTGGCCTGTAGTTGTTCTGATAGGAAAATATATTGATTTTTTTTCTTCTTAAACTCTTTATTTACCATCCTTTTTAAAACAACAACAACATAGAAACTTCTCTTAGTAAACTTTCACCTAACCGCAACCACAAAAATATGATAAGTCAACCCTGATAAAAATCAACTTGCACAAATCAAACGTCTTCTTTCTCCACCGCCCCAACTCTCCATTGTGATTAATATCAGAGGCCTCTGGCTCTATAGACACAAAATCATATTTAGCAATTCCCTTGGTTTCTGATATTTTACCCGATATGAGATATGTTACTTTTAAAGCTGTCAAAGCTGTAAGTTTTTAAAGAATGTTGAGGTTCTTCACCCCATTCTGCATGTGAGAACATGTCCCCTTGTTTGTACACTCTTGAATAATCACAGCATCTCTACAATCCGCATTATTTTCTGTGTCGAGCAGTTCTACCCCAAGACAAGCAATTGGAGTGGAGATAATCTTAGTTGTTCCTTTGTGAGTTTATTTATTTGATTACTATAGCCACCCATCTCAACAAGGGACTCTGGGCAGGGGTGGGTTCCACTTACCTTCCCCACCAGTTCGCATCGCGAAGTTTTGCTTCCGTATATGCTCAGTAGCTGCAATCAGCTCGAAACACAGCTGAGGAGCTGATCAACTGTGCTTCGGGGGAAGGAATAAAGGTCAATATAAACCCGGGGGCAGGCGGGAGGGCCCTTTTTCAAGCAGCAGAACAGGAAAAACCTTCCAAACAGTAAAACAAATACGCAAAAAATTCACAAAAAAAGATGGCGGCGCCCACGGACCGGCACCGGCCGATCCACTTCAGTGACATCACCAGCGGGTCGCTACCGGTTCGGGTGATCCGGTCCGAACCAGGAGGAACCCACCCCTGACTCTGGGTGATATACATCATAAGATGTCAAAACCATGAAAGATTATTCAAACAATTAAAAGGTGAGCACCAAGCACCTACCTACCAAAGAGACAGGTTTGGACTGTTTCTTTCATACTGGTTTCAGAATCGTTTAATCATTTATAGACTTAAGAGTTAGCACACACAATCAGGTTCTTAGATTTCTTGTTATTATTGTTATTACCCTCATCTGTGACAGTTTACTGAAGGTCTCATGATAATTATTCAGAGAATACTTTTCTTGATTGTGAAATATGTTGCCTTCTTTACTGATTGCTTTTATTTACCATAAAAAATAAGAAAGGCACATTTGCTTCCTAAATTATGTCCATATTTCATTTCTCAGCTTTATATGTCATCACCGAATACAAAGAAACTTGCTGAATATCAATGAGCTAAGTGGGAAACCTTGGTTCTGTTTCATTGTCATTTGATCATGGCCCATGAAATCCTTTGCTCCACCCTCCTAAAATTTGCATCAGATTAACATACAAAAGGATATGTCTGGGGGTATTTTCTTCCCTCTGCCTAGTTAGTATCAAATGCCAGAAAACATTTAGTTTTCTGTCTGCAGATTCTAAACAGAAATGTTTCTTCCTTCACTAATCATCTCTTATTGCTTTGAATGGGTGACTTTCAAAAAAGGAAAGGAAAGGGAAGGAAAGGGAAGGGAAGGGAAGGGAAGGGAAGGGAAGGGAAGGAAGGAAGGAAGGAAGGAAGGAAGGAAGGAAGGAAGGAACCAATGACACAAAAATGGAAGACTTGCATTTTAATGTCAGCAATCTCTATCGTTTCATGTTTGCACAGAAGAATATAAGAGACAGAGTTTTCACGGCAACGTATATTTCATCTCTCCCCTCACTCACTCCTCTGAGAGTCCAGGGACTGACATTTCAAAAATTGATATGTTTGATTCTGAACATTAAAAAAGACCACTCCTTCTTTGAGAAGAGCTTGACCCTGATGGCATAATAGAAACCTCCATGGAGTTTTCTCCATTGCTGTCTTCTGGGAAGGTGTTTCTCAATCTGTTGACTTTTACAACCTTAAGATCTCTTGGTAGGGTTTCCGTCAAGCACCAACCTGGCCTTCTTAGCTTCTGTCCCTTTTTTGCCATGATAAAGGTAAAGGTAAAGGTTCCCCTCACACATATGTGCTAGTTGTTCCAGACTCTAGGGGGTGGTGCTCATCTCCATTTCAAAGCCGAAGAGCCAGCGCTGTCCGAAGATATCTCCGTGGTCATGTGGCCAGCATGACTAAATGCCAAAGGTGCACGGAATGCTGTTACCTTCTCACCAAAGTGGTCCCTATTTTTCTACTTCCATTTTTTACGTGCTTTCGAACTGCTAGGTTGGCAGAAGCTGGGACAAGTAACGGGAGCTCACCCCGTTATGCGGTGCTAGGGATTCGAACCACTAAACTGCTGACCTTTCGATCAACAAGCTCAGTGTCTTAGCCACTGAGCCACCACGTCCCTTTTTTTTGCCATGATAAACTAGCATAAATCCAGCAAGTCGAGCAATATGGCAACCACCGTACTTCCTTGTAGCCCCCAGGTATTAGTGGGAACCAGTCAATGTTTCCAAAATCTGTGCGGTTTGTTTTTGTTTGGCTGGCACAAGCTGTCTGTGTGAAACTTCAACAAGAAACTGTTCTTCCTTGTTTGCCTGGAACTCCAAATTATGGTGGCTGTTTAAACATCTGAATAGACAAAGGGCCTTCTCATGAGAGAATGAGAGAGAAATGAAGTCTTTTTCAAAAGAGACTAGTGAGATCAGACAAACAGAATGCAAAACACTGGGCAACCAGACAAGTAAACACCATTAATTTTTAAGTATCAGGTTCTTTTTAACAGAAGCCAAGATTTTAGTAAGAGCAGAAAGGTATGGTGTTGTTTTTTTTAGAGAAATCCTGCAGATGGCACTCTTACTTCATGAATTGTTTGAGAAAACAAATAAAAAGACAAAAAAATATATGTTTCCCCACACTCCATCCATCCGTAGTCTGTTTCAGTCTGCTCCAATCTGCACGGTTTGTTTGCTTAAATTGTTATTTATTAGGCAGTGATTTAGAAATAGAGGTAATTCGCATCAATTAAAACTAATTTTATATAAGGTCATGGATTCATTCATTGGGCTGACCTGAAATTTAGGTACCACTTCAGAGCAATGTGCTATGTTTTTAATATAATCTGTCCTGATGAACCAGAACAAATATTACAAAATGAAAGTGTTATAATTATACCAATTACAGAAAACGCCCTGTGAGCCAATTTCATGTCATATTTTTTAAATATTTGTTAGCATTTTCTCTACCAAAAAAATCAGATTTTTCACGTTGATAATAAATTAACATTGTTCATTTCCATGTCTTAATGCACACAAAAAAAGTTGATCTTTTGTAGCTCAGTATGCAGTTACATATGAAAAAAATAATAATATTTCCATGTTTTCATATGCAAATATTAGAGAAATAAGTTCATTCATTATCCAATGGCTAATATTACAAAGGTGGGATACTAACAAGAAAAAAAATACTATTGTTCCGTTTTGCTTTTTTTAAATCAACTTACATTACAAGGAACAAAAAGATGTATTGTCAAGTTTTAATATCTGCGTAGTTAAAAAAGGGAAAAGAATATAAAGCATTTGTATTCAGTTTTTCCCTGAAAAGATATAAAAACCCTCTTAATATTGAGATAATTAAAATAATCAAAACAATTGTTAAAACGTTGAAAACAAGTCATATAATAAACATAAAAAACTTTAACCATGAAACACTAAACATAAAACAAGCATAAAGTAGCAAATAATGAGAAAGAAAAAAAACAGCAATCAAAATAAGCATAAAATAAACAAAGAAAAAGCAGCAATGAACACAAAAGCTTCAGATTTTACCACTATTCCATGCCACTTTTTCTTCTTCTAAGTTTACAAATACATTCTCAGTCTCTCCCTTACTGAAGGAATCAATGGCAGTTCAAATTAATGGCTAATATGATGGCTAATTGACTGGGATTTGGAACAATTAACTCCCAATGTTCAAAGATCCATTGTCCCAACCAATTATTTCTCATATTGTCTAATTATATAGCTTTATTCTTTGCAATGATGTACGGGTCTATAACATTCGTAGTTCTATGATTTGGTGGGCGGTAGTTCTGACTGTGATCACAGAAGAAAATTCTAATGATCCATCTTGGTTAGTTTCCAGTCCTGAAATCTCATAGTCTCCTGGACTTTCCATTTTAAAGCAGTTTCCTTTGAAACCTACTCCAAATTTTAAGCAATTCTTTTCTGCTTCTGATTTCAGAATGAGACAACCCCATTTATTGTTCTGAATTTAAGTCCCTTCAGTACTACGTAGGCTGTTTTCTAAAAGCACAAGGCAAAGAAACCTTGATGGACGCCATTCTAACAGCAACTTTTCTTTCTCCGCTCTCCCTATTAGACAATGTGATTAACCACAGAGCCCAGAAGATGGTATTTTCTGCAACTTTGCAATTTTCCACATAGCTGTTAAAAACAAACAAACCACAAGCCCTTTTATTTTCCTTTTCGGCAATAATGAATATTTAACCATTTGCCCACAAACTGCTGAAACACCTGTTAGTGAACGTCTACAAAGAACATTTGTCTTGAAAAAATATAACAGACACAAACCTACTTTCAAAAGAAAGTTTGGTCTGCTCAAATGGGCAATTCCCCAGTAAGTGGGAAAGCAGAAAACTTTGCCGAATCCACTTGGGTATAGAATAGAATAGAATAACAGAGTTGGAAGGGACCTTGGAGGTCTTCTAGTCCAACCCCCTACTTAGGCAGGAAACCCTACACCACTTCAGAGAAATGGTTATCCAACATCTTCTTAAAAACTTCCAGTGTTGGAGCATTCACAACTTCTGGAGGCAAGTTGTTCCATTGATTAATTGTTGTAACTGTCAGGAAATTTCTCCTTAGTTCTAAGTTGCTTCTCTCCTTGATTGGTTTCCACCCATTGCTTCTTGTTCTACCCTCAGGTGCTTTGGAGAATAGCTTGACTCCCTCTTCTTTGTGGCAACCCCTGAGATATTGGAACACTGCTATCATGTCTCCCCTAGTCCTTCTTTTCATTAAACTAGACATACCCAATTCCAGCAACCGTTCTTCATATGTTTTAGCCTCCAGTCCCCCAATCATCTTTGTTGCTCTTCTCTGCCCTCTTTCTAGAGTCTCCACATCTTTTTTACATCGTGGCGATCAAAACTGGTTGCAGTATTCCAAATGTGGCCTTACCAGTATTCTTGATGAACCTCCAATGTTAAATAGCGTAAAGGTGTAGCTTGTATATAATGACTTTAGGGAGAGCATTCATGTTCCTATGTTCATTAGAATGCCTAAAGATGCCTTTTCCCCCTCTCTGTCTGCTGAAATCCCATTATTTTTAAAACCAGATCCAAGTGGAAAAAAATAATTGAAAAGGAGACAGGGTCTTCCCTAAATTTATAAATCAGGGTCAAAAGCAAATCTGTGAGTAGCTGTCTGTGGAGATCATCCAGGTCATAGGTGGTTATCTCAAAGGTGGTTTTTTTCTTCTTCAATTGGCAACTTTTCCCTGAGGAAGAAGAAGAAAATGTTTCACTTCTCATCCAAGAAGCTTCATCAGTTCTTCTCCCCCCCATTTATTTATATATTTTCTCTTTATGTACAATAAGTGCTTAGTGAACAGTGTACTGTCTGAGTCAGTTGCTTGCATAATAATACATTTTAAAATCCAAATTTCTACCTCTGTTATCCAACCATTGATAAAACAAGTCCCATGTTCTATAGTACTCTGTGTCTTCCTTTTCTTTTATCTTCAGTGTTAGTCTGTCCATTTCTGCACAATCTTGTCTTTTTAATTATATCTTCTTCTGTAGGTGTTTCCTCATTCTCCCAGTGTTGTGCAAATATAATTCTTGCTGCTGTCAAGACATGTAATATTAAATATACATTCCGTTTATCATATTTTTCTGGTATTATGCCTAACTAATAGTTCTGGCTTATAGTCTATATGCTGTCTTAACATTTTTTCTAACCAGGTATGCATTTTAGTCCAATTATTTATTTATATTTATTTATTTATTGCTTTTGGGCACGTGCACCACATGTGATAATATGTGCCCGATATTTTATTACATTTCCAACATTTGGTGGACATGTTTTTAAACATTTTTGCTAGCCTCGCTGGTGGTAAATGTATACATTTTCTTTATACGTAGTTGCCATCGTCAATTTATAGTTTCTTTCCCAAAGTTTTTGCCAATTATCTAAATCTATGTTATATACAAAATGTTTTGCTCAAAGCTTCATCAGTTCTGATGGCAGCAGGGAATGGAAGGTTAATTTCTGATCGTATGGTGGGGGTGGATGGAAGGATTGTATTGAGTTGATGAATTTTCCTGTTTGGGGTGCCCATGGTACTGGGGACAGTTGAATTTCTGCTACTCCTGAGAATTTGTAATAGACACATGACCACCATTAAATAACTGAGCTCAATCATCTTGTTGGGTCTAGCTTAATTCAGATACCTCCTGTCTCCTTCCATGTACTGTCTTCCTCTTCTCACTATACCAAGTTCGTTGTTTTAATATCAGATCAAATCTGGAGTTATTATTATGGCCAACTTCACCGAACTGGCTTCATTGTACATTGTGCTGAAAAGTGCAAGATGGTTGAGAATGGTTGTGTGATTCTCTGAACACAAGCTTCTTGTAATGTTCTCACTGATAAAGAGGTCTGGAGATTGCAAATCAATTACTGTAATCATATGAACTAGGAGATTTTTTTTCCCCAGCTCTTCTGAAAACAGGTGTTTGTGTCACTGAGTTTGAGAAGGTGAGGATCTTCAGTAGGCTAAAAAAAATCCAGCATATTGCTATGGTTCAACTACATAGAATTAAATGATGCCAAACAGATTTATATTTATTTTCATAATTACTCTACTCTTGCTGTATACTGCTCTTACAAGTCCAGTATGTTTTTCACACAAAAGTGGAGGTGATTTTTTTTTGTTGTTCTTGTATTTATTTCCTTGCTTGACTGGTTGGTTTATATCAGTGGTGGGATTCAATTTTTTTTACTTCCGGTTCTGTGGGCGTGGCTTGGTGGACGTGGTGTGGCTTTGTGGGTGTGGCTTGGTGGGTGTGGCAGGGGAAGGATGCTGTAAAATCTCCATTCCCTCCCCACTCCAGGGGAAGGTTACTGCAAAATCTCCATTCCCTCCCCACTCCAGGGGAAGGTTACTGCAAAATCTCCATTCCCTCCCCACTCCAGGGGAAGGAAACTGTAAAATCTCCATTTCCTCCCGATCAGCTGGGACTCGGGAGGCAGAGAATAGATGGGGGCGGGGCCAGTCAGAGGTGGTATTTACCGGTTCTCCGAACTACTCAAAATTTCTGCTACCGGTTCTCCAGAACTGGTCAGAACCTGCTGAATCCCATCTCTGGTTTATATACCCTTTGGTGAGCACTCAAAGTACATAAACACATGTCCTGTTTAACTGTGCATCATTTGAACTAGACCATAGAACATAGAATAACAGAGTTGGAAGGGTCTTCTAGTCCAACCCCCTGCTCAAGCAGGAGACCCTATACCATTTCAAACAAGTCCAGTCTCTTCTTAAAAGCTTCCAATGATGGGGAACTCACAACTTCCGAAGGCAAGCCATTCCACTGGTTAATTGTTCTCACTGTTAGGAAATTTCTCCTGAATTCCGGGTTGCTTCTCTCCTTGATTAGTTTCCATCCATTGTTTCTTATCTTGCCTTCTGGTGCTTTGGCAAATAAGTTGACCCCCTCTTCTTTGTGGCAACCCTCAAATATTGGAATACTGCTATCATGTCTCCCAGTAACTAATAACTGGAGAAAGACAGAGACAACTAACATTGTTATCCATTCAAAAGAACAGAGTTGATGTCATTTTATATTTAACCACCCAGATATTTTGTTTAATTAGGAATTACTTCCCATGTGTTTGCTATAATTGTGCACTCATCTCCATTCATTCTTTCATCTGTCAGTCCAAATCACTGTTGGGCATGATATGCACAATTGCTTCTTGACTGCAAAATCTGGTACTTGTGCAGGTTCTATCTGTGAGTGCCAAGATGGAGATATTTACACCATGAAAATGGGAAAAATCACTGGTATTTCAGACATCTTTACTTGAAAGCTTATCAAGCTGAGAATGTTATTAACTTTATTTAACAGCTAAAAAATGTTGCAGCGTCCCATATTTCCTGCCCTTGTGCTTTTATGTTCTAAATTCATAGTATGACCTGTTGCAACTTTATCTACAGTGATTTTTCTTACTGGCAGCTCCCCTTATCGGAACACAAGGCAATGTTTTTGTTAACTCAGTAACTAACTGTGGGGTTATAAAATAAATTTATGACACATTTAATATTTATTTTTCCATCTCTGGTTCATTTTTTATAGAGATATTAGTTACTCCCATTTATTTTCACCGGCTGTGTTGTCATATTTCTATATTATCCAGCTACCAACTTTCTATCTTGTTTTTTGATCTTAACCCATATTCTTTCATTCTGGCTTTGAGGTTGTATAGTCCAATCTGCAGTTATTCTTTCCAGGCCCGCCAATACAATGTAAATATCAAAACATGTTAGATTTGATCAGGAACCTACTGACTAGGCTATGGTCTATGAAAGAGGTCTTCAGATGGAGATCTTCACTGATTCATAAATCCAGCAGGTAAACATATTTTATTTATTTATTTATTTATTTATTTATTTATTTATTTATTTATTTATTTATTTATTTATTTATTTATTTATTTATTTTGTCAAGTACGTGATTGATAATATACATAAATATAACATTATTTGAATACATAAGATGGGTACAGATAAAAGGGAACATTTGGACAGGGACGGTAGGCATGCAGGTGCGCTTATGCACGCCCCTTACTGACCTCTTAGGAATGGGGTGAGGTCAACAGTAGACAGTCTAAGGGTAAAGTTTTGGGATTTGGGGAGGAAAACACAGAGTCAGGTAGAGAG
>QLTV01000577.1:3033524-3049954 GCA_003457575.1 Thermophis baileyi
TTTGGTTTTATTCTTGTGTATATTTTTTTTTTCAGAAGGACATTAGCAGCTCATATATCCATTTGTTTTAAAAACTATATGATTCGTAAATATACATATATACATATATATATATATATATATCTCCAACCCCTTTATCCAAATCCTCTTTTTATCAAGTTTTGTTGCCAACATACCCAAATGCATTCAGAGATTCTACCGTTATGTGGTTTGTAAATTCTCTGATATCTCACTTTAAAAATAAAGTTTCTTTGACACTGAAGTACATTTCCTGACCTTGGTGCCATGAAAAAAAAAGCATGGAAACAAAGAACTTTCTCTGGAAATAATCACTTTTTGAACAAGGTACGAGGCGTAAACAGACTGTTTTTCAACCTCTCACCCATGTATGTGACTTTTCCCATTCTTTTCCATTTCTTAAACAAACAAATAGGGAAGAACAAAGCAGATTAAATTCAACTCTCCGTTTCCCCCCCTCACCCTCCCCTTTTCTCTCTTTTATCGTATCTGAATTTAGTGAAACATTTAGTTGTATGATTCTATCTTTGACAAATCTCTCCTCCAGCATTATTGCCCATAGGGAAACTATTAGCATCAGTTGACCTTCAGAACTAAGGGTTTAATCACTTGGCGTTCAAAGTGGTTTGATGGGGCTTAAAATGTGAAAAATTGCAGCCCGAATATAAGCTGGACCAAAAAAAAAAGGAAGATGGCCATCGATGAACCAACCCAACTTCTTTTGTATAAAAAGCACAATCAAGCTAGATTACGTTGATCCATATCTAATGTAGCATTCTGCATCCAAAAGTGGTCCGTTAGGACTTTGAAAAGAGAAAGCTAGAATAAGATATATTGTGGCTAGAGACAAAAGAGAAGATTGCATTCCTCTGTAGTTCCTGTGCAGAGGCTGACAGGGCTAGGAGTTAAACAATGATAGGACAGGATTCATCTCCAGAAGCCAATGGCTGATTATCTACATTTAGGGAGAGGCTTTGTCATTTTCCCCTGTTGCGTTACGATCTGCAGAGATTCAAATGTATGAAAATGTTCTCCTCAGAGGTGGGTTCCTACCGGTTCGGACCGGTTCTATAGAATCGGTAGTAACTTGGCCTCCCACGCCCCCGAGCCGGTTCTCTTGGTGGCGCCATAGGCACCGCCATCTTGTTTTTGGCTTCTGCGCATGCGCAGAAGCTTTTTTTGTACTGTGCATGTGTGCGCGCACCCGTGACCCGCCCGCACGGCACGCACCTGTGACCCACCCATGTGGCGCATCCCTGAGCGAACCGGCAGTAGGAAAATCCAGAACCCACCCCTGGTTCTCTTTTCTCTCTGTGCTAATTAGTCTTTTTTTCTGATCAGTTAACATGATTGTTCTGATAAAAACCTGATGGATTTAAACTATGGATTTAATTGGTAACATATAGGTAGTCCCCGAGAGTGGTGTGGTGATCTAGAGGTGGAGCTCTCGCCTCACAATTAGGAGGCTGTGAGTTCGATCCTAGGTAGAGGCAGATATTTCTCTCTCTGGGCACAATGAGAATATATCTGCTGCAAAAACTCTGCATTGGTGACAGGAAAGGCATCCAGCCAGTAAACACTCAGCTCCATTCAGTTGCCCCGACTCCACCCCACAAAGGATTACAGGGTCATTAAAAGAGAAAAAAAGAAGAAAGATATAGATATAGATAGTCCCTGACATACAATCACAATTGATCCCAAAATTTCTGCTGCTAAGTGAGACATTTGTTAAGTGGGTTTTGCCCCATTTTATGACCTTTCTTGCCACAGTTGTTAAATGAACCACTGCTGTTGTTAAGTTAGTAACATGGACTATCTGTAATTTGTTAAAAATATTTTTCAGTGCTTATATTTCTCTTAGCTAGTAGGTTAAATCCTACAGACACAGAAACACAGACAGAGAGTTTAGTTGTTTCTGTATCATGATTTCTAGACAAGGAGAGTAAACGGAACTAAACTATGCAAGCTGCTTAATTTGTATGCTTGCCTCACTCTGGGAAGCTCTAAGATGATTATATTTTTCTTCACACATAAAGTCTATTGTAACCATTGTAAGTTGAAGACTATCTGTGTTTGTACAGGACTTGGATTTACAGAACTGATGTGACCGATTGTTGGATTTGCGTTGAGCAAATAATCTCTTATGAACAAAAAAAGAAACCACCAAACAAACATTTGTCATCTAGTTATGCACACCCAACATATTACAGCCTATAAGTGTTTATTTATTGATATATTGTCCCAGCGTGATTAATACACATTTGCAATCAATACGGTAATGGAAGATATACTTGATCATGCTATTTAGACTGAACAAGGAGTATATTTCTGATGGACCTAAATTATAAACCACGGACTGTTTTTTTTTAATACCTGAGATTCAAAGAAAAAATATGTTTAAAAACAACAACAACAACAACAACAGTCCATGGTTTATAATTTAGGTCCATAAGAAATATACAAGGTGTATGAGCAAAATGAACCAGGAAAAATGTTTTATGCATTTCTCTCCTAAATACTGTATCTGATTCACCTGATTATTATTTAGGTCATAGTGAAGTTGCCTTCCCCCATTTGCATGTTGTGTCGCTCGATTTGCATTTTCAATATAAAGTTAAGCAGGACATATTTATAGAACCACTGGGCAGACTGAAATGGCGTCACAGTTGCTTTGATGCAATTCTTCAGAAACAAGGGTCTAAAACTTCGTATCTCAGTGGTGGTACTGGTAGAACTGTATATGTGTATAATTCTGAAAAGCAGACTCATGTAAGGAAAACAGCTGATGAAAAAGACAGGTCTATTCCTGAGTAAAGGGAGTGAGCCGTTTAAAACGCGAGTGCAAATTCTTGCATGGCCTACATATTTTACTAAATCTGAAAGTCATGCAGATAGGGAATAAAACAGGGCTTTTTTTTTGGGGGGGGGGAATGAGCAACTGAGGAAAGCCAGAATTGATGGTCTTTCCTCTCCATAGATTTGACAAGTCTGCGGTAAAATATCCCCGTCCCTCCTGTCTTCAGTTCCCCACCCTGCACGGTGTGCTGTCAGCCTGTATTGTATGCATGCCAAATCTTTGATGACACTTCAAGAGTGGGAGCACTTTAGTTAGACTCTATTTGTGCAGGTTTGTGGGTCCCTTCAATCATCTTTCACGGCTGCCCTGAAATAGAAAGCATAACCACGGCATCATGACTCGGACATTAGCGGATGGAACAGAGTAACAGATTAACAGAGTTGGAAGGGACCTTGTAGGTCATCCAGTCCAACCCCCTGCTCAAGCAGGAGACCCTACACCATTTCTGACAAATGGCAGTCCAATCTCTTCTTGAAAGTAGGGGGTTTCTTGAGAGTAGGGGGGCTCACCGCTCTTTGCAAAACAGCAGGAAGACGTTCAGTGTGAGATCACGTGATTTGCTAAGTGGAAAGGGCCGTATTCACCCTGTATTAACAGGCAGCTGAAGAAGTTGCAGGAAGTAATGTCTATTTCACTCCTGTCCTTTGAGTATAGCCCAAGAAACATGAATTACTGCTGCCAGCTTGTTTAGTAATGAGACACCCTGGTTCTTCGAGCTGAGGTGGCGCAGTGGTTAGAGTGCAGCACTGCAGGCTACTTCAGCTGACTGCTAGCTGCAGTTCGGCGGTTCAAATCTCACCGGCTCAAGGTTGACTCAGCCTTCTATCCTTCCGAGGTGGGTAAAATGAGGACCCGGATTGTTGGGGGCAATATGCTGACTCTGTGAACCGCTTAGGGCTGTAAAGCACTGTAAAGCGGTATATAAGTCTAAGTGCTATTCTTAGGGGAACCTAGCCTTATTTATGGTTTTTCTCCCTGGTTCTTTTCTTCTCCCAGCTTGGTAATTGGCCATCAGCCCAAGAAGTTAAATCAGACTTAAAAAAAAAAAGCAATGCCACATAAGGTCAGGGCTGCTGCTTTTTTTTTTTTTTTTTTTTTTTTTTTTTTTTTTTTTTTACTCTTCTTGGCAGGTTTTTGGTAACAGTTATGGTAACAGAATCTTGCAAGTCTGAATGTGCTCAATCTCCTTCCTTTTATCTTGTCTGAGACATTTTTTTCAAGTGATTGTTTTGGTCCAGGCTCAAGGGTCTCTTATCTGAACGTTGCCTTCATTAAGAAGCTGCTCTCATGTCCTTCAAGGCTATTCCCTTCACAGTAGCGTCCAGCTGAAATTTCCCTCTTTCCTGCCATGAATGAATAGCAATAGCAATATCAGTTAGACTTATGTACCACCCCATAGCACTTGATAGCACTCTCTGGGTGGTTTACAATGTAGACGTATTATTTACACACTGCCCCAATGATCTGGGTCCTCATTTTACCAACCTCAGAAGGATGGAAGCTTGAGCCCCATCAGGATTGAACTCCAGGCCATGGGCAGAGTTTTGCCTGCAGTTGTCAACCCTAAAGCGAGCCTGGCTGAGGCCATCTTTGAGGCTTCCTGGTTGCCACAAAGCGAAGGGGGAGAAAGGGAGGGGGGAATTTTAGACAGCTCGGCTTGGCAGTCAAAATAAAACGTTTTCTTGTGGGAACCAAGGTCATTCCAACAGGTGGCTGAGAAGAGGAGGAGCGGAGTAACCAGGCAACCTGTTAGCATGCCTATTGGACAATGTGACTGATGACTTGGGGGAAGGGGGAACTTTTACTTTTTAATTAGGTGAAAACTGTGGGAACCTTCAGAGTCAGTTTTCCCCAGTTGTGCCAATATGATGTATCCAACAAATTGTTCTTTGAGGAATCTACCTGCCTCGGAGTTCTGGTTTCAATGGGTGCATTACTTGGAACGCTGAAGCAATACTATACTTCAATCACTTCAATCACTTCAAGCCCCACCAGGGCTCCTATTGTTTCACCAGGGCTTCTATGAATCACCACAAGCTATGAGGACATCCATACCATGCACAATATCTGTTAAAGCTCAATAAGGTCTTACTTTCATCCGAAAATCAGAATCAAGTCCTCAGGCAAGGCAATCAAAATGACTCATACTTCTCTGTTATGCATCGTTGGACAACAGATCAGTGTGCCAGGAGACGGGTGGAAGGGAAGGTGCAAACAATGTGGACTATTTGATGATCCACTTCACCCTTCCTACTACCAGACTGCCTATCAACAAAACGGGTGATCAGGGAGCTGCTAAGAAGATAGGTTTATAGAGACATGCAAATCTGCTCCACTTATTTGTCCTGCTATAAATGTTGGTGAGGAAAATTAATCTGGTACAGGTTCTCTATGGGAATCTATGATTGGCTGTTTGTGAATATGAATGAGAAATTGTACCCGCTAAAATACGTTTTGTCAGTTTTGGTGGGAACTCAACTGTATAGGTGATAGACACCTGGTAGTAACAAAGAAAAGGGTAGCCTCTACAGCCTGAAGCTGTGTGTTCCCTCTGAAAAGATGTTTTGTGGACATGGAGAACTCTCCACAACCTCAGGGGAAGTAGAAGAAAAAGAGGATTATAAGATAAGGAAAGAATGGACAAAAATTATTCTGCCCACTCTTAAACTTTGTTCTCTGGCAGGAAGCCACCTCCTCCATGAAGATAGAGAGGACCTCCTCCTCCTCCTCCTCCTCCTCCTCCTCCTCCTCCTCCTCCTCCTCCTCCTTTTCCATTTCAGGCATAATTATTAGCCTTACTAACATCATTAAACTACACAGCCTGAAAAAGATGGAGCATCACAAACCCTTTAATACAGCGGTGTCAAACTCAAGGTCAGATCCAGCCTGCGGGGCCGTCCTGGTCTACCCAGTGCGAAGAGGAAAGATCAGGCCAGCATAGCTTTGGCCCAGTCTACCCAATGCGAAGAGGAAACATGCCAGCAGTTTGGGGATTGGCATCAAGCTGGCCACACCCACCCAGTTGGCCATGGCCACCCAGTTGGCCACGCCCACCCAGTCGGCCATGCCCGCCCAGCCCCCGAGGTCAACCACAGCCCTGATGTGGCCCTCAATGAAATTGAGTTTGACACCCCTACTTTAATACAATTTGGCTTCAGCCAAATTGGAATCTCCCACAAAGTGCCGTTTTTCTTGAAAAGCAGAGGATCTACTGTTGCTGTGGCCCTTCCATCTCTTCATTTCTCAAAAGGACTGAGGTCTTTAATCCCAAAAGCGCATGCTGGGATCTTCCTTGAACTAGATACCACCAATCTCCGACGTGGCAGTTTGAAAGTCAAGATGGATGGATTATTCAAGTAACTGCCATTATTATGCAGCTATACATTTCTAGAGTGAAGAGATACAGTCTGTGTACTTTTCTGTGCATCATTTACTTCGTTCAATTATGCGGTGCAGAAATAACACGAGAAGATTAAAAGCCAGGTGGTTTACTTAGACCATCAAAATTGAAGTTACAGTTGATGGGAAAAGGAAGAATCGAAAACAATGTTACCAAGATACTAAGAACACCTTAGTACCAGTTTTATTGCCTTTATTCCTGAATGCTAATTCACTCTTTTGTGTGAATATTTACAACAGCCATAGCTGAAGTGCTTTCAAGAACAGGCCGTCAGTCTCTTAATTCCTGCTGAAACATTTTGTCCATCCCTCTGATTTCCCCCTCCCCCAATGCATTGGAAGAGGCAACATAAACCTCCTTAGCGTCTAATCTTTATCATAGGTTCAAAATATATCTTTAAAGAGACTCTTCTCTATCATTACCTCTGTCACCACAGAAGTCCTATTGACAAATGAGATGGCACTTATATTACAGGAGTCATGTTAGTTAGCAGAAACAAATAGAAATCACATTCTAAGTAAGGTCAGTGCTTTCTTTCAAAGGATTTAAAACCTAGATTCAGGACTGCATAAAACAGCTAAGTACAGTTTGGAATGCCTTTCTGTTGGATTCTGTAACAATCAAGAACACTTCCCAGTTACATCCACCAGTGGTGGGTTACTATCGGTTCGGACCAGTTGGCACAAGCCGGTGGCGGAAATTTGGCCCCGTTCGCCAAACTGGTAGTGATAGCCGGCTTGCCATGCTCCCGAACCGGTTCCCCGCTTGAAAGGGGCTGGCAAAGAACCCTCTGGCAAAGAACCCTCTGCGCATGCGCAAAGAGTCAGTATCCGGATGTGATGTGCGCGCACACTTCCGAACCGGTAGAGAAGGTAAGAGAAACCCACCACAGAAATCCTCCCAACCCGCCATAGCATGAAGGCAGGGCAAGTTGCAGGTGTCTCCTAAGAACATATATCTGTCAGGTCCCAAAAGAAGGGTCTTCTCTGTGATGACTTCTTCTCTTTAAAACATCATCTCTGTGGACATTAGACTGTCCCCCTCTTTTACACTCTTGCAAGGACCTGAAGACCTGACTTTGCCAACAGGCCTGGGGAACCCATGAATCATCAACCCAGATGGAGCCCATCAAGTGGGTTTGTTTGAATGCTTCTTGTTGCCAGGGAGGGGTGGAGGTTTATTATATTTACTCTTTGAATATTGGGTTTTTATTTTTTGTAAGCTGCCTAAAGTCCCTGAAAGTGAGTGGACAACCATATACTGTACATTTTCCAAATCAATAAATAAAATAAAAAACATTTGAGAGCCCTGGAATCTTTTCATGGAATCCCAAGGCCAAGAAATAACAAAGGATGTATTTCACTATGGATGTATTTCATTTTCTCTTTGTTCATCTGATATTTAGTCCCGGAATGGTTTTCAATGAATTTTAAATGCATATTTTATGTCCTTAACCATCAAAAGATCTTGGGGGTTCTGGAAAAAATGAAATAGCATCCCAAACTGGTAGGTTAAGAACTACCAATAAAACTATCTGGATACATCTATTAATTCACCAGGAGCCATTACCTTTTTGCACTGTTCCACAGCAGTAGGAATCCTGTGCAAATGGCTAAATTGCAATTCATCAATCCAAGTAGGTATATAATGTATAACCTCAATGTATAATGTTTGCTTTCTGCATTAATACCCAGGGTGGAAATGAATAGATCTCCCCGGAGTCTTCATAAGCTAATTGAAGAAATTTTATGAATTACACAGCGGTGCTCAAAATTACCTGCTTGTTGCCATTCGCGATACGGCAGATAGACGGGTGACTTGTAGCTAAGGGCCAAGAAATTTGAATTATTTCACAAATGGCCCCCAAGAAATCAGCTTATTTGGAAATCATTCAAGTTCAGAAATGACCCTGATGTCTGATGTCAAGTTCATGGCTAGGATGTATTTGATGGCATTTCAACAAAAGGATGTCCAACAAACCTCCCATTCTTTCTGCCCACCCCTTTCTGTAGTGACTGTGACAAGCAAAGGGAGATAGAAAACAAAACCAGGAATAGTCACCTCTGGTGGTTCTTCCATGGATGGACATTTGCTCTGCAGACATTTCTCTTGAGTTCTACCTGACTGTAGCCAATGTTGAGGAACATCTCCCAAAAGCTACGGCTGCATGGGTACAGCTATATGAGGAGACCTCAATGGTGGATGGTGTCAGTGTGATGATGTCAGAGAGAAATATTTCACCAACTTTTCCATGTCAGCCCAGGATTCAGGCTTTACAGTGCTCCCCTTGTAGAAGAAACAAGTATTCGATATTTCTGAAGCTTAAATTTCTGACAATCATAAATACAAGTCTCTGTGACATTGCCCTTTTTTTTTTAACTAGAAGATATATTATTTAACCTGGGTTATTCTGATCTGTGAATCTCATTATTTTTAAAACCCTCTGAAGATTTGAATACCCTTTTGTTGAAATGCAATCAAATACATCCTAGCCAATCATTTTTTTTTATTTTTTTATTTTTTACTTTTAAAACCTAACCTCCTTATCACCAAGGAGTTCTGGGTATGTGAAATCCTTTATTTTAAATAGATTTAAAATCATATCCATCTGACCTTTGGAGAGCTAGAACTTCCTTATTTAGTCTAATCCTAACCCTCAACACCCTCAACACTGTCAAACTATTTACTAAGTCTGCACTACTATTAATCTTCTCATCGTTCCCATCACCCATCTCCTCCCACTAATGACTGTATGACTGTAACTTGTATCCTTACGATTTACATTGACTGGTTCCTACTATGATTTGATTGCTTATTTGTACCCGGACTATCATTAAGTGTTGTACCTTATGATTCTTGACGAACTTATCTTTTCTTTTATGTACACTGAGAGCATATGCACCAAGACAAATTCCTTGTGTGTCCAATCACACTTGGCCAATAAAAAAATTCTATTCTATTCTATTCTATTCTATTCTATTCTATTCTATTCTATTCTATTCTATTCTATTCTATTCTATTCTATTCTATTCTATTCTATTCTATTCTATTCTATTCTATTCTATTCTATTCTATTCTATTCTATTCTTTCTATTCTATCCCTTCTGTGCCCCCCCCAATAATGAGTTCTTAACTTCTGATATTTTTTTAAATGTGTTCTTTTATTTTCTCACTGTGAAGTCTGACTTGCTTAGAATTAAGATTCATTGAGACATGATCGGCTGTAATTAGACAACACCAAGTTGTAAATGAGACACTAGCACTTGTGGGATTTGAACGCTTGTAGCCTTAAATATTTTGTAACACGGCTACAGTGTTATGTTCAAGTACTCATCTGTAAGCAAAACTTAATGTTTTCCTAATTAGTACAGATCATATACCTGAAAGAGAAAGTTTATGTCCTAATCCCCCGATTCTAAACTGACGCTTTATTGATAACCCATCATAGAATGAGGTAGGAATTATAGAACGTACGATGTATCACAGAAACTTTTTTCTCTGCAATCTGGCTTCTTAAGAATTCTCCAAGCCCAAAGAATTCTTTGGTTTCTAGTTGGAAACTTTTGTTTGGAACAACAAAACTACTACTCGGAAACCACTTCTGGATTTTGTACTTGAGGTGGAAAACAGAACTACTTGGGAACCACTTCTGGACTTTGTACTTGAGGTGGAATAAAAATGAAACTTTGATTTTGGGTTTTACTGATTAGATAGATCTGTTGTTACAGAAATGGCTAGTTTATACTATTATGTAAAAGTAAAAAGTTGAGGTTTGATGTTACTGTTTTATTCTACTGCACCAGAGGTAGTCGGAAGTCAATGCCTTTTTTTCTCCCTTCTTTACTACACTTCTCCTTTCCCCTATCCCTCCCTTATGTTTCCTAGTATTTGCTTTCATATTTTTGTATCTTATCTTATAAACAGAAGTGATATTCTGCCGGTTTGGACCGGTTTGGACAAACTGGTAGTAGCGACCTGGGCCCGCCCACCTGCCCCAGTGCTATGCCATCCTATTTAGGCACATTTTGAAGCCATGTGCATGCATGTAAGCCACGCGAGAGAGCAAAGTGCATGCACGGAAGGCCATGCGCATGGGGCACGTGCGAGTGAAGTGAGCGCGCGCACACGCGTGCTCACATGTGCGAACCGGTAGGGAAGGTAAGTGAATACCACCTCTGCTTATAAATCAATAAAAACTGTAAACTGGGGGGGAAAAGAATTCTCCAAGCCTGGCAAACTGCATTTGCAAATATCCCTAAGCAATGTGGAGAAAGAACATGCCTGAGATGAGCTCCTCAAGGAAGAACATTTCTTAGTGTACCCTGTGTGTGTTGTTTGTTTATTTGTACTCACTGTGCACATGAAAAACATTAAGGATCAGCTCAGGTCCTTTTTCTGCCTGGCAAAATGATGAAATGGTACCTTCTGAGTTACCGCCAGTCTTAAAACAAGAGCATATTCACAACCAGACCTAAGTAGCAGGCTACTTTAGGAAGCAGAGAGCACAAGGTGTGCATATATTGTAAGAGAAGGGGAAAATTAGAGCAACAAAGATGATTAGGGGACTGGAGGCTAAAACATATGAAGAACGGTTGCAGGAACTGGGTATGTCTCGTTTAATGAAAAGAAGGACTAGGGGAGACATGATAGCAGTGTTCCAATATCTCAGGGGCTGCCACAAAGAAGAGGGAGTCAAGCTATTCTCCAAAGCACCTGAGGGTAGAACAAGAAGCAATGGATGGAAACTAATGAAGGGGAGAAGCAACTTAGAACTAAGGAGAAACTTCCTGACAGTTAGAACAATTAACCAGTGGAACAACTTGCCTCCAGAAGTTGTGAATGCTCCAACACTGGAAGTTTTTAAGAAAATGTTGGATAACCATTTGTCTGAAGTGGTGTAGGGTTTCCTGCCTAAGCAGGGGGTTGGACTAGAAGACCTCCAAGGTCCCTTCCAACTCTAGTTATTCTATTCTATTCTAAAATCCAGACAGTTCATGAGACCACTGTCTTCCTGCTATCTGTGCTTTGGCTTCACATTGCTGAATGATAGAGCTTCTTTGAACATGCCTTATTATAGAAAGCTAGATAATGCATTTATCTGTAAATAGCAAGGCCTTTATATTATACTCTTCCTGTCTAAATGTGCAAAAGCTTTTCGCTAAGAGTTTAAATTTAATGTCCTTATCAAGATGTTGTCAATGCATCTTGCTCCGAGATGTAGACCGGATGAAAAGTTTACCTTTAAAGTTAATTGCACCAACAGGAAAGCATGAGACTAATATCTTTTGGACTCTGAGTAGGTTGCTGCCTTATGACTACCTTGAGATAGTGATTCATATGGCTCTGTCTGGAAAGGATGTATGATTCCTTCTGTGAAGAATGGGAAACCAAGATTAAAAAACATATTTTGGGGTCCATGATAACTTACTACATGAAAAAAAAAATGCCCAGTGGTGGGACTTGAATAACTTAACAACTGGTTTTCTGGCTGGGTAGGCATGGCCGGTTGGTCATGTGACTGGGTGGGTGATGTCAGTCATCACACCCAGCTCCGCCTCCTGGCCACTCGCCTCAAAGGCAGAGGTAGGATTCAGCCGGTTGGGGCTAATCCCACCACTGGCTGGCCCCGCCCCCGCCCATTTTTCGGCCTGTTTTTTGGCTGTTTTTCGGGCCTTTTTCAGGCTGTTTTTCAGGCCATTTTCAGGCTGTTTTTTTGGGCCATTTTCAAGCTGTTTTCAGGCCGTTTTTGGGGCCGGAAAAAAGGCCAAAAAATGAGCTGGGGTGGGGCCAGCCTGTGGTGGGATTTGCCAGTTCGCCGAACTGCGCAGAATCTTAACTACCAGTTTGCCCACACCGATGCGAACCGGCAGCAGCCCACCTCTGAAAATGCCCTTGAATTTACTTCAAATTCTTGGACCAACATGGCTCTATATAACCCATATAAAATTTGGTTTTCTTCTAAGTACAGAACCCATGTTTCCTTTTGTTGAGATATTAAAGCAGAACAGATTCTCAGTTTTGACTCAATCTATTTGTAGCTTGTAACATTTTTAGTTTATACTATGTTGAACATAGTTTCCGATAGTCATTCTTGTTTAAAGCTTATTAAAAGTGATTTTTAGTGTTGAGAAGTAATATATTCAGTCATTCATAACTAATGATATAGTAGAAAACTACAACCACCTCCTTGACATTTTTAGAAGCCTTATTTACTCATTTGTGCTTTACTCATTATTCTTAATTGTTTGCTATTTTTGGTTGTATAGATATTTTCTCTAAAAGGCTTAATAAGATATTTAAAAAGTGAAGGTTGGTGGTTATGCTAATCCTTATTGTTAATGTTGTGGAACAAGCAGGACAACTGGAGACAAGATTTTGGCTGGTGGAGGCAGATAACTGGGCTCTTTTACCCATAAAAGATCAAGATGTGGAAAGATCTATCACAATATCCATATGCTTAACTCTTTTCCAGTAGCTGCTAGATCATTTAAGCATTCTTTCCTTCTTTCTTTACTTAAGGTTTATTTACTTATTAAAAAAATCACAATTTCTATTGCATATGGATAGCATGTTCTGTGAAAAGTACCCAATCTATTCTCCACTAACCGGAACAGAACAGAATAACAGAGTTGGAAGGGACCTTGGAGGTCTTCTAGTCCAACCCCTACTCAAGCAGGAAAGTCTATACAATTTCAGACAAATGGTTGTCCAATCTTTTCTTAAAACTTCCAGTGTTGGAACATTCATAATTTCTGGAGGCAAGTTGTTCCACTGATTAATTGTTCTAGCTGTTGGGGAAATTCTCCTTAGTTCTAGGTTGCTTCTCTCCTTGATTAGTTTCCATCCAATGCTTCTTGTCCTGCCCTCAGGTGCTTTGGATAATAGGTTGACTCCCTCTTCTTTGTGGAAGCCCCTGAGATATTGGAACACTGCTATCATGTCACCTCTAGCCCTTCTTTTCATTAAATATCTCTTATTTTTAAAACACTCAGTATTGAGGGTGGGAGAATATGGTAGATTCATAGTCTATTTGAAAGTCAAGTTCTGCTTTAAAATAATATCTGAGGATAGCTTTTCAATACCTTCACAAACACAAGGCCTTCTTGGACTTTTTATACTAATCAGGAATCAGCTGATGTCACATGTTGTTGAAGTTGTTGTTGAGCCGCGGTGGCGCAGTGGTTAGAGTGCAGTACTGCTGGCTACTTCTGCTGATCACCGGCTGCCTGCAGTTTGGCAGTTCGAATCTCACCAGGCTCAAGGCTGACTCAGCCTTCCATCCTTCCAAGGTCGGTAAAATGAGGACCCAGATTGTTGGGAGCAATACGCTGACTCTGTAAACTGCTTAGAGAGGGCTGTAAAGCACTATGAAGCAGTATATAAGTCTAAGTGCTATTGCTATTGCTAAGTCCCCCTGTGAAATAACTATTGTCCACTTAATTTAGCGACAATAGGAAGTCTTCTTTGCAAAGTCTCTTATGACTTCATTGGGAAACATTCAAGGAACAGGAGAATGAATTATATCTAATTCCTACTTGAATTACTCTTACAACTTTTTTTTTTTAGATTTCTTGCTAAAAATAATAAGAAAATGCACAATTGTACTTCAGCTTCTGCATCACTTCGCTCCATACCATAAATCTTTTTGTTCATTTTGAATCTTTCTAATAACTTGTAACAAGAACACAATTGACAGATATATCCTTAGGCTGTTAGTTGCTCTTTTGATGACTTTCTGATAATTCTGCTACAGAACCATTTGTGTTTGCTTGCCCTTTTCTCTTCTGCACAACATTTCCTGTGCTGAGATTCACAGAGATATTTTCGGGTACAACCTGGGTTTACATCTCTTCTGTGTTCTCAATCAGGACGGTCTAATAAAAGGGTTTTTGAAATCCACATTAACTTTGACTTTAAATGCAAACCTTGTATTGTGATCTTCTAAATCAGCGGTTCTCAACCTGTGGGTCGCGACCCCTTCGGGGGTCGAACGACCATTTCACAGGGGTCGCTGCGCGTGTTAGCCCACCATCTTGGTGCCACCATCACTGCAGGGGTGAAATGCTCCCGGTTCGGCCATGCCTGCGGGTCGCCGGACAGCCGGTAGCGACAGAAGTGGGAGACTTCGCCCACCCGCCCGGACACCGCCATTTGGGTTCTTTTAACCTCTGCGCATGCGCAGAACACTTTGTGCATGCGCAGAATGCTTTGTGCATGCGCAGAACGCTTTGTGCATGCGCAGAACGCTTTGTGCATGCGCAGAACGCTTTGTGCATCAAATGGTGGCGTCCAAGCGGGTGGGCAAAGCCTAGCGCTGCCGTCGCTACTGGCTCTCCGATGACCGGCAGGCACGCCTGAACCGGGAGCATTTCACCCCTGACTAGGATCACTTCTTTTCTGCTCCTGTGCCAGACAGGAAGTAGCTACTAGGAGTAAGACTTTGCCCACCCTATATTTCCTCGGGAGAAGTCTCCCACTTCCATCGCTATCAGCTGTCCGGCGACCTGCAGGCAAGCCCAAACCGGGAGCATTTTACCCCTGGTGCCACGCCCCCTTTGTCACCTCATCCCGCGCGGGGAGTTGGCGGGGAGGGGGTCGCGGCAGCAGGGGGTCGCGACAGCAGGGGGGATCATAGGGGGGGTCGCAGCATTAGAAAGGTTGAGAACCACTGTTCTAAATCAACTATCTAAAAATTTATATGGCAAGGGGGGGGAAAGAGTTAAATATAATTTGTTACAGGATGCAAATGGAAGAGGAGAATTGGGTTTATTGAATGTGTACTTCACAGCTTGTTGTTTGTGCTGGATGAAATTGCTGGATTTGCTAAGAAACAAGAGGCTTTTAACTATCCTAGGTAGATCTTAGGTAGAGTCAGATATTTCTCTCTGGGCACAATGAGAATTTATCTGCTGAATAAAATTCTGCATTGGCGACAAGAAGGGCATCCAACCAGTAAATACTCTGCTCCATTCAGTTACCCAGACTCCACCCCGCAAGGGATTATGGGGTCATAAAAAGCAGATGATGATGAAGAGGGTTTTAACTCATGGAGTTTATTTTTCCCCTTAGCATTTAAATAATATCTTTCTGCCTTTGTTTAAATCGTACATAAGTTGTCAAAACAGGTATTGTCCAAAACAAAAACATACTATAATTCTTGGCAAAAACTTAATTTTTTTATCATAGAAATTCTCCCCAAAAGTTACAATTTTAGTTTCTCCATAATGTACCCTTCTGAATTTCATTCCATGTCATTTTTCTTTTTGAAAAGTACACAGTTCATATTTGTCATAGCCAGGGGTGAAATCCTCTGAACTCTGCTACCGGTTTGCTTTGCACGTGCTTTGCACGCTGCAAGCACTACCGTGCAGCACTGAAAAAGGAGCATTTTGAAGCCATCAGAGTCTGCAAAGGTCAGTAGAACAGCAAGGGGGGGGGATAAGCTGTGCCACGTGATTTAGATTAGCTGGAAAGCAGCTAATCTAGATTGTGCGGCACAGCTGATTGTCGCACAGCTGACTGTCAGATATACCAGTTCGCCCGAACAGGTAGCATTTTTTTTACTACCGGTTCGGGCAAACCGGTCCGAACTGGTAGCATTTCACCTCTGGTCATAGCTATTCCCATATTTTACTTTCTTCTCAGTCTAAAAACCAGTTTTCTCCATCAGTTCCATATGATCTAATTTCATATGTTTTATTAACACATTTTTCATTGTAGGTCTCAGTAAAACACCCCAGCAAACCACTTCCTCTTTCCTACCAGTATGGATGTGCTCCAGAATCCAAGTTAAGTTGAGGAAGATGCAAGGCGAATAATATACCCTTGGGAAGCTGAACAGAGACAGCCTTCTACTTTGGTAACTGAAATGAAAGTTGGAATGAAGAACGTTAAATAAGCATTAGATAATGTCTGTGTATTGAGCTTTTGGGGGCATATCTATGGGGAAAAAATGATTTCCATGTTAAAAGCAGAGGAGAAAGGTCAGCAGAAATTAATATTTTGAAGCATAAAAGAACTAGATTCTGAATTTAGTTGCAGCTTAAAGATTGTTTTGTACCAAATCCATGTCAGTCAGACCTTAAAACTAGATTATAACCTTTCTTTTTCTTTCTTTCTTTCTTTCTTTCTTTCTTTCTTTTTCTTTCTTTCTTT
>QLTV01000577.1:3054284-3066331 GCA_003457575.1 Thermophis baileyi
CTCTTACTTTGATAATGGAGTCAGGGAGGGATGCGTTCAGCCATGTTTCACAGACAAATATAATGTCGAATTTAGCAGTTTTTAGTAAGAGGAGGAGTTCGGGTATTTTGTTTACGATGCTTCTTGCATTAATTAGCTTGCATTTAAGATCAGCAGTGGTAGATATTGAGGAAGTAAGGGGCGTGCATGCCTAGTTTTGGATGATGAGAGGTTGGTTTTGGTTGATGGTAGGTTGGATGTTGGGTTGGGTGATGAGTGGTTTCAGATGTTCAGATTCCAGATGTTTAGAATGTATCTTATTAATCACAAATGCTAAAATACATTTGAATAGTGACACAAGGAACTCACAAGTATCACAGCTCAGCCAATGATCTTTACAGAGTGGCTTACAGATATATTTTGCCCATGGTCCTAAGTCCATCATTTATATTTATAGTCCTCTTTCCTAACATGGGTATAGGGTAGATAATTATAGTGAAAGGAAAGTTCTCAGGGGTCTCAGAACTGTGGCTTTGCAGTTTGAATGGACATCCATCTCCATAATTGCTTCGTTCTTGATCATGCTGTGTATTATGAGAATTGAATCCCAGATATCTGGAGTGTGTCAGATTGAAGAAAGCTAACCTAATAATTGTTTTGTATCACTAAAAGTATTAGAAATATTTTCTCTCTGCACACTCTTACACTGCTCTAACCTTTCTTTGAACCATTTACTGTGGTCCTGCAGTCCATCTAAATTTCACAGGTTTTTCTTCCTTCTATGCTTCCTGCCTAACGGGGAAAAACAACTTATAAGACTGTAGGTAGATATTCTCAGATCATCTTCAGAATAATGGTTGAACGTGATGGCTTCTGGTTTCAGAGCAGGAGGATATCAAAGAAACATTCCTTTGGTGTTTTTGGCATCTGTACCTGTACTGAAATGTATTGCTATAACAAAATTAAATATTGTATAAATGTATTTGTACAGTAGAATTAGGTCAACTCAACTCTGTGTACTTTCAGCTGTCTCTCATTTGCATAAATTATTTTTATTATTTGAGAGTCAATCAGAGAAACTTTGATTCAATTACAATTTCCTTCCTTTCTTTCCCTGTTTAGTAGATATTATTTTCACAACTGACCCCTAATTTTGCTTTATTAATAATCTGTAAATAAATAGGAAACAACTGTTGTTTGTCTCAAGATGTTAACTTTGTACAAATGGTAATTATAGTGCAGTAGTGGGTTTTAAAACCCTTTACTACCGGTTCGCGCGCGCACACACGTGTGCATGTGACGCTTCTGCGCATGCCCAGAAGCTTCTGTGCATGCGCAGAAGCGTCCCGGGCGGATGGGCGGAGCCTCCCGCCGCCGGCACTACCGGTTCTTAGAACCGGGGCGAACCGGGAGCAACCCACCGTTGTTATAGTGTGCTTATGATTCTATTGACAATTAATACTTGAATTTTTAAGAAATCAGCAAGACAATCATTGCAGGTGTGAAGAAATCCAAGCCCTATGCATTTATTTTCTGTTGTTTTCCTAGAAGCCATTTCCAGGGGTGCATTTAGACTGATGATTATTTTATTTTTATTTATTTTATTTATCAAGTTTATTTGCCACCCAACTCTGAGTGGTTTTTACTGAGTAGTGAAAATGTATCAATGCGATTACCATTGGAAAACTGACATGGAATTTCTTCTCAAAGTTTGAGAAGGTATTCTAGACACCGTTAATACCAGAAGTTCTAGAATCTCAGATATCACTGAGAACCTCAAATGAAGCATCTGGGGAAGACAGTAAATGATTTTTTGATTTAATAATTGTAATTAAATAAAGATGTTGCAAACTCGTTCTGGCCATCTACTGTACATATCATTGGAATTCTAGAAGAAGCAAAGGAAAGCAAATTTTATTTGCTTTATTGTTGCCTTGATTCAGAAAGAAAGCTGTAGGAGAATCTTAAAGGCAAAACACTAAGTGTACTATCTTCCAGCTTTATTTTGTTTTCAGGTATCTGGTAAGCTCTGCCCATTTCTTACAAGATTCTTTATATTTGCTGTGAGAAATTAAAATGCAAACATGGAACCCTCTTTCTTTGCAGGTAAATATTCTCCTTTCCTTAACTCTTTAGTAGCAAATTCCAATGTTCATTGGATGGAAGACAGATTACCAGTTCAGAAAGCTTGATTTTCCAGATATTATCCTAGTCTTTTTTTTTTCCCTTCCCTTTTCCAGACTGGCTTCTCTATTTTGAATTGTAGCAAAAGAAACCCACTTTGTGTCAGTTTGTTTACTACAGACTTCCTGAGTGTGGACGCCCTCAAATCAAATATCCTTATTACAACCTTTGACCAGCTTTTACAATAAAGAAGAGAAATAATTTAACAATCCATTATTAGAGGAAAAACAATAGGACAATAAAACTATATATCAAATTAAAAGTTTTCTGCACTTTCACGACTTGGTGAAGATATTTGATCAACTCATGTGTGATTATGGGGTTAGCATCCCTTAAAAACTAACAAACAAAGAGCCACAGTGGCACAGTGGTTAGAATGCAGGCTACCTTGGCTGACTGCCATCTGGCTGCAATTTGGCAGTTCGAATCTCACCAGGCTCAAGGTTGACTCAGGCTTCCATCCTTCAAAGGTTGGTAAAATGAGGACCCAGATTGTTGGGGGCAATATGCTGACTCTGTGAACCGCTTAGAGAGGGCTGTAAAGCACTGTAAAGCGGTATATAAATCTAAGTGCTATTGCTAAACATAAAATTGATCAGCGTGTCCCTCAAATTTGAAGATGATTGGAAAATTCAGAGAACATGGGCCCATGATTTTGAAAAAGGAAAGAAATACTCAATTTAATATGGGGGTGCAGATCTGTTTGAACATATCCATCATAGATAATGCAATATCGGACAGTTTGTAAATTGCAGTTTTTAGAAACAGTCCTTCAATGAGGGATTTGCTATTAGATTTCTGGCGTCAAGCTTCGGACAAGGGAAATAACAATTTGAGAGAATTACAAGGGCCAGAATTTGCTCAAGAAGGGTTATCTACTTAATTCTTCAAGGGAGTTTAAATAGAGATGATAGATCTAGGATGCTAGGGGATAATTGATTTGATGGCTGAATGACTTCTTCAGGCATGTCCTTTGGGAGCAAAGGCCATCCAATTTTAATTCTTAAAGACACAAGGAGTCCAAGAGAAGATTAATGTATTGCGATCTCACAGGGATGGCTGTTTTATTTTAAAGGAGATGACATGCAATCCGAAAAGGAAATAGGAAGAATAGCTTTCCAATTTACATTCTGTATATATTCGCTGCTTCCAAGAACTGGATGGAGTGGGGATACAGGATAATCTGATTTAGGCCAAGTTTGAGTGCCCGATTATATTCACCCCACTATGGAATTCTGATTTACATAAATGTTCACTACTCTTTTAATTGCGTTTCTATTTCGTGTTATATTTTACAGCCACAATCTATAGCTGTAATTGAAAGAGTCTTAATTTTTAATCAGGAAGATTTTAATGCATAAAAATATGCATCATTTTAATGTGACAGAAATTTACTATGCTGGGTATAGAGCTGCTGACATAGAAATACAAAGATAGAAAGTTGTTAACTTTGAAGAAATTATATTTGAAAAGTAAGAGTTTCCTCGGACTTATAAAAAGATGTTTGCCAAAATTCTTTTAACCCCTGAAGTTCCAATATCATGGCAAAATCTCAAGACAGATGAAGATTAAGTGGTTTTTTTTTTTTTTTAACATCTTTGGAACTTTCTTGCAGAATTTGATATTTGATGAACATTACTTGAAATTTTAGGTCTGAAGCTGTGACTTGAGTTTAGAAACAACCATTATTCCTGAAATGGTAATTGATTAAGGGTATCCAAATCTCTTGCTGAACAATCATTAACTTTAGTTTTGTTTAAATATTTTCCTTTTACTGTTAAGGAGTAAGTGTAATACAACATGTTCTTCAGGGGTGGGTTCTGGATCCTTTTGCTGCCGGTTCGTTCAGGGTCGCGCCGTGCACGTGCTCACACAGCAATCAAAAAATAGCTTCTGCGCATGCGCAGAAGCAAAATCCAAGATGGCAGCGCCCACGGAGACACTGACAGAACCGGCTCCGTGACGTCATCACCGAGTTACTAACGGTTCTAAAGAACCAGTTAGAACTGGTAGGAACCCACCTCTGATGTTCTTTCACAGTCTTAACAAAGTAAGTTGGCAACCTTACACAGCAAACAAATTTCATGCATCAGACTGTACAGTATGATCAGCCCTGTGCTTCTTAAACTGACTCCCCCCCCTCTTAATTGTGAATAAAATCTATTTACATCAAGAGGAAAAGAAAAAGAATGAAGAAAACAAGTTTATCATCCTTCCTTCCAACAACCTCCAAGCAGCCCTTCAAATATTGCCATTTATTTCTCTAATTCTTCTCCTCTCTCTTTTAGAATCATCTCAGTTCCATTCAACAAGACTTTCTTGGTCTTCTCCTTTGTCTTCTTTTACGTTAAATAGCCAGGAGGAATTTGCTGCCGGCTTTTTGTTTTTAGAAACTTCCTGGAAGACCAGCAGCTGTCTCCAAGGAAAAGAGAACAAATACGGAGTCCATTCAAAATTATAAAGTGTATCATCCAAGATTCAGAAAGAAAAATGCAATGCATTCAACAGTTCTAACAGAATAACAGAGTTGGAAGGGGCCTTGGAGGTCTTCTAGTCCAACAAACTCCCTGCTTAAGCAGGAAACCCTAAAACATTCCAGACAAATGGCAGTCCAATTTCTTCTTAAAAACCTCCAGTGTTGGAGCACCCACAACTTCTGGAGGCAAGTTGTTCCACAGATTAATTGTTCTAGCTGTCAGGAAATTTCTCCTTAGTTCTAGGTTGCTTCTCTCCTTAATTAATTACCGTGTTTCCCTGAAAATAAGACTCTGTCTTATATTTTTTTGAACCCTGAAATAAGTGCTTGGCCTTATTGCCATGCACTCAAAAGCCCGATTGGTCTTATTATCAGGGGATGTCTTATTTTGGGGAAAACAGGGTACCATCCATTGCTTCTTGTCCTGCCTTCAGATGCTTTGGAGAATAGGTTGACCTTTTTTTCTTTGTGGCAGCCCCTTAGATATTGGAACACTGCTATCATGTCACCCCTAGTCCTTCTTTTCATTAAACTAACCTGATAGAATGTGTAGCTGTTTTATTTTGTATGTCCTCAAAGCTTCAGGTGAATCTTCTTTCCAAGCTGTTTATGAAAGGTGGAAAATGGAGTGAAAACTATATGGAAGCCACACTCGTTGACTTTCAGTTTATAGGAAAAGAGAAGTTTATAGGAATTTTGAATGGTGACGTCTTTAGAGTCCTGATTTGCTGTCAGTATTCTTGGGGCCATAGAAGGAAAAACTGATTTGACAATGTAAAAAGCAGAATTAGCGTTAAGAGCAACTACACACTTCAGAAGTGGCAGCAGTGTTGGAGAGAGCTGTATACTTGCTTAATGAGCAGTGAAAAATTGACAGGATTATGTACGTGTCTCTAGATTACATAAAACATTTGTGGTTTTGCTAAACTATATTGCTGATCTTTCCCTTATGAAGTCTGCCTTAGACAAGTACATGGGCTGGATCTGCAGGTTAGTTTCATTCCATCTTTGCTAAGTTAGCAATATTTCTTTGTTTTGGGTTTCTGAAGGGATTAAGGAGGTTTTATTTTGGGAAGGAAGGATTTTTTTTTTTTAGACCTGAAGAGATTAGTTAAATGGGAAACTGAACTCTTGCTAGAACAGTGGAAAGCCTTTTTTGTTTGTTTGTTTTTATTCTTTGCTTTCTATCTTCACACAGTACCGTTACAAAGTCATTTTCTGTATCTCAAGTTTCAATTTTTGAGGGGCCTATCTGTTATTTTGTTGTTTACAATTACATTAGAACATAGAATAATAGAGTTGGAAGGGACATCGGGCATCTTCTAGTTCAACCCTTTGCTCGAGCAGGAGACCCTATACCATTTCAGACAAATGGTTGTCCAGTCTTTTTTTGAAAGCCTCCAGTGATGGAGCACCCACAACTTCTGAAGGCAAGCCGTTTCACTGGTTAATTGTCATCTCTGTTAGGAAATTTCTCCTTAGTTTGCTTCTCTCCTTGATTAGTTTCCATCCATTGTTTCTTGTCCTGCCTTCTGTTCTTTGGAAAATAGTTTGACCCCCTTGTCTTTGTAGGAGCTCCTAAAATATTGGAAGAGTGCTATCATGTCACCCCTAGTCCTTTTTCTTTCCTTTTCCTTTTTTTTTTTCATGCTAACACTCATCCATGCTTCTTTTTAGCCTGGGTGGTTTCTAACAAACTAAATTCTATCTTAAAGAAATATTTTTAGTCCCAGTGCTTGACTCCTGGGGAAAAAGGGATGCAATCTGATAATAGCACAGCCCTCTATTGATTATCTACCAGTTCTCAAAGGTATTTCCCATCTTTTGGCCTTGCTCTTATGCCCCTGATTAAGCAGAGGGAACGAGGGTGATGTCCATCAATGCCAGTTGAAGACACTTCTGCTCCATTCTGTTGAGCTGTCCTGATGGGCTGGACAGGCCAATAAGGACAGAACACACACACACACACACACACACACACACACACACACACACACACACACACACACACACATATTTCTGGGTTGGGGAAGTCCAGATGTTAAACCAATTCCTTTTATTTGATGGTCTTGGATAACCAGCAGCACCAAGTTTTTCCAGCTTTTGTAGGCTGTCTGCAAACAGGTGGGTCAAATTAGAAGATGCCTGCATTCATTATTGTATTGTTAGCCCTTAACTTCCAAGTTCCATCTGAAGAATTCCAGATGTGGAGCACTTGGTCCTTTGTAATCTTGGAAAGCACCAAGGACCTTGCAACTCAGCCCTGAGCTACAAATATATATATTTTTCCCTATTTGATACCAGATGATATACAATATTAGACAATGGTGGACTGCTATGTCCAATCCTCCCCTTGGCCATTCCTGATAATTTCTGTTTGTTAGAGATTCCCCCCCCCCAAAAAATAATAATAATAATGAAAGAATAACATAGTTGGAAGGGACCTTGGAGATCTTCTAGTCCAACCCCCTGCTCAAGCAGAAATCCCTATACCATTCTAGACAAATGGCTGTCCAATCTCTTCTTAAAAATCTCTAGTGAAGGATCCCACACAACTTCTGAAGACAAGCTGTTCCATCGATTAATTGTTTTTGCTGTCAGGAAATTTCTCCTTAGTTCTAGGTTGGGTCTTTCCTTTATAAATTTCCATATATTACTTCCTGTCCTGCCTTTAGGTGTTTTGGAGAATAGGTTGACTCCCTCCCCTCTGCAACAGCCCCTCAAATATTGGAACACTGCTATCATGTCACCCCTTGTCCTTCCCTTTGTTAGACAAGTCATACCCAATTCCTGCAATTATTCATTGTACGCTTTAGCCTCCAGTCCCCTAATTGTCTTTGCCGCTCTTCTTTCCAGAGTCTCAACAGCTTTTCATGGTGTATCATGGTGACCAAATGAAAACAACTCACTTCTTGTCGAAGAGGCAGCATTAGATTTTTATTTTGTTTTGTTTTACCTCTGATTTACAGAACTTATGTCTTTGAGACCAACTTTGTGCCTGTAACATTAGCTCAAGGTCCACAGATGAAATAGGATGCACCCTTGTGCTCTATAAAAAGCAAGTACAATATTATATGTAGCTCAGGCTTTCACAAAGCTGGGTTGCAAAGACTTTCTCAGATAGTAATGAGTGTACCCTTCCTTAACCTTTAGACTGAAATAACAGAGAGGATTTGCGGTATCTGTAGCAGTCGTAGAATGTAGCGGTGACATTCTCTATCCTTTGTTTTGAGTTTTTAGAAATGACAGCTCGAGAACTATTAGGGGAGTGCAATTCCACTTGTGTCTGTTTGTTTGAATCTCAGGGAATGCTATCGACTCGTTTGCAGACTATGGAATAATAATGGCATTTTATTTTACGACCTTAAACAATCAGAGGAAAAGATACTTCTGATTAGTACAATCTTCCATTTGTTTTCTGCCCTTATGGATTAGACTGAACCGTGCATGAACTTTTGCTGCTCTTGTTAGAATCTGTGGAACTTCTAAAAAGCCACACAAATCTTTGAATTACATAGATCACTTATGTCCCAGAGAAAAGGGGACAAATTCCACCAAGGCCGTAAAATGTTTCACCAACTAATCATGAAATAGTTGCTCATTATTACATGCTTTTGTAGATTTGATCTTATTCTTTTCTTCTGAATCCTTGATACTGAGGCTTTTTCAATAATTGAAGATTCTGTTTACTATACTGGATCAAAGGCAGCATTTTTGAGGGGACTTCCATGGATTGCTTGAGCTGTCAGAATGGCAACTCATTTGAACCAAAGTGGCTGGCTTGCATTTATAAATACCTTACTGGGATTAATGGAATGTAGTGAGGTGGTGAATTCCCAGGATGGAGGGACAGAATGGGATAACTCACCAGAGCCAACTCACTGTGGTCAACTCGCCATGACCAATTCACCACAGCCAACTCGCCACAGCCAACTCACTGCAGGACAACTCACTGCAGGACAATTTAACAATTCAATTTAATTATTTAAAATAAATTAAAAAAATATTTTAATTTTTGTCATTCCAATTTCATTCTGTCCCTCCTTTTGCATCCTTTCTTTAATGATTCTATTTCACCATTTCTTTGATATTAGTGTAACTCTTGTCCCGCAGCAAGTTGTGCCACATTGAGTTGGCCATGGCATGTTGTCCTGTGGCTAGTTGGCTGCAGCACATTGGCCATGGCAAGTTGGCTGTGGTGAGTTGGCCGTGCTGAGTTGGCTTTGGCGAGTTATCATAGACCCTGGAAGGAGGGGTTCATTTCAGAGGAATAAGAGGCAACCTAGCCTGGATATGATGTGTGAGAGAAAGAGGATGAAGACAGGCCCTCCCTAATAGTCCACGGTGTATCTTGAAGCTGCAGATAGTCGAGTTCTCAGTCTGGCAAAATTCTGTCTGTAGGCATGAAACAATATGGAACTCATCTTGGAAGAATTGCCATGTATCATTCTTGGTATTGGGCCTGACAATAAATATCAAAAGTCTAAAAGAATCCTAAAAGGAAAGGTAGGAGAGTTAGACAAGTATAGGAGAGTTCTCTGTTTTCTGCTTTGCCATCAGAATAGAGCTGGAAGGGACCTTGGAGGTCTTCTAGTTCAGCCCCCTGCTCAAGCAGGAGATCCTATACTATTTCAGACAAATGACTGTCCAGTCTCTTCTTAAAAACCTGCAGTGATGAAGCACCTACAACATCTAGCAATAGCACTAGCACTAGCACTTAGACTTATATACCACTTCACAGTGCTTTTACAGCCCTCTCTAAGCGGTTTACAGAGTCAGCCTATTGCCCCCAACAATCTGGGTCCTCATTTTACCCACCTCAGAAGGATGGAAGGCTGAGTCAACCTTGAGCCTGGTGAGATTCGAACTGCCAAATTGCAGGCAGCCAGCAGTCAGCAGAAGTAGCCTGCAGTACTGCACTCTAACCATTGTGCCACTGCAGCTCAAGCTGTTCCATTGCTTGATTGTTCTCACTGTCAGAAAGTACCTCCTTATTTCTAGGTGGAATCTCTCCTTGTTCAGTTTCCATCCATTGTTCTTTGTCTGGCCTTTAAATAAAATAAAAGAAAATTTCTCCTTATTTCTAGGTTGAATCTCTCCTTGATCAATTTCCATCCATTATTCCTTGTCTGGCCTTCGGGTGCCTTGGAAAATAGTTTGACCCCTTCCTCTCTGTGGCAGCCCCTCAAATATTGGAAGACTGCTATCATGTCTCCCCTGGTCCTTCTCTTCACTAGACTAGCCATGCCCAGTTCCTGCAACTGTTCATCATTCAACATATACTTGATAAAACTTTATCAAACTGAAAAAAAAAAACCTAATAAGGACAGTTGGTTCATTCTCCAATGATCTCTAACAGAATCGTCATTGAATTATCCCATTGGAAGAGTGAAATGATTGTTATGCACCAATAAAATTCAATGATTAGAATATCCAAAGAAAAGAAAGTGTACCGATATGAAACCCTAAAGTGGAAGTTTGAATTTCAGTTAGTGGGTCTATTGTCCAATAAGGTTTAAAAATGAGCAATTGAGCGGCAGATCTAACAGCTGTAGAACTTGACCTCCAGTCCTTGAAGGCTTGGCTATAAATAGGAGAGGAACAAAAGTCTTCTGTCTTCCACGAAAAAGGAGACTTTGGGGTTCAGCATGCAAATGTTTTGACCCCGTAGATGCTATGCATTCTTCAAACAAACACCTACCTTCAAAAGTGACAGCCACAATAATGTGACAAATGAGCCAAGCATCTGCACACGTGTGACACTCCTTTGCTGAGAATTTTAGCATGATTGAATTAAAATGACCTTTTTTCTGACAAGGATAATGCAACCAAATGATCTGGATGAGGATGTGGAAGGGGTTGCGGGAGGCAGGAAAGCCGGATGAAGCTGCGGGAATGTCTAGATGCTCTATTCTAATTTAGCAGTCATATAAACCAGCCTCATCTTAATCATCTCATCCAGGCTCCTGCTAAAGCTCTCATTTCAACAGTGCTTGACCGAAAGAACACAGAAATATATTTTATGAGTCTCAATGGGCAGCCAAAAAAGAGAAGGTGGGAGGCAAAAGATAACATCTCATCATCTTTCTGCATGATTAGTTCGTAGGTAAAACTGTATAAACCTTTAATGAATATTGATATCAGAATTAAAGATGCGGTGCTTACTGTTTACTTTACCGGCCATAAAGTTTGGCTTTGCTTTCTGATGGATTCTCCCCCCCCCTCCTTTCTTAAAAAGAGGAAGATGGATTGCAAACCTCTTCTTTTTTATTGATGAGAGAATTATGCAGGAGAAGAATAATCAAATCTTTCCAACTGTCTTTTTGGGTATCAGGTGCTAGCCTGAAATGAATTGTTTCCTGAGCCCTGTCACCTAGCTATGCAATGAGCAATTGGCAAGGGGCTTATGGATTTTTAATTGCATCCATCAGGCCTTAAGAAATCACAATAGGTGGCTGGTTTTTCCCCCCTCCAATCTGTGATGACAGTCTCCTAGCAAAATATATTTTGGCAACAGCATCATAGAAGTTATTGGGTTCATCATCAACCCAGAAATCTGCTCTAAATCACACGTTTTATTTATTTCGTAACGTGCAAATCAGCGGTGGGTTGCTACCGGTACGGTCCAGTTTTATGAACCGGTAGTGGCGGCAGCGGGAGGCTCCGCCCACCTACCCCGGATGCTTCTGCGCATGCGCAGAAGTGTCACGCGCAAGCGTGCACGCAGACCGGTAGTGATGGGATTTAGAACCTATCACTGGTGCAAATAATATAGTTGAGCAAACAACTTAGATATATGACTTTCCCTAATCTTGGGATTTTGAATGTTCTCAGAGACTTTGGTCATCAAAAGAACTTGTGGTAGTTTTTAGGAACTGTATATAATCCCAATCCTAACCCTAACATGACTTCTAGCTGTGTGTGAAGGAATCCTGATGTCACCTTGAATTTTAAGGTAGTAAAATTCAGGTTCTCTTTAATGAAGGATTAAGGATGTATGGAATATTGGCGGTGGGAGAGGGAAACTATCAGGGGTTGATTTGTTCATTCATATAAATAGATAGATAGATAGATAGATAGATAGATAGATAGATAGATAGATAGATAGACAGACAGACAGACAGACAGACAGACAGACAGACAGACAGACAGAGATAGATAGATAGATAGATAGATAGATAGATAGATAGATAGATAGATAGATAGATAGATAGATAGATATAGATATAGATATAGATATAGATATAGATATAGATATAGATATAGATATAGATATAGATATAGATATAGATATAGATATAGATATAGATATAGATATAGATGATATACATATAGATAAGATATAGATATAGATTAGAGAGATAGATAGATAGATAGATAGATAGATGATATAGATATAGATTAGAGA
>QLTV01000577.1:3072388-3083217 GCA_003457575.1 Thermophis baileyi
CTCTGCCTCTGCCAGCGTTGTGACGCGCTCCTGCCTGAGATGGGGCGGCGAGGCAGCCATCAAGGCTCCCCTTTTCTTCCTCGGAGGCAGGAGCGCGTTTGAAAACGCTGGCAGAGGCAGAGCCCAGAGGAGCCGAGCAGTCTCGTGGGGTATGCGTGCCCTCGACTCTCACTTGCTCTCGCTCTCCCGGCCAAAAAAGTGCCCACAGCAAAAAGAGCGCCTCCCGGCATGCCCCCCGGCAGAGGCAGAGCCCAGAGGAGCCGAGAAGTCTCGTGGGGTATGCGTGCCCTCGACTCTCACTTGCTCTCGCTCTCCCGGCCAAAACAGTGCCCGCAGCAAAAAGAGCGCCTCCTGGCATGCCCCCTCCTTTCCCCCCGGAAAGTAATGGGGGGGCTTATTTTCGGGGGGTGGCTTATTTCAACGCATGTCCCGAAAAGCCCTGTTGGGCTTATTATCGGGACATGTCTTATTTTCGGGGAAACACGGTATTTGTCTGACCTTGGAAACAATTGCAATTCACAGTCCAGAGAACTGTGTTAAATGTGCCAGATGATGTGACTATGCCCAGTGAAACAGGGGTTTGTTTCTTTTCAGCAGTAGATGTGGAATTATTGCTCTTTTTTCAAGAGACTTTGTGGTCATGCTGTCCAAAAAAAAAAATACTCAAGTGAAGCTTCACACAATAAGTAACTGATTGGCTAGTTATCTAGCATCTGCCCAAACCGCAAAGAGGTTGCCTGGGCTCAAATTATAACAAGTGTAGATTGTGTATATAAATAAGAAGTTCTTTCATGCACACAATGATCCTGGTTAAAGAAGAAATATTCCATCCATCTTCCGCTCTATTTAAGAGCCACGGTGGTGCAGTCTTTAGAGTGCAGGCTACTTCTGCTGACTGCCGGCTGCCTGCAGTTTGGCAGTTCGAATCTCAGCAGGCTCAAGGTTGACTCAGCCTTCCATCCTTCCGAGGTGGGTAAAAGGAGGACCCAGATTGTTGGGGGTGATATGCTGACTCTTTAAACCGCTTAGAGAGGGCTGTAAAGCACTATGGGGCAGTATATAAACTTAAATGCTATTGCTATTGCTATTTGATTTGTTCCTGACTTTCATTTGTGTGTGTGGCATCTCTGACTTAAGGCAGCTCATGACACAACCGAAACAATAAAACAAAACAACCAAAACTCCCAATAGAGGACATCAACTATCCTCTATTTGACCGTCAATTCAGGGTAGAACCAATATTAAAATCCAAGCAACCCCAATGGTTCTTGGTTTATTGCTTTATCTCTTGCTTGTTTTATTGTTGCCCCCTTCCAATGGTAGACACAATTAATTAATATTTAATCCATCATGCCCAAAGGCTGTACTAAAGAGGACTGCCTTAATGGCCTTTGTCGATAGGGATGGATGGAGTCATCACATTCTCAAATTGCAAAGGAGATCTTTGCAGGGACTAGGGCAATCAAGCAAACTATCTCTGTGGGCTGTTATCTCTGTAGGATTCTCATGCATGAATTTTCTTTTAAAAAGCCTTCCAGCTTCAGCCTAGGCTGTGTCTTGAAACTGAAACTCATATACATTGGAGACCAAGGGAAATCATTGTAATGCAATGCTCTGGCGTTCTGTTCAGATTTTCACAGCACAATTTTCCCCTCTTGGTGAAGCTCGTGGGGGAGGGAATCTCTCTCCACTGCTGGTTAAGCTCTTTTCTATTTTACCACTTCCACAAAATTTCCAGTGTGATGCCTTCTTTGGAGTGTTGAAGTGTGACTGATAGCGTGATAAAAATATTCACCCAGACAGATTTGTAAGAATTATTCTGCAATAGTTTGAAATAAATCACACCGAGGATATGTATCTTAACTCTGAGTGCTTGATTACTTTTCAATGTGTAGCTGCACTTTTCAGCAACTTTTGATTTCTCATTAATATATTCAAATTCTGGAGCTCCCCTCCATACTTCCTTTGCTTGGCATCTCTGCAATTTATTTAACGTTAGATCATAAATTTGAGCAAATTAGATTCTATTCTCATTAAATATGAACCCTATATTTCTAAATGAACTCCACATTCCTGACATCAAATGGAGCATAAACTACAAAATCAACAAGATGAGTTGTTGATGAAACTCTTTGGGCATGATGAATGTTTTAAGGATTTTATTAAAAAATGAGTTAAATGGTTTTCACATAAGTTAAGAGGAAAAAAAGTGTGATTCTGGCAATTATTAACTAAAGCAGTAGCCCTTTAAAAAAAAAAAAGATAACTAAGGAGGAATGAGGAGATGTAGACTTTAGTATTCCCCCAAATTTCTACTTGGTACATGAACAAGGGACCAAATGTAGAAATTCAGTTGTGCCTCTTCTGTTGATGACAATGTCTAATAAAACAAGTCAATAATAATTGGGCCATAGATTTAAGAAACTAAAAGTGGTGGAGAAAAGAATTGTTGGCAATAATACATCATCTGGGTTTCATTTCACTTCAAGATGTCCCAAGAACTGTTGGAGTTTCCCCAAAGTAGACCTGTGACTAGATAAAAAAAATGTGACTAGATCAAAATTCTGTTGAATTACGGTACTTATTTCTTCCCTCAGTGCTTGGATCCAGCTAAGTTGACTTAAGCATGTTATTATTGATGATGATTTTACTATTAATCTTCTCATCGTTCCCATCACCCATCTCCTCCCACTAATGACTGTACGACTGTAACTTTGTTGCTTGTATCCTTACGATTTACATTGACTGGTTCCTAATATGATTTGATTGCTTATTTGTACCCGGACTATCATTAAGTGTTGTACCTTATGATTCTTGATGAACGTATCTTTTCTTTTATGTACACTGAGAGCATATGCACCAAGACAAATTCCTTGTGTGTCCAATCACACTTGGCCAATAAAAAATTCTATTCTATTCTATTCTATTTCAAAACTCTGTGATTTCACCAAATTTAGTTGGGATGGAGAGGTGAGCCTGCTCTAGAATGGTACCCATGAGCAGGAAAAACAACACAAAACAAAAATTCTTCCCATACAGTTGGCTTCCATCATCAGTAAAAACAATAAGCATTCATTTCAGCTGCCCACTCTTTTGCCCAATTTTACTGCTCTAGTTTTACTCCCATTTGTTGTACTTACTGAATTGCCTGTAAAAATATTTTGCTGTTTTTAATGAAAAAAAATGTAAATAAGCAGATCAACAAAAATGATAAAATGAATGCCGACAGCACTGCACAGGTTTTTACATGCCTTGTGAGATAGATGGTAAAGCAATCTCCAGGTGGTTTCTAAGAGTTGAGGACAACAAATTAGAAAGAGACTCTTTCTTTTTCTCTCTGTAGGAGATTGATGTTTGGGGTAGAGTCTGAGGATTTTCTTTAAAATGATCCAACTATTTTCAAACTTACATCACTGTTTTCATGGGTTGCCTACCCCAAAATGGTATGGCTTGATGGATTTGTTTACAGATAAGAGATGTGATGTCAAAAGAAGAGGTCAATTGTGTTTTCAGAGATGATTATAAGTTACTCGAGTTTTTCATACTTGTATTGTTGTATTGTAATTGTAATCTATATATATATATATAAATGGGTGTGTGTGTGTGTGTGTGTGTGTGTGTGTGTGTGTGTGTGTGTATGTTCCAGCATAACTCTGGAACGCCTCGAGCAATTTCAACCAAACTTGGTACATAGATGACTTACACTCTGGAAACAAATACTGGGGGGGGTGTAAGACACCCCTAGCACCCCTCAGGGTGTGTCTGTGTGTCTGTGTGTTCCAGCATAATGCTCGAACGCCTGGGCTGTTAAGGAGAATGAGTGCGGCATCCTAGCGCGGCAATTGTTTGTGATGTCACTTCCTTCGCAGCTTCCTCTGGAAAGCCAGCCATGACATTCACCCTCCAGCAGACCAATGGGGAAGCACCTGATGTTCCCTTCTCTTGGCAGAAGGTGCCCCCGGTGGATTTGGTGCCAGGATCGTAGAAAGGGCAGGAAAGAGGAGCTCATGGGAGGGGGAAGGGAGGGAAAGAGGAGCACATGGGAGGGGGAAGGGAGAGGGCAGGGATGATGGGCATGGGAGTAGGGGGAAGAAAGGCCCCTCTCAATGGCTCCCTGTCAGACAAAGGCTTCGACGTTTGTGCTTCTTTTCCTCCAATACAGGATTGGGATAAATAAATACCTGGGCAACGCTGGGTTATCAGCTAGTCTTTAATAAAAATACATTAAAAAAGGAAAAATAAAGCATCTAGAAAGTAAGTCATGTGTTGTTGCTCCTCTTTATCACAAATTACAGTAAGCTTCAAAGTTTTAAGCCTACTACCTCTTACTCTATATTTTATTGATGATAGTTGTTCATTCTTTATTTGAAACTAAGAGTTGATTGATTATGGAATATTCCATTGATAAACTATTGGTGGTATCCAATTCTACTCAACAACTTCTGCAATGGGAAGTCCATCCATATCTAGCATTGCTTTGAAAGTCAGCCACACCTGGAAAATAGTGTTAACCAAAACTATAAGAATAATATAGGTGCTCCTCTCCCACTAATTAGACTAGTCACTCGTTATTGCCCTAACTCAGCATTTTAAATACACCATTTAGCTTGGAAACATGTTTTCCATCCAGCACTGAATAGGAATAGGCTGAGCTGAATGTTCAGATTATTTTTCCTAGAGCATTTTTGAAGATTTAAAAAAAAAGCGCAATGTCTGGGGATTTTTACACTTTGCACATTGCAGGTTAGAGTTTGAAAATAGCATTCTGGTTGAGAAAAAAAAGCAGGATGAGTTAAAAAGAAATGCTAGTGATGGAGACTAAGGATGAAAAAAAGAGACTCAGCTAACAAAGAAAATTTAATAGATTGAGAATTACATTTTGGAACAAAGATTGAGGGGTAATAAATCTCTGAGTTGCATGATGCAATGGAGGGAAAAAAATAAACACACTGAAGTGAAAGAAATTCTACAATATATTTATAGGAAATGTAAAATTTAAAATGAGTGGAAATTTAGTATCTCTTATCAGTCCAATTGCTTAACAACTGTTTCCCCTCTTTCTAAAATATCGGTGAATTTTTTGTCCCTTACAAATACTTTGGTGATGGCCATCTGCAATTGCTTTCCATTAGCAGCGTTCTCTCTCTTTATCAATTCATTCATCGTTTACGAGAATAAATACACGAGTTCTAACAAACTTTACACCAAATAAAAATAGGTGCAATCAAGCTGAATAACAACAAAGCATGGAAAAGTAGCACAAAAGCAGATAAAACAAAATAAAGCTGAAGGAGATTAAAATGCAGGAGGGAACCTTCACTTGATATTGAAATACCAGCACCAGCTGGTCGTCTTGCAAAAGGTTTTCTATAGCTGGGCTGCTACAATTGGAAAGGCCATTTTGAAGTGAATGCAATATGGTTAGACTACCCAATCCTGATGAGCAATTCTGCAACATTGTTTGAAAGAAGTAGAAGTTTCTGATCCATCTTTAGAGGCAGTTACACCTGTCAACATATTGGCCCAGCTTTGCATCATTACATCCCATTGAAATCAATGGGTGATAAGGGTTCATGATTTGTTTAGTTGAAACATCTCAGCAAAACAAAAACACGTTCAGAATTGTTTACTGCAATCAATAACCAACGAGTATATAAAAAATAAAGCTTTCTCTATCAGTCATATTCGAATCTAGGGCATGGTGTTCATCTCTGTTTCTTGGCTAGGGAAAAAAGTGTTGTCTGAAGACATTTCCATGGTCATGTGGCCAGCATGGCTACTGTGTATGCCAAAGGTGAATGGAATAGCAATAGCAATAGCAATAGCACTTAGACTTATATACCGCTTCACAGTGCTTTACAGCCCTCTCTAAGCAGTTTACAGAGTCAGCATATTGCCCCCAACAATCTGGGTCCTCATTTTACCCACCTCAGAAGGATAGAAGGCTGAGTCAACCTTGAGCCTGGTGACATTCGAACTGGCAAATTTCAGGAGCCAGCAGGCAGCAGAAGTAGCCTGCAGTACTGCATTCTCACCACTGTGCCACCACGGCTCTTACCGAATGCTATTACCTTCCCATCGAAGTGGTGCCTATTAATCTACTTGCATGTGCATGCTTTCAAACTGCTAGGTGGGCAGGAGCTGGGGCAAGGAATGGAAGCTCACCCCATTGCAAGGAACTTGGGTCTCGAACCTGGGCTGTGAGTTCTCCAGCTGACAAGCTCAACATCTTTAACCACTGAGCCATCGCGGCCCTTATTATTTAATGAGTACATATAATTAATGTTTAGGGAGACTTGGCAAAATGTTCATTTGGCAACTGCGTTTGAAGGCAACACATTTATTTCCACACTGGATTGGAAAATGAAACAAAGGACAAAATCACAAATGACAAAAATCTGAAAGAATGGAGACCTTACATGGACTTTTCTATTGAAAAAAAAAAGACAAAATTGAATTGATGATTTTGGAATTTTGGGATTTAAAAAGAACAAGGAGGTTTGGGGAAAAGATTAAGATGATAATTACTTGATAGAAAGAAAGGCAGATAATATATATGATTCCTTTTTCTTACCCCTTTCTTAAAACTCTTATTTTGCATCTTTGCTTTTGTTCTGTATACTTTTAGTATATTGAAAAACTCATATATACAGAGAGAGAGAAACACAAAGATACAAAAAGGGTCTAGGACAACTTGATATGGCTAATTTTCCACAGTCAACTCGCTGGGGGACAATAGTTACACTAATATCAAAGAAATGGTGGAATAGAATCATGAAGGAAAGGATACAAAAGGAGAGACAAAATGAAATGTGAATGACAAAAAATAAAATATTTTCTAAATTGTTTTAAATAATCAAATTGAATTGTGCAGCAAGTTGTTCCATGGTGAGTTAGCTGTGGCGACTTCATATCATCTACTAAATTGTAATGTCTTATTTGGCCTAATATTTATTTTTGATAGGATGGCTATTGACCTGTATCATGATTTCTTCACTATTGTCCTAACCCAACATAATTCACTGTTCTTTCACTAGTGGCATTCACTTGTCCTATTCCTCTGTGTATTGCATTCATATCTCCATATTGATTTAGTGGTCTGTGGCCTATATTTAGTTTATAATAATTGTTAATCTTCAGCAGGTAATTATTTTGAAAACACACACATCATTTAAAGTTTAGATTTTTTCCAAATTACATTTTTTTTTAAATTTCATTATTTAAATAATTTTGTTTTAGTCCTGTTAGGCCAACAATTTGTTGTTTATGTTTTAAATTAGTTGAAATGAAAGATGAAAGAAATTTGGACTTGGTGAAATCACAGATTAATGACAAAATAAATTTGTTTAATTGTGTGCAGATATACACATGCTAAAAACCAAAACAGAAGCAAAGAGAATCTGTTGAGTACAACTTTTTGGCAATGAAAAAAGATTTCCTCTTCTACACAGTTTCCCTCTAAAATGTATTATTTTTTTTCTCCCTTGGTATTTATTTTCAAATTTTCTCTGGCATCAACCTAACCATTTCTTGATGAAATGTGTTCTTCTTTGCTTATATCTTGCCTGCATTCTCTAAAGCTCTGAAGCTCTCTCTTGAGAGTTCATTCCCCTTTAAAATGCTATGAAATATATTTTATTTATTTTATAGAATGGTGTTTCTAGTGTTGAGTGTACATTTCCTCACTCGCACAAAAAAATGTTATTAGGCAATCAGTATCTGTGAATTAAAGTAGAAATATATACATTTGTTGTTGTTGAAGGCTGAGGATAATTTTTCATTTGGATTAACAACATTTCCCCCCCTGGATCAGATGAAGTTTGTTTGATGCTTTCTTTGGAAATGTCCATGTTAATTATCCAGAGTCAGATGCCGCCTTGATTTTCTAGATTATAAGTAGGAGCACAACCAGGCCTGCAAGGTTCTATTATTACAGCCCATCTCAATGAAATAACTTAGTAGTCTAATTGCTGCCTCTGTACTTTTCGACTGTGAGGGATGCAATATCCAATTCGGTCACCCTGTGTGTAGTCTTTTAGCCGCTCTGTTAAGATCAGAGGTTCGGACCAGTTCGGGTGAACCGGATGTTAATTTTACGTCCGGTTCAGTGAACCGGTAGTTCTGACGACTGACCCTGCCCCACCCCACCCTGCCCCTCCCAGGAGTCCCCACATGGCCCATTTTGAATCCCAGGTAAGTGCAGAGGCTTGTGGAGGGTGAAAATGGGCCTATTTCCAGCCTCCAGAGAGCCTCCAGAGAGCCTCCAGAGCCTGGGGAGGTGGAAAATGGGCCTCCCAGAAGCCAATGGAGCATGAAAATGGGCCTATTTCCTGTTAAAATATTCATGAACTGGGAGAGACATGGTAACAAGGTAACCAATGAATAGGCATAGCAACTAAGTCAGCCAATGGGAGCTTAAACACATCTGAGTCTGTGCAGAGAATCGAAATAGAAACTTAAGCTAGAAGGCTGGGCATGGCTCACCCCACTCTGTATTCTGTCTGCTCTGAACTCTGAAATGAAACTGTTCTCTGCTGTTGGTATTGTATATATATTCTTGTATATAAAGAAGTTTCTTATTTAAATCAATCCTGCTGAATCAGTTACCTGTGTGTGTGCTTTCTGGATTTAATTTTGCAACAAACTCTGACATTTCCTGCCTCCAGAGGGCCTCCGGAGCCCAGGGAGGTGGAAAACGGGCCTCCCAGAGGCTTGTGGAGGGCAAAAATGGGCCTGTTTCCAGCCTCTGGAGCCCGGGAAGGTTGAAAATAGCAATAGCAATAGCACTTAGACTTATATACCGCTTTACAGTGCTTTACAGCCCTCTCTAAGCGGTTCACAGAGTCAGCCTATTGCCCCCAACAATCTGGGTCCTCATTTTACCCACCTCAGAAGGATGGAAGGCTGAGTCAACCTTGAGCCTGGTGAGATTCGAACTGCCGAACTGCAGCTAGCAGTCAGCTGAAGTAGCCTGCAGTACTGCACTCTAACCACTGTGCCACCTCGGCTCCGTTTTTGCTCCCAGGAGGCTGCAGGGAGACCTACTAGGCCCAAAATGGGGTGCGGGGGCAGTGCCCCCCCACAGCCCATTTTTTCTCCCAGGGGGGTGCAGGAGGCTGAGTGCTGCCTGTCACACCCCTTGGCCACACCCACCATGGCCACACCCACACAGCCAGTCATTAGGGCAGAGAACCAGTTGTTAATTTATTTGAATCCCACCACTGGTTAAGACAGAATGTTGCCCAGGATATACCATCATGAAGGTATCTGCACTTCATACCCATCATATCTTATTGCAGCCACACCATTTTATTTTATTATGGAAGGGTCCCTTCCAACTGTGTTATTCTGTTATCTATTAACAAAACATAATTTCTTCTTCTTCTTCTTCTTCTTCTTCTTCTTCTTCTTCTTCTTCTTCTTCTTCTTCTTCTTCTTCTTCTTCTTCTTCTTCTTCTTCTTCTTCTTCTTCTTCTTCTTCTTCTTCTTCTTCTTTTCTCTCTCTCTCTCTCCCTCTCTCCCTCCCTCCCTCCCTCCCCCGTCTCTCCTGATGCTTGTATGACCTCTGTAGATGCTAAATACATAAATAAAATCTCAATGAAAGTAGTTTTGAAGTGGATTTACTGGTTTGGTCTACCTCAGCAACCCACAACCTTTTGGGCATCAGGGACGGGGTCCATGGAGAGAGGTTTTTTCTGTGGACCAGAGGGGACGTGGTTTTGTGTGTTGCCTTGCATCCCACAGATGGGGCTTCACTTGTTTGTGCGGCCTGGTTTCTGGCATGCCGCAGACTGGTGCTGGTCCATGGACTGGAGTTTGGGAACCCCTGGTTTACCTAGTGGGGCTGATGCAAAGTTCACTAAGCATGATGCCCTTTGTTTGGTGCAAGACTGTGAGATAACTTTTATAAACAAAAACGTATCACAGTTGCTTGTCTGCAAAAATATTTATTGACAAAAGTGCAGTCAGATGTTCATGTAAGTTATGGAATGGGAGCGAGTTCAATTTGTCACACGTAAAATGATTTGGATGCAAAGCTTATCCATATATCCTAAAAGGAGAAAAAAGTGGGGGGGGGGCAGAAATTACTGTATGCTCGGCTGTCCAAGAGGAACTAAAGGGAATAGGGTGGTAGATGTAAACACTGGAAAAGTAAAATAATCTCTCAAAAGTGGTCCCCCCCCCAAATGCAACTAGACTATGTTTTTTCTTGAGGAAGAATTCCCCCCCTCCTTGGAAAAGAAGACATTTTGTTTCTCATTCAAGAAGCTTCATCAGTTCTGACAGGAACACTGGAGGTTTTAAAGAAGAGATTGAACAACCGTTTGCCTGAAGTGGTATAGGATTTCCTGCCTGAGCAGGGGGTTGGACCAGAAGACCACCAAGGTCCCTTCCAACTCTGTTATTCTGTTAAGTATAGCTTCTTGGATGAGAAGCGAGATATCTTGGATGAGAAGCAAAAAGCATTTCATCCTCAAGAAAAAAAAACATAGTCCAGTTGCCTTTTGAAAATAAAAAAGCACCTTTGAGACAACCATGATCTGGATGACTGAGAATCTCCATAGACACAAAATGATGTTGTATTGCTCATTCTAACAGAAAATAAAGCAAGACCCCAGATGAGCTATACACTTTTAAAACTACTGAAAATCAGTCTAATTTTATTAGTACTCTCTGGCTCTATCCAGGAAGATTAGAAAGAATATCAAACTAATAATAATAATAATAATAATAATAATAATAATAACAACAACAACAACAACAACAACAATAACAATAACAAAAGCAACAGTAAATGTGAGAGTGATCTTGGAGTCCTAGTCGAAAAC
>QLTV01000577.1:3089753-3105735 GCA_003457575.1 Thermophis baileyi
TACATTTATGCAGAAATACAGCAATGCCATAAGATTTAAGTTTTAGCAGTAGTTTGTCATGTACTACTGAATCAAAGGCTTTACCGAAGTCTATATAAATTGCGTCTATTGCTTTCCCCTGGTTGAGTTGTGTGGTCCATATGTTTTTACAGTGTAGAAGTTGCAAATTGCAGGATAAGTTTTTTCTGAAACCAAATTGTTTGTTAGAGAGTAGGTTTTTTGTCTCTAAGTGGAAGGTAATGGATTGGTTAATGATTGATTCCATGACTTTGCAGGTGACGCAACATAAAGAGATTGGTCTGTAATTTTCAACTAGGCTGGGGTCTCCCTTTTTGAAGATAGGGATGACCGTGGCTAGTGACCATAGGTTGGGCAAGGAGCTGGTCCTGAGAGATTTTTCAAAGATTATGCTTAGAGGTTCTACTATGGCAGTGGAAAGCTTTTTTAAGAAGTAGGCACATAGTCCATCAGGTCCAATAGATCGAGATGGTTTTAGACTGCATAGTGCCTTTTCAATGTTATCTTCTGTAAAGTAGATATGTATTAGATCATTGTAATTATCTGTGGTACGACTAGGAAATATTGGGCATGAGCCATTGCTGTTTACAAAGACTGGGCCGAAGAATGTGTTAAAAAGGTTGGCTTTAACGGATTCATCATTACAGTCTTTACCGTTAGGTCCTTTTAGGGGTGGGATGGATCTCGAGTCTTTGAGTTTGTTATTGACAAAATTATAGAACGCACAGGTGGATTTCGTTACAGCATTGTACAGGGTTGCATGTATGTGTTCACTTGTACATTCATTTAGGGTCCAATTAATAAGAGGTAGATTGAGGTCACCAAGAAAGATAAAAGGGTGTGGGCAGGAGGCTGCCCACGTTAGTAGAGAAGTTAACTTGTTCGCATGTACGATGTCATAATCGGGGGCTCTGTAACATAGTAAGAATTGAAATGTGGTATTTAAGGACAGTTCGCAGATGATGGTCTGAGGAAGAGCAAGCTCCTGTGTAACTTGAATATTTTTTAGATTTAGGAACTTTTTATAAAATATAGCAACACCACCTCCTCTACGGATTTCGCAATCGGACCGGTAAACATGATAGTCTCTTATTGTGATAATGGAGTCAGGGAGGGGTTCGTTCAGCCACGTTTCGCAGACAAATATAATGTCGAATATAGCCGTATTTAGTAAGAGGAGGAATTCAGGCATTTTGTTTATGATGCTTCTTGCGTTAATTAGCTTGCATTTAAGGTCAGTAGTGGTTGGTATTGAGGAAGTTAGTTTTGGATGAGATTAATGGGAAAAAGCAGTCCTGAACCACATATAGCTTTATGGGTAACAACCTTGCCTTATACTCAGAAAGTGTCAACACCACAATGTGGAACCGAACAAGAAACAACTCCATGGAACTTGTTCTGCTTTAACTGCCCCCTTTCTTATACTGATGTGGACTGGAAGTGTCCGTCTGTCTGATATGTTTGGGCTTAAGTCATGTTTTTCTCCTTGCTGCTTTGGTAATGGATCTCTTCTCTCTCTATCAAGGTCATCCTCTTTGGTGTCTACAGAAATCTATAGGTAACCAATGCAGCTCCCTCCATAGAAGGGTATCATGGTATGAGTGCTGCTGCATTATGGGCCAGGTTATCTTTCATGGAAGCCCCATGAGAGATACTGTTTTGCTGGTCTCAGGTGTGGCTTGGTAGAAATAAAGACAGAGCCCAGGTATTTGCCTCAATAAGCTATACATGTTTATTTAGCTGAATAAAGACAGGCCTCTTCAAAGCAAGAGGGAACCCTGAACACACTGTGATACTCATATTTATATGTTTGCTAAGTTGTTTACTTCATTATAGAGAGAAGCTGGCACTCTATAGATAAGATAAAGATGCACAGAAATAGTCAACCACCTCCCTTGGTAGCATTCCAAGGACATTGGGTGGTACCTCAGAAACATTGCATGCTTCCTGAGGAGCTTTTCATGACCCTGCAGCAGTGGTGGGTTACTACCGGTTCGCCCCGGATCAGGCAAACCAGTAGCGGCGGTGGCAGGAGGCTCTGCCCATCCACCTGGATGTCTCTGCACGTGCGCAGAGGTTTCTGCGCATGCGCATGCACACCACACACACATGCGCGCTCCCAATAGCGAACCGGTAGAGAAGATAATTGAAACCCACTACTGCCTCGAAGGTCTGCTGAGGTAATGGTGCCAACTGCACATGCGTATGTTCCCTCAAGGCTGTCATTAGATTCCTGATCAATAATTCTATTAAGAGCAAGAAGCTAAGTATAAATAGTCCTTGCTTAGGGACTGCTTCACTTAGTGACCCTTCAAAGTTAAGACAGTGATTCAGAAATAACTTACAATTAATGCCTGCATTTATGACCTTTGCAGTATTCCTCAGTCATATGATCACCATTATAGTCATTAGCTATAGCTATATTAATGATAAGTGGGTGCAATGGCTCAGAGGTTAAGGATGCTGAACTTGTCAGCTGGAAAGCTGACAGCCCAGGTTTGAGACACAAGTGCAGCATGACGGGGTGAGTTCCCATTCCTTGCCCCAGCTCCTGTCCATCTTGCAGTTCAAAAGCATGCAAATGTGAGTAGATAAATAGGTACCACTTTGGTCAAAGTAACAGCATTCCATGCACCTCAGCGTAGTCATGCTGGCCACATGACGGTGCAAATGTCTTCAGACAATGCCGGGTCCCTCAGCAAAGAAACAGAGGTGAGCACTGCCCCTAGAGTTGGACACAACCGGATAGGGGAAACCTTTACCTTTACCTTAATATTAACTATATTGCTCACTAGCAAACAAGAAGTAGTGTATATCGGGACTGCTTATAAAAAACCCCTGTTGCTGATCAACACTACATTTTTCTCTTGTTCTGATTTGCTGCTTCTCCCAAATCGGCTGATGAGTTTTATCATAGCTGTAATTTTAAGGAACACTGCACACCGAAACGAGAAAGTTACTAAAATGCATTACGCCAAATCTTGTTTCTGTTGAATAAACTTTAGGGGAAATCAGGCTGTTCCTTGTATAACTCTTTCTTTGATATTTTCTCGCTCGAGCGTGCTCGTCTCCACTTACTCGAAGTGAAAGAGATGAATATGGAAAACATATTCATTTTAACATTCGAGTTGTCAGCCTGCCTCTTGCAGTCCATTTTCGGAGTCTAATGATAACATTTGTTAAATGAAATAGCCCTTTCTGTTAATCTATGCTTTCTGATTGGATTAATAATAATGGAGACTCTCTGTGGTGATTGAGAATAAAATATTAAATGTCTGGTCCTTCAAGCAGCTGATATGGTAAGCATTCAACACTACTGAATTACCATGTTGTGCGAGGACAGGAAACACACGAAGAACAATCTATGCTGTAGATTAGTGACAAAGGAGGAACCTGATTACCAGAAGCAGTTGTCGCCGTGCTTTGTGTTCACAAAGAATTCCTATTGTGTGTCCAGTGCGGCGGCCTGTCATGATCCAACAAAACCCACTATTACGTAGGTCTGCTCCACTCCCACTTTCAGGAGATTTCAGAAACTGAACGTGTGATCTTTTGAATGTAAAATATTCTGCAGGACTGCAGCACCTTCTGGATCCATCCTTTGTCAGAAACCCATGTATTAATAATAACCGGAATAGACAGTTTCTAACAGATGTGCCAACGTAAAGATCCTTATAAATATAATTTGTCTGAAAAGGAAATGGTAATAACTTCAACACATATATGCAAACACAAGTGTGCACACACACACACATACAGAGAGAGAGAGAGAGACAGAGAAAGAGAGAGAGAGAGAGAGATCAAAGGCTGCAGTTTTTAGTATTCTCACTGTCAGAAAAATAGCTCCTCCAACTTATAAAAATAATTAGTTCCAAGCAGTTTGATTTCCCCTTTCCCCCTGTTACAATCAAATTCATATACAGGAAAACTTTGGAAATGGAGAGCATTCCCCTTGATACTCAGAGTTTAATCAGGAGTTATGCGCAAGGGTGTGTATTGAATTGACGATGCCATTTCATTTTGTTAATGTATGTTTTTAACGCAATTTAGGATGAGATGGGGAAATTGACAGCAGAAAGTGCCAGGGGTTTACCCCCTTTTCCACCCGCTAATTCCAGGCTTCAAATTACCATTGCAAGCCGGCATTTCCATCAAATGCCCAACTGAAGCTTTGCATGGTGAGAAAGAGATCGCAGAGGCCAGAAAAATTGTGATTAGGAATAGAAAATGGGGGAAAGACAAAGATTTGAATGCATTGCCCTGTTCTCAATTATGAAAACTTTCCAATTTAAGCTTAACACTTTTTCATTATTATTTTGGAGAAGTTATATGGCTGCCCATCTTAAATAACTCTTAGTAGCTAATAAATAATACACAAAAGAAAATGTCCTCCTCCTTTTCCTCTTTCTCCTCCTCCTCTTTCTCCTCCTCCTCCTCCTCCTCCTCCTCCTCCTGATCCTCCTCCTCCTCCTCCTCTGAAGGAAATTTACTGTTCATGGCTATACATCATGGAGTGGAGTACAACTTATTGTACTAACTAGGATTTGAATCCAGGTTAGCTTGTATGGAAATATAAGCTACAAATCAATTATTAATTTGGACCATGGTCAGCTAGGCATAAGAGCCAGAAGCAGGAGAAGGAGAGAAGATGGTTCACATATATACCTTATATATGAAGGTTCATATCAGAGGTGGTATTCATTTACTTTCCCTACCGGTTCGCAAATGTGAGCGCACGTGCGTGCTAGCTTCGCTCACACGTGCCCCATCCACGCATGTGCATGGCCTTCCGTGCATGCACTTTGCTTGCATGCGTGGCTTGCATGCATGTGCACGGCTTCAAAATGTGCCTAAATAGGACGGCATAGTCCCACCGCAGGATGTTGTCCTGTCCTTACATGGTTACCTGTTTCCTCTTTGGCTTAGTTGGTAATAAACTCTCCCCCCAAACCTCAATGTTTTGAATATTTAAATTTAATATTGACTGCTACTTCTGGAAAGTAGTAATAATCTTTATAATTTATTTTGACTTAGACATTATCCATAATTAATTTTCATTTTTATGTGGTGAGGAATGAGGAGCCACACTGAATATCTGAACTTTTGGTAAATCTTTAAAAAGATCCTCCTCCTTCTCTACCTCCTCCTCCTCTACCTCCTCCTCCTCTACCTCCTTCTCCTCCTCCTCTACCTCCTTCTTCTCCTCCTCTACCTCCTTCTCTTCCTCCTCTACCTCCTTCTCCTCTTCCTCTAACTCCTCCTCCTCCACCTCTACCTCCTCCTCCTCTTCCTTCTCCTCCACCTCCTTCTCCTCCTCCTCTACCTCCTCCTCCTCCTCCTCATCCTCCTCCTCCCCCACCCACTCCATCTCCCCCTCCTCCTCCTCCCTCTCCTCCTCCTCCCCCTCTACCTCCTCCTCCTCTACCTCCTCCTCTACCTCCTTCTCCTCCTCCTCTACCTCCTTCTCCTCCTCCTCTACCTCCTCCTCCCCCTCTTCTACCTCCTTCTCCTCTTCCTCTACCTCCTCCTCCTCCTTCTTTCCCCCCTCCTCCTCCTTCTTATTTTCCAGAAAGTGAGAATTCCTCTTTAAATGGTAGTGCAGTCTGAAAAGATGACATCTCAGCAAAAATGGGAACAAATCAGGGGTGAAATGCAGCCGGCTCTATCCGGCTTGCAAGAGCTGGTAGGGCCGGCTGCCGTAGTTCAGAGAGCCAGTAGCGCCGGCGGCACGAGGCTCCACCCCCCCAAACTGGGACGTCGTCACGTCCCGGTTTTGACCCTCTGCGCATGCGCAGAAGGCTCTTCGCATGGGCAGACGATGGTACGTGCATGCGTGAAGCATGCACATGCTCACTGCACACACGCGCGGCGTGCACTCATTAGCAAGCCGGTAGGACAGGTAAGTCCATTTTTACCCCTGGAACAAATGACAGTGCTATCACCAATGAGACAATATATTCTTTTAAAATATATGAAATGATCCATGCTATATTCTGTGACATTTAAGTCTTGCAAATGAAACAGACTCCCTCCCCCCCCACCTCAAGTAGTTAACTCATTCCAGGAAATAGCAAAGTGAAAACCCTTTATGACTTGCCATTGAAAGTACAGGAGATAAATAATAACAACAAGAAGAAACATCCATATGCTGTGGAGAGAGAGTTCAGTTTATGTTCAAAAGTCCTGATGCTAAAACTTTTGAAATTAGACTGAGGTGAAGCTGAGATCACCTGGGTGTTGGAATTTACCCCTCTGAATGAGAAGTATTAAAAGTTTTATAAAGTTTTAAAGTTTCAAAAAGGTCCATATTAATTAGCACTTTTAATCCATGCAAAACAGGTTTTGGAAAGCTGGTCAGCTTGTCCTTTAAATCTCTAACCAGATTGAAAATCTAACTATCTGGTTGAATGCTTTTTCCCCCAAAGAAGTTTCTTATATGGCTTATGTCTACGGAGATTCTCAGTCATTCAGGTCATGGTTGTCCCAAAGGTATTTTTTTTCAAGAGGCAACTGGACTTTCTGGTTTTTCTTTGAAGACGTTTAGCTTCTCATCTCAGAGCTGAAGAAGCTTCTTGGATTAGAAGTGAAACGTCTTCGAAGAAAAACCAGAAAGTCCAGTTGCCTTTTGAAAAAGCACCTTTGGGACTTATATACAGAGGTGGGCATCACAAAATGTAACAACCGGTTCGCCCAGCACTGAAAATGTGAGCGCGCGCGGGGCCTTCTGCGCATGCGTGCTGCTTCAAAAACATGTCGATATAGGATAGAATAACGCTGGGGCAGGTAGGCGGCCCACCCGCTGGTCTCAACTACCGGTTCGCCTGAACCGGTCCGAACCAGCAGCAGCCCACCTCTGCTTATATAGCTTATGTAGAGAGTATGGAAGATGACCTTAACAAAGATATGCAGACTTCTTTATCTATGCAAAAGGGGCTAAAACAGTGGTTTTTCTTTTTATGCCAGAACATCCTGATAATGTTCAGAAGGCATTCAGGCAAATGCCTCCCTGATTCACTGGAATAGAAGAAGAGGAAGACGTCCAGCACAATCGATTTTACTCCTGAATAACTCTTTTGTTGTTACAGACAATCTCAATTAGCTTTCCTGGGGAATTGAGTTCCTGGTCTGGTCTACCTGGTGAGGCTCCGAGGCTATTACCATGTCTAAATGGACTACTAAAGAGACTAGAAGATGACAAGATGCAAAATATGGGATTCTCACTTGGGCTTCCCATGTTTACTAGTATTTTTGATTCCATCACCCTTGTCTATCTTCTTCTTGTGCATTTAAGGGAAAAAAAAACCGTTAAGACAACAATGTCTATATGTTTTATCAAATATGGATCATCCCTTTCCCCCTTTTTGCATAATCCAGCTCTTACGATTCTCTGCTGTCTATCTTATTCAAAGAGTTCAATTAATGTAAATTGTGCTGGTTCTACACTATGTTTGATATTGTCAGACCAGGGTTGGTATTCACTTACCTTCCCTACCGGTTCCCAAATATGAGCATGCGTGCACCTCCGCACATGTGCACAGCCTCTCACGCATGCGCTTTACTCACACATGTGCCTTATGCATATGCGCCCAGCCTCGAAAACGTGGCTAAATAGGACAGCATTATGTCCGGGCAGGTGGGTGGGCCCACTCGCAGTCACCGCTACCAGTTCGCCCGAACCAGTCCGAACCGGCGGAATACCACCTCTGTGTCAGACCCCATCATTATGAAGGTTATGAAGTCTTTGCCTCCTGTTCCTTTAACATCAAGTTAAACATCACCTATTTCCACTTTGCAAATCCAGCTACTTCCGATGTCTCCCTTCACAGCTGTAAGATCTACAAGTGTGCCCTTTAAAATAGCTGACCTTTGGTTCTATATCCCTACATGAATATTGCCATCAACAGCAGCATTGTAAAAGATAATGAGAAGGAAACATATCTTTTAAAATTAGCAATGACTCTCCCCAGGCTAAAAAAAATGAAAAAGTCAGTTTCAAACCTTCATGGCAAATGAAGGGAGAGTAAATCCTCTTTCCTCTTAAGGCTTTGTCAGCCGTGCAATAGATGCCCAGCACAGTAATAAGAGTTGCAGGTAATGGGTGATTTCCCTTTAAGTAATTTCCTCTTTTCCTCCAAATGAAACTAGCAGAAATTGTCTAAGACTACAATCAAGTATTATGCTACTGTTGTGGTCCGCCAGCGGCCTGTGGAGCTGGCAACAGAGTCGGACAGCAAGGAGGCTGGAGAGGACCATGGGCCAGGCCTGGAGTCTGGAGAAGGCTCGGTGCCAGAGGCAGGGATCCAGCCCGGGCCATCTAGGAGGTCTGTGCTGACTCCAGAGCCTCCAGAGGCTGACATGAGCGAGGCAGAGGAACAGGGGGAGCCTGTTCCCAATGCACGCATGCGCAGAGCTGCCAGAAGGCAAGAACAGTTACAGAGGAGAAGGACTACTCGGGAGTAAGGCTTGGAGATGATTGGCCCCTCCCATAGGCTATAAAAGTGGAGCAAATGGATGTGCTCGTTGCAGGAAGCAACTTGGTTCAATTCTCAGCATTTCGGTTCTGACTCTGTGTTTCTGTTTGGCCTTGCAAAGTTCCTTGCCAATTAGGTCTTTGGCAGCGTGTCAAGAGAGATAAAGGTTCGTGCTTATCTGCTTTCTTCCAAAAGACTTCTGTTGGACTAATTAATATTGTTTGGGACTTATTACAGCTGGGAGTGAACTTAATTCTCAGCTGTTAAAAATAAAAAGCGGTTTTTGGAACTCCATTTGTGCTGTATTATTTTATCAGGAAGCCTAGGTCAGAACAGCTACATGCACGGCAGGAGAGAAAAATAATCATAAACTTTCTTACAAGTTAATAGGGGATGATACCTTCCGATATTTAATTTGAACACTGAAATACAGGTATTTTGGTGAGTTATGCAGGAGAACATTTAGGGGTATGCACAGGCTAATATTTAGCTTACAAATGAGAACAAGAAAAAAAATCCTTAGAAGCATAGAATAAAAATAATGCACAAACAAATGACTTTCTTCTCCTTAAATGAACTCTGACCGTATATTTTTAAGAGTATTTGCCTTAAAATAGTCGGAATGTATCCTACATTTTTTTCATAATAAATTGCATCTTCTTCTGTCCCAGTCAGAAAGAACTTATATGGAAATTTCAATAAGAATAGAGCTGGAAAGAGGGGGGTCTTCTAGTCCAACCCCTTGTCCAAGTAGGAGACCCTGTACCATTTCAGACAGGTGGCTGTCCAGTCTTTTCTTAAAAAGCTCCAGTGATGAAGCCCCTACAACTTCTGAAGGCAAGCTGTTCCACTGGTTGATTGTCCTCACTGTTAGGAAGTTTCTCTTTAATTCCAGGTTGCTTCTCTCCTTGAGTAGTTTCCATCCATTGTTTCTTGTCCTGCCTTCTGGTGCTTTGGAAAATGAGTTGACTCCCTCTTCTTTGTGGCAGCCACTCAAATACTAGAATACTGCTACCATGTCCCCCCCCCCTAGTCCTTCTTTTCTCTAGACTGGCCATATCGAATTCCTACAACTGTTCTTCAGATATTTTTGCTTCTAGGCTCTTAATCATCTTTGTTGCTCTTCTTTGCACTTTTCATTTATATTAATATAATTTGTCTAGATTAATCTAATCTTATATAAATTTACACAATCTAAATGGAGTTTCTTCAACCTTAGTGTTCTGACCTAGGCTTCCTGATTAAGTAACACGGCACAAACGGCGTCTCACAAACCTCTTTTATTTGTAACAGCTGCTAATTATCTTCATTAGCAGTTGTCATAAGTCCAAACAAAGTAAAGCAAGTCTTTTATTTGTAATGGGTGCTAATTATTTTCATTAGCAGTCGTCATAAGTCCAAACAAAGTAAAGCAAGTCTGACTAAAGTCTTTCAAGGAAAGGCAGATAAAAGTCCTAACAAAGGAAAACAAATCCGACTAAAGTCTTTCAGGGAACGGCAGATAACACACACGAACCTTGCTCTTCTTTGGCAAACTGCCAAAGACCGATTTGCAGGAAAAACTTGGCAAGTTCAAACAGGAACAAAAACTGAATCTGAGTTGCAATGATGAGAACGAGAGATGAACTGAGTTGCTTCCTGCAATGAACCCTTTCGTGTTCTCCACTTATATAGCCTATGGGAGGGGCCAATTACCCCCAAGCCTTACTCCTGAGTAGAATTATCCCCAAGCCTTACTCCTGAGTAGTCCTTCTCCTCTGTACCTGTTCTTGCCTTCTGGCAGCTCTGCGCCTACGCACATTGAGAACAGGCTCCTCCTGTTCCTCTGCCTCGCTCATGTCAGTCTCTGGAGGTTCTGAAGGCGGGACAGACCTCCCCAATGGCCCTGGCTGGATCCCTGCCTCTGGCACCAAGTCTTCTCCAGATTCCAGGCCTGGCCCAGGTTCCTCCCCAGCCTCCTCACTGTCTGACTCCACTGCCATCTCCGCAGGCCGCTGGCGGACCACAACATTTAGTGCTTATTAGGTACTGTATATCAGATAGTATGAATTATTTGGCCATCAGAAGGTTGTCTCTGAAAAGTTTCTGTTTCTTTTTTTACAGATTTTGCAGGAAAAGTAATATTGCAATAGCACTTAGACTTATATACCACTTCACTGTGCTTTACATCCCTCTCTAAGCAGTTTACAGAGTCAGCATATTGCCCCCAACAATCTGGGTCCTCATTTTACCAACCTTGGAAGGATGGAAGACTGAGTCAACCTCGAGCTGGTGAGAATCAAACTGCTGGCAGTTGGCAAAATTAGCCTGCAATACTGCATTCTAACCACTGCACCACCATGGCAGTAATATGCTTCTTGCAATTCTACAAGGGTTGTCTAAATTGTCGTTGAAATCCTATGATCTCCAAAACTAAACCTTGCTTCCTGCTGTCATAATTTGGATTATATTCCTCAACATCTTTCTGATGTTCTGTTTCATTACCCTGAAGAAATTCTTAGGGACACGTGAAGTAAATTTCCTCTCTGCACTTCTTAGTAAATCATAGAAAATAAATCAGCTGGCAATTTTGTACCAGAACTTTTTTTTACTGGTATGAAGGCATGTAAAAAACCTTTTGTCTAGGTGGAGGCTGGGTTGACAAAGAGATGTATATTTCTGAGACACAACCTTCTATGATTTATCTTCAATTTCCTAGAAGAGCTCTAGTTAAGTGGAATAATATGAATGGGCATATTTATCTTTCATTGATGACCTCTTTCACTTCTTTATTTCTCCAAGCATCTTTAACATAATTGTACATTTTGGGGCAGTGGTGAAATCCAATTTTTTTTACTACCGGTTCTGTGGGCGTAGCTTGGTGGGCGTGGTGTGGCTTGGTGGGCATGGCAGGGGAAGGATACTGCAAAATCCCCATTCCCACCCCACTCCTGGGGGGAAGGATACTGCAAAATCCCCATTCCCACCCCACTCCTGGGGGAAGGATACTGCAAAATCTCCATTCCTACCCCACTCCAGGGGAAGGATACTGTAAAATCTCCATTCCCACCCCACTCCTGGGGAAGGATATTGCAAAATCTCCATTCCCACCCCACTCTGGGGCCAGCCAGAGGTGGTATTTGCCAGTTCTCTGAACTACTCAAAATTTCTGCTACCGGTTCTCTGAACTACTCAAAATTTCCGCTACCGGTTCTCCAGAACCTGTCAGAACCTGCTGGATTTCACCCCTGTTTTGGGGGGTTTCCATTACACAAATCATTGAATGCTGTTCAAAGTCCACTTTTCATTCACTCTGTTGGAACTTTGATGATGATGATGATACAGAGAAAAGCGATCCCATCTTATAATCACACATGCTGGTCCTATTTGTGTGTAAGAGAATCTTTGGAGTTTTACATTAGAATATTTTTCTAATCAATCGAGGCCCAATTAATCTTAGAATTAATCAGACATTAATTGGAAAACTTAATAAAAACACTCTGAGAACATCTCCCTTCTCCCCAACAATCTATTTTTTTTTAAATAAAAAACAGTATTCTCAATAGCTTTAATGAATTATCTTGCCATTGGCTATGCAATTAATATCAGCTTAAACCCAATGGATTATCATTTCCCCACATTTTGGGTAATAATTTTACTGAAGTTTTTAATAAAGTAAAAATTAACATAAACTTTTTTTCTTCGGTTCAATCATGTCCAATTCTTGCAGACTAACTGGACAAGGCCCTGCAGTTTTCTGGACAATGTTTTGCCATTGCCTCCTTCCTAGGGCTCAAAGAAAGTGAGTGGCCTTAAGTTACCTAGCTGGCTTCATGCCCAAAGAGGGATCAAAACTCATGGTCTCTCAGTCTCTAGCCTGATATCTTAACTATTACACCAGATTGGCTCTGTAGTACAAACTAAACTAAAAGAAAAAAGAAAAGTAAAATGAAAAGTGCAGAAGGTGCAGAAAAAAAGAGTAGGAGAAAACAGCCACAAAGGCAATATCAATCAATCAACCAGAATAGGGCTGGAAGGAATCTTGGAGGTCTTCTAGTCCAACCCCCTGCTCAAGCAGGAGACTCTATACCATTTCAGACAAGTGACTGGACAGTCTCTTCTTAAAAACCTCCAGTGATGAAGCACCCACAACTTCTCAAGGCAAGCTGTTCCACCGATTAATTGTCCTCACTATTAGGAAGCTTCTCCTTAGTTCCAGGTTGCTTCTCTCCTTGATTAGTTTCCATCCATTGTTTCTTCTCCTGCCCTCTGGTGTTTGGAAAATAAGTTGACCACCCTCCTCTTTGTGGCAGCCCCTTAAATACTGGAAGACTGCTATCATGTCCCCCCCAGTCCTTCTTTTCTCTACTGTAGACTAGCCAAACCCAAATCCTGCAACTGTTCTTCATATGTTTTCGTCTCCAGGCCTTTAATCATCTTAGTTGCTCTTCTCTGCACTTTTTCCAGAGTCTCAGCATCTTTTTTAAAAATGTGGTGACCAAAACTGGATGCAGTATTTCAGTTGTGTCCTTACTATAAATAATATTAATTATTCTTAAATAATAAAGACATTGCTTCCAACTTTCATTATGCTAAGCTTAAACTAGCTTTGCACCCTCTTTTAAAGTTACAAATAAAAAAAAATCTTCCCCCTATAGCTTAACTTCTTCTGAAATCATCATCTTTTCAATTCTTGTTCAGCCAAAAGTCTATAAGGATGTCCATAACTATCCAACAAATACCAGTTTATCCCTGGTCTAACAGTCTAACTTTGTGTTCTGCACAACCTTTCTTTAAAACATTCCTATGGCTTCACATGATTTGATCTGTAATCACTCTAAAACAGTGATGGCGAACCTATGGCATGCGTGCCACAGGTGGCACGCGGAGCTATATCTGAGGGCACACGAGGCATTGCCCTAAGTCAGCTCCAGCGTGCATGTGTGCGCTGGCCAGCTGATTTTCAGCCTTCTTTTCGGCCGTTTTCTCTCTCCCCAGGCTTCAGAAAAGCCTCCTGAAGCCTGGGGACGGCGAAAATGGCCCAACCGGAAGTTCACTTGTATGCGTCACCCCCAGCCTCCTTTTCGCTGTCAGAGGTCTTCAGGAACTTCTTTGGCTTTGGACAGTTGCAGCCAGGCCTCCCACACCTCGGCCCATTTCTTCTGCAGCTGGCAAGGCTTTTCTGAAGGCCTCTGCAGCCGATAACAGAGCTCCGGATCGATCCGGAGCTCTGTTATCGGTTAGAGAGGCCTTCAGGAAAGCCTTGCCGGATGCAGAAGAAATGGGCCGAGGCATGCCGGCCTGGTTGCAACTATCTGAAGGTAAGTAGTAGGGCAGCTCCACTTCTGTTTCATTTCCGAATGTCCGATTGGCCTGTTGGGCCATTTTTTGCCATCCCCAGGCTTCAGGAAGCTTTCCTGAACCCTGGGGAGAGCGAAAAACAGCCCAATGGGCCTACCGGAAGCTTCAGTGAGGCCTGTGTGCATGCGCGTGGGGGGGGGGGGCAGCACGGGGGTTGTGTGCATGCGCAGGGGGAGGGCATGGCATTATGGGGGGGGGCACCCGCGCGCACGCTATCGCATGCGTGCGCACCCTTTTGGCACCCGAGCCAAAAAAGGTTCGCCATCCTTCACCATATCCATTTCAGTCAGTGAATATAATAAATTACAGAATACAGAAATTTAGATTTGAATTAGTAAGTTTGGAATTCTATGGGGCACATTATGTCAAAATAGGTAGACTGGAAACTAGTGGTTGTTCTTGTTTAAGTACTGGGGGATGTTGATGTAGACCATCAGGATCTCTTTTTGCAATGTTGGTGTTTTTAATCTTTTCTTACATACATTTTTAAATTGTTATTGCTGTAAACTGCCCAAGGTTGTGATACATAAAATGGGCAGCCATATACATTTCTTAAATAAATAATGAATACGTTCACGCCTGTGGAATGAAGTCTGGCAAAATCCTTTTAAAAATGCTTCTATGACCTTTCCTGGTCAATGATAACTGCTGAATTTTATATATAGGACCCCTACGTGAGTATTTATATATAGTGCCTCACTGTATACCAAACAAGGTTTTACAGGGTCTCCTCTATAGATAGAATATGTCTCCTCCATTCAAGCCCTCTCCACCTTCCCTCTTCTAAATATATGAAAAGTCAAGCTGTGTCATACTGCCTATGGTCTATTGTAGCATTAAGACATTTACAAGGTGAAAATCTGAGTGCTTTCCTCATATTTTCTTCTCTTCTTCAAAAAAGCACTGCTATAAAATTAAATTATAACAGGAAGCAGCACAATAAACCTCAGAAGAAGGATAGAGTTGGGTTAATGCACTCAAACCAATTTAAAAGCTATGAAGAACAAACCAGCTTTACAGCCTGAATATAAGTCTGGAAGAGAATTGTGACCAAAGAAAGGTTGGTCTCTCTCCGTTTCTTTGCAGAAAGCTGTATGTAAAGGTCTCTAAAACAGGTCTTAAACAGTGAGGAAGTTCATTTGAGAGGAGTGATCAGTGATGAAATCCAATTTTTTTTTACTACCGGTTCTGTGGGCGTAGCTTGGTGGGCGTGGTGTGGCTTGGTGGGCATGGCTTGATGGGCATGGCAGGGGAAGGATACTGCAAAATCTCAATTCCCACCCCACTCTGGGGGCAGCCAGAGGTGGTATTTGCCGGTTCTCCGAACTACTCAAAATTTCCACTACCAGTTCTCCAGAACCTGTCAGAACCTGCTGGATTTCACCCCTGGGAGTGATTATTGCAAAACATCTCATCCCTTACATATAGAGAATGAGCAGTGGAATTCTGCCAAGAAACAAATTAGCATTTAAACTGTTGGTTTAAATATGGCATGACTGGTACACTAAAACATGGACCAATAATTAATAATAATCGAGATTTGACATTTTTTCATGTGTTGCAATTTTTTAACAGTTCCCCAAACTGAGGGGGGGGGGAATGAAAACCTGTATATATTTGACTGTGTGCAATATGTTTCAGTAATTTTTTTTACTATAGCTAAATGAATTGTCTATATAAAGCAATAGCAATAGTACTTAGACTTACAAACCGCTTCACAGTGCTTTACAGCCCTCTCTAAGCAGTTTCTTGTCTCCAACGTTCCCAAAGTCAGCATCTTGCCCCCAACAATCTGGGTCCTCATTTAAGCAACGTCGGGAAGATGGAAGGCTGAGTCAACTTTGAGCCAGTCAGGATCAAACTCCAGACTGTGGGCAGAGTTTGCCTACAATACTGCATTCTAACCACTGTGCCAGTGGTTGAAATCAGCACACTTTTGCTTTGAAGTTGACACACAGCTTTTAATATACTCATTTGTTTTATTTATTTAATTAATTTCTATAACTGACTGCAGTGATTTTGGTTGGCAAATAATTCTAAGAAAATGTAAAAAATAATGCAAAAATAAATATACACTGCAGTATCTATCTATCTATCTATCTATCTATCTATCTATCTATCTATCTATCTATCTATCTATCTATCTATCTATC
>QLTV01000577.1:3125262-3150034 GCA_003457575.1 Thermophis baileyi
CCATGGGGCAACTCTGTAGGCTGTCCTGAATACCAAGCTAGTTTGAGTGCTGGCTGATGCAATCTTCCCAGGTGCCATGAGGCAGAGGGCTAATCCTATCTTTGTTATGTAGAATAGACTGCCCATTGACAAAGGTGGGGGGATGAGTGAGCTGGGCCATTCCTTGATGGCCCATTGACAAAGGTGGGGGCTACTAAGAGTGAGTCCGTTTCCTTTCTAAAAGCATGTTTCTCAATTTCTCTAGGGATATTCTATATAATATTCTGCCTTTTTAATATTTTCCTAGGATATTTCATTTTCTTAGGAGAGGGGTGGGTGCTAACTTCCTACAATAGATAGATGATAGGCAGGCAGGCAGACAGACAGATAGTAGATAGAGTCTGAAGAGCTCATCTACTATATCATCAAGACAGCATTTTAACAGAAGTTGCCTTTAAACTTAGGAATTTGAAATGCTAATAGTAATTATTGCAATTTCCTTTCCCCCATAGTATGTCTTCATGAGATTTGCCTATTCTTGCACTGGACTGACTGATATAATGATGTTTTTTTTTAGGACCGAAAGAGAATTGCAGTTAAAAGTAGCCCAGATGAGATTCCTGGAAAATATAGCTTGGAGGAAGCATGGAATGGCTTTTTGCATGAAATATACTGACTTGTGATAATGACGGCAGTAGTTGCTGTAGCTTAGTTTATGCTCCATTAATACTTCTTACCACCTTATCTGCAAACTTAGCACATGGATGTCTTCTTTACACAAGCAAGCATCCCTGGAGGCTGCAAATTATGAGTGTACATATATGTGCACTAAAACGTTTTAGTAAATGCCACTGAAATAACATTTTCCAAATGATTGGGACAAGTAGTTTTAAAAATATTTTTTTTTAAAATAACCTGTGCAGCCTCTTTTATATGGAATTATATTGATGGGGTTAAATTCTTTGCTTGTTTTCTTTTCGGCTGTTAGGGACAAGCATAGTAGTGAAGTTTGCTGTGCATTATGAATTAAAATATGACTGAGTATGTCACGTAACATTGTCTGATTCTTAGTCTGATTTTCATCTTTTTAGGGGAGTCCTATTTTCTACATTGTGCATAAGCTAATTTTTTTCAATTTTGAACTCTCTCTAATGGATCTCATGAACTCTGTTCCCCCCCCCCTACAAATTTAGTTGTATTCACAAGGACATGGGCACATTCTGTATATAGAAATCAAATACCTAGAAGTCAATATGTTACAAGAATGATAAGACTTAGAATAACTTTATTGTCACTTTGAATGTACACTAATCGGCATACAGTAAAATGAAATTTCGTTGCATATAGTTCTCAAAGGGTCATCACCTCCAATGTACAATGCATCATCATCATCATCATCATCATCTTCATCTTTATCATCATCATCTCCTTTTAACGACCCCATAATCCCTTGGGTTGTGGAATCTGGGCAACTGAATGGAGCTAGCAGAGTGTTTACTGGCCAGATGCCCTTCCTGTCGCCAATGGAGAGTTTTGTTCAGCAGATATATTCTCATTGTGCCCAGAGAGAGAAATATCTGCCTCTACCTAGGATCGAACTCCTGATTGTGAGGCGAGAGCTCCACCTCTAGGCCACCACACCACTCGTTCCTCCAATGTACACTACATAAACATGACTAAATAAATAAATAAGTAAGTAAGTAAGTAAGTAAACAAACAAACATACAAACATACAAACAAACAAACAAACAAATAAATACAAAATTATGCATATACCCACATATATTATATGACACAAAGAAACAACACAGTCTAGTTCAGAAGTACAGAAGTACATGGCAAGAAAAACAAATCTTGCAAGTTTACCAGACGGATGGCATAGGGAACAAAGCTGTTACAGAATCTGGTAGTCCTTCTAGAAATACTTCAAAACCTCCTCCCAGAGGGGAGCAACAGAAACAGACCGTGAAGTGGGTGTGTGGGGTCTCTAACAATGCTTTGAGCTCTAAGCACATAGCGCTTATAAGCAGTATCCTGAATAACAAGAAATGAGCTTCCTATAATCTTCTCAGTTGTCCTCACCACTCTCTGTATGGGCTTTCTATCTGAGGCAATGCTGCCACCAAACCAGACAGTGATGCACTTTGTTAAAACGCTCTCAATTGTGCCTCTGTAAAAAGTGGCCAGGACAGAAGGAGAAAGATATGCTCTTCTCATCCGACGCAGGAAATGTAGACACTGGTTTGCACGCTTCACTAAGGATGATGTGTGGAGAGACCAGTTCAGATTGTTAGTTATCTGCACCCCCCAGATATTTAATACTATTGACCACCACTACAGCTGCATCCTTGATACTGAGTGGAGTATGACCATGCCGGCTCTTTCTAAAATCTACGATGATCACCTTTGTTTTATTAACATTTAGAACCAGGTTACTTTTACTGCACCAGTCCACCATATGTAAGGTGATATAATGTTGTCAAAAGACACCCTCAATCTTGTGGAATGTTTCTCATGCAAATATTTTGAACTACTTGAAACCCAGTTATATATTTATTAAATTGTTCTGTTTAAATTAGTGAGTTATCTAATCAGTATATCTTATAAAAATGTGTCATTAAAGAGAAAAAAAATAAAAAAAGAAGCGATGGACTGGGAAAAGATGGATCATCCTCAAAGAAAGCAAAGTTGGTTGGCAGAAGTCAATTGACAGAGGAGGCTGACATCCTTAAGATACCCTTGCTTAGTAGCTTCATGGATGCTAGGTCTGCCAATGATTGGTTCACGGTTTAGACAATATGGCTGGGACACCAATGTGCTATTTCTAAAGAATTTTAAAATAGTTTTTAAAAATATGGTCCAGATGGTGTTCATAAATTCAAAAACTATGTTCTGGAGAAGGTCCACCTGCATATTTGACCTTCAGAACAGCTTCAGAGGAATGTCAAACAGAGTGTTATGGCATTTGCATTTCATAAGTGTAAAAGTTAAAAAAACAATGATAATCTTATAGTGCATTTCTTAACTTAGTTTCTTAGTGTCCTATTTCTTAGTGAACAGGCATGCATGCTAGGTTAGGGCAGGGTTGGTGAACCTTTTCGGCACCAAGTGCTGAAACGGGAGCGCACACGTGCAAGGGAGCACCGGAAACCGGAAGAGCAGCTCCCCGGCACGCATGCACGCATCGGGAAGCTGAGCTTCCTGTTTCAGGCATGTGCATGCACACCGGTCACCTGGTCTTCCAAGAACCCAGAAGAGCAACGGGCGACGGCTGGCGTGCCTGGAGAGATGGCTCTGTGTGCCACTTCCGGCATGTGTGCCATAGGTTCGCCATCATGGGGTTAGGGGATATCCGATGTGCCAGAATTATAATTCCAAGCACATAAACTTTTCTTTTGGTCTTTCTTCTTAATTAGAGCTTCTGGACATTATGAATCTTACTATTTTGTAACTACAGTTTTCCTTATTTTTTTTTCTTGAACTAAGTGAATGTAGTAAACTATTGTTTTTATTTAAGTTGAGACATTTTGGTGATATGGTCTCCCTGAGGTGCAGATGTCCCTGATCATGAAGGCTCCTTGGTGCTCTCTGAGCTTAGTTGTTTTTTTTGCAGAAGTTTCATTACCCAAACTAGGTAACATCATCAGTGCTAGGACTAGTACCAGCACTGATGATGTTACCTAGTTTGAGTAATGAAATGTCTGCAAGAAAACAACCAAGCTCAGGAAGCACCAAGGACCCATCATTTCAACTCCGAGCTACAAATATTCTCCTTTATTGGTCTTGATCATGCTGACATTTTATAAACAAACCAAGCCAATTATAGCTAGAATTTAATTCTGACATTAGGAGGAACCTGTACAGTGCAAACTGTACAGTGCAAAAATTCAATAAATAAATAAAACACATTGCTACCAGTAATACATTTCCTGGCAACAGTGGGATTGTATAGGCTTCTCTAACTTATTGGACACATTTTATATAATGATAGTAGCCCACAAGGTGTAAGTAAAGAAACAAACACTTGTGTAATTGCTATTCTCCTTTTAAATAAGCCATGCCAATTGTTAGGATTCCGAATAGCATCTGGAATTAAATCAGAGTCCGAGGCAAACGTTTCCTCAAAGTTCCAATTTATTAACAGAGCCACGTCAGCACGGCTGGGAGAAATCCCGAATCTGAAGCCTTTGGGGTTTCTCCACCCAGTTGAAAGTTCAAGCCTTTGTCCCCACACCCCCAAGTTCATCACATGAACCAATCTTCATTGCTTCATCCTCTGGTAGCTTGGTTGGAACTCCACCTCCTTCCGTGCAGGTGCAGGACAAAGGATGACCTTGACAATCTAGAAGGAATTTGTTGTGGCTACATGCAGACATCCCTCATGCAACTGCCCCTCCCAAATTCCCATAGCAAAGAATACATTTTAAACTAGCATAAAGCAAAGTGTGTCAGGCCAAAGATCCAAAGAAAATGGCTTTGGCCTGACACCAATATTTTAAACTAGGATTCCATTGTTGTGATTTGATTTGGCATGACTACCAAATGAAGGGTTTCATGCCTAGCAAAGTCCAAACTTTAATTGATAATCTGCTTCCTCACTGATTGTAGATTGTTATCCTTTGAATGAGTGAAAAATCCCACAAATGAACAGAGTCACACACCCTCCAAGGATCCACAAAAAAATCAGAGATGTAGCATTATTACGGTTCTTGCCCTTTCTGGAAGATTATGTTCAGAAGATCGTTGTGATGAATGCAATATAATATAAAGGTTGGGAGAAATCTTATGGAAGTTTGTATTGGGATGTCACTAATACGCCATCTACTGGGGATTATAACTCACCTTTTTTCTGTACTAGAGCTGAGGTGGCGCAGTGGTTAGAGTGCAGCACTGCAGGCTACTTCAGCAGACTGCTAGCTGCAGTTTGGCGGTTCAAATCTCACCGGCTCAAGGTTGACTCAGCCTTCCATCCTTCTGAGGTGGGTAAAATGAGGACCCAGATTGTTGGGGCAATATGCTAACTCTGTGAACCGCTTAGAGAGGGCTGTAAAGCACTATGAAGCGGTATATAAGTCTAAGTGCTATTGCTATTGCTATTGCTACTAATCAGAGGTGGTATTCAGTTGGTTTGGACCGGTTCGGGAAAACCGGTAGTAGCGACCTGCGGGTGGGCCCGCACACACGCCCTGGCACTATGACGTTCTATTTAGGCACATTTTGAAGCCGCGCGCAGCCGCGCATGCGTGCAAACCACGCGCGCTATCAAAACACATACGCGGAAGGCTGTGCTCATGCTCACATTTGCGAACCGGTATGGAAAGTAAGTGAATACCACTTCTGGTACTAATCCTGGTGTCAAGCTCTTAGTTGCTCAGTTTCCCTAGCAAGCTAGAGATCTTCAGTGTTTCTTTAGCAAGATTTATGGAAGGAGGTGGGATAAAGTTACACAAATCTCAGCAAGTGGATTATTTTTCTCCTTTATTTCTCCAATTCATCTCCCAGGTTCCTAAGGCAAAGATTTTCTCAGCTTGTTTACTCCTGGTTCAATAGTGATTTGATGAGGATTTTTTTTTTAACTGATAACAGAGGAATGCCCATAGTGATGAGAATGTAAATCTCTCCATGCCTCTGAACTTACCTCACAGCCAAAGAGACAATAGAATCTTTTAAAATGCATTGAGAGAAAAAAATGAAGTTTAACCCAGTTCAGGTGAAAGTGCTATTATTTGGAAAAAATACTGGTCTGGATATCATTCCTACATATAAAGGTAAAGGTTCCCCCGCACATGCGTTCTAGTCATTTCTGGCTCTAGGGGGCGGTGCTCATCTCCGTTTCTAAGCCAAAGAGCCAGCGCTGTCCGAAGACGTCTTCGTGGTTATGTGGACGGCATGACTCTACACCAAAGGCGCACGGAGCGCTATTACCTTCCCACCAAAGGTGGTCCCTATTTTTCCACTTGCATTTTTTACGTGCTTTCGAACTGCTAGGTTGGCAGAAGCTGGGACAAGTAACAGGAGCTCACTCTATTACGCGGTGCTAGGGATTCGAACTGCTGAACTGCCAACCTTCTGATCAGCGTCTTAGCCACTGAGCCACCGTGTCCCCCTTTCCTACCTATATCAGGCTGCTAATATCTATTTTGACTTTAAAAAAATAGTCATGTTTTGCCTTAACAGTAACATTATGTTTCAAGGAAACAAATAATCATTTCCCCTGAATAAAATGAATCCACAACTATGGCTAGCAACTGTTGAAACACATCATCATTATTATTATTTTCTTTTATTATTTTCTTTTTCCATACATACAAATGCATGTGATTTCCACGGTTTGAAATTAATATAGCAGTATCAAGTAGTTGGAAATAAAGTGGTTTCCTAGCTATTCTGCACAAAAGTTTTTTTAAAAAACAAGGATATGGTCACACACACACACACACACATTCCAAATGACAGCTTTAGATGTGTTTTATTTTAATCTGAACAAACATTTCTTCTTTTCCCTAATAAACCATCCAACTAAATCAAGCTTTGTGTTACTACAATTGTAAAAATAGAAATTAGATGTTATGGAACTGAGATGATCACTTTAGCTTAATGAACAGAAAACATGTCTTTGTACCAACTTCAAAGTGACATAAGAAGACATTATTAGATTATTATGTGGTTGCACAACTATGCTTTTTGTGTTGAACAAGATGCAGTAAAACTCTATTCAGAATAGCAATAGCAATAGCAATACCACTTAGACTTATATACTGCTTCACAGTGCTTTACAGCCCTCTCTAAGCGGTTTACAGAGTCAGCATATTGCCCCCAACAATCTGGGTTCTCATTTTACCCACCTCGGAAGGATGGAAGGCTGAGTCTACCTTGAGCCTGGTGGGATTTGAGCTGCCGAACTACAGCCAGCAGTCAGCAGAAGTAGCCTGCAGTACTGCACTCTAACCACTGCGCCACCATGGCTCAAAATCAAACCATGGCTCAGAATCAAAATCAAGAAACAGATAAGATTAAGCTATGCTTACTTATCTTCTTTGACTTAACATTTCTTTCCCAAAACCACATTACTATAGAAATAAATGAATTGACAGGTTGATATGCTGTCATATATGATGCTAAGAGCCACGGTGGCACAGTGGTGAGAATGCAGTACTGCAGGCTACTTCTGCTGTCTGCCAGCTGCCTGCAATTTGGCAGTTTGAATGTCACCAGGCTCAAGGTTGAGTCAGCCTTCCATCTTTCCAAGGTTGGTAAAATGAGGACCCAGATTGTTGGGGGGTGATATGCTGACTCTTTTAACTGCTTAGAGACGGCTGCAAAGCACTGTGAAGCTGTACACAAGTCTAAGTGCTATTGCTATTGCTATTTCATTCATGATTTCCTGTATTTGATCAGTGACTGTAATGAAGAACGAAATGACAAATTATCAAAAATGTATTAAAGCACAGAAAGTATGAAAATGTGGACAGCCTACCAAAAAATATCATTTGTATGTGGGATTAAAGTCACAATCATGGCAGTGCCATTTTTAGGGAGTGAGAATTGGCCTAGAGTGTTTTGCTCACAATCATACAGTAACTGTTGGATATTGAACTGAATATGATTTTAGCATATGATTCTGACCTTAGCTGTGCCTGGATTCAAATCAATGGAGTAGGAAATGGGTTGGTTGATCTTCAGGAAATCAAATAGAAAAGAAGATAACCTCAGTTATAGAATGTCAGTCCTTTGGTACCAAGTAGGTGGATCGTAAGGATCACAGATCAGTCTTAAACTCAACTGAGGTTACAGCCTTCTGTTTCATGAGTGAAGTTTGCAAATTACAAATATAGGGTGCAGTTTTGCCCAAATTACTGGAGTTGTCTTTTAGTTAACATGAAATGTTCTTTCCATGAGGAAGGAAGGAAGGAAGGAAGGAAGGAAGGAAGGAAGGAAGGAAGGAAGGAAGGAAGGAAGGAAGGAAGGAAGGAAGGAAGGAAGGAAGGAAGGAAGGAAGGAAGGATGTGAGGGGGAGGGGGAGAGGAGGAGGCAGGCAGGCAGGCAGGCACCCAGCAAGACGCCCCTCCCATCCCCCTATTTGCTCTTCTAGGAGAGGGAGAGAGAGAGAGAGAGAAAGAAAGAGACATAGAGAGAGAGAGAGAGAGAGAGAGAGAGAAAGAGGGGGAGGGGAAGCAAGGGAGAGGGAGGGGAAGGAGGGAGGAAGGGAGGAAGGGAGGGAGGAAGGAAGGAAGGAAGGAAGAAAGGAAGAAAGGAAGAAAGGAAGAAAGGAAGAAAGGAAGAAAGGAAGAAAGGAAGAAAGGAAGAAAGGAAGGAAGGATTTTCCTCACTGATTCACAGCTCTAGCTTTGAAAGAAAAAATATATGCAAAGAGATATTTATAAAACAAGGATCCAAAAAAGTCTGGTGTCACCTTTTCAAACTACACATTTTTTTTACTAAAAGACCTACATTTTTGCAAGCTACAGTTCACTTCATCAGAAGCAAGCTTTATGAATAATAGCTTACTTTGTTGCTCCATGAATCTGATGAAGCAGCCACAGTACAAGAAAGCATATGCCTTTTAATAAAATTTCCGAAAAGGTGCTACCAGATTCCTTCTGATTTTTGCCTACCATCTGTAACAGATTTCTTCTCCTACAATATCTCGTAAATAAGGTGATTCAGAGGTGTAAATTGACTGATGAACATATGGTTAATATAGTCGGGAAACGAGGCAAAATGATAGCCAACATTAATAATTATAGTCTGTCTATAAAAATAATAATAATGACCTTAATAGCTGATCATCCAACATACCAATGTGTGTTTCAAGTCTGATCCACCATATCACATTTTCAGATCAATGTTGTTCTTTGATCTAACTGCTATAGAATGCACTTGCAGTTCATATTTTCAGATTTTTCACTACTAGACAGAACAAGTGCTCATCACAGTAAATCAAAGAAGCAGGGGGAAAAAACGGAGAGACAGTATAAACAATTTTTCAGTGTACTTATACAGCCTATTAAACACTGTTTGGAGTATATTGAGAATTACTTCAGCATATCATTTAAAAAAAAAAAAAAACTTCTGATGTACTGCAGAAGGAAACAGTCCAAAATTAATGATTTTACTCTGTGCAGAACAACTAGATGGATCTGTAGAGATTCTCAGTCACCCAGGTCATGGTTGTTCCAAAGGTGCTTTTTGAGGAGGCAACTGGACTTTCTTGTTTTTTTTTTCTTTTGAAGACATTTCGCTTCTCTTCCAAGAAGCTTCTTCAGCTCTGACAGGATAGTGGGGAATAGATGGATTTATATTCCGTGCTCCCAGCTATCTGCAGGGAAATCTCTTCTCAGTTCCAGACAGGGGTGGGTTTCAGATCCTTTAACAATGGGTTTGCTGCCCCGTTGCTGGGTTGGCATGGCTTTGGTGGGCGTTGCCTAGTCAGTCGGCTGCACCACGGGGGGGGGGGGTTTCACCCTCCCTAGGCTCCGGAGGCTTTCCTCGAGCCTCCGGGAGGGTGAAAATGGCCTCCCTCGGGCTCCAGAGGCCCTCCGGAGGCCGGAAACGAGCCCATTTCCAGCCTTCTGGACCTTCAGGGAGGGCTGTTTTTCACCCTCCCAGAGGCTCGGGGAAAGCCTCCGGAGCCTGGGGAGGGCGAAAATGGCCTCCCTCGGGCTCCGGAGGCCCTCTGGAGGCCAGAAACAGGCCCATTTCCAGACTTCTGGAACCTCCGGTAGGCCCGTTTTTTGCCCTCCCAGACCCTCCGTGAGGCCCCTGCACTTACCTGGAATGATGAACGGGCTGCGTGGAGACTCCTGGGAGGGGCGGGGTGGGAGGGGAGGGGCACAGTGGGCGTGAACAGCCAGGGGTGACATTTGGGGGTTCGCCGAACCCCGGTGATCCTTGGCTAGAGGATCGCCCGAACCCTGACGAACCCCCAGGAGCCCACCCCTGGTTCCAGATCAGATCTCTCTTTAATAAGTTTCCATCCATTTCTTCTTGTTTTGCCCTCCAGATGCTTTGGAGAATAAGCTGACTTCCTCTTCTCTGTAACAGTTATCATGTCACCCCTAATTCTTCTCTTTGTTAGGGTAAACATACCTACAGTAGTTCCTTTACATCGTACTGTTTAGCCTTTGTTGCTCTTCTCTGAACTCTTTCTAGGGTTTCAACATTTTTTTGCATTTGAAACCATTATTTCCCAGGATCTGACCTGTAGGCAACCTGAAATAGCCCTTCACTTTTGGTGAGCTACATGATGATGATAATGTTATCCATACATTATTCTTGAGGATTCTGTTTCTTGAGGATTCTGTGGCCCAGGTCTCTCCCCAGCTTCTGATCTTGCACTACTTCCTTGAGCTATTGTATGCTCAAGCTGGCATCAGGATTGATGGTATACAGCCACTGTTTTCTTTGGCAGCTTGGTTTCCTTTTAGGTGAGCTACATAAAACCTTGTGTAATGGCTGCAAATGTCATTCTTAAATAAGGAATCGATTTAATCTCCAGTATGAAAAAATCAGTTAAAATGGTATTTGATTTAGGCTGATTAGTTCCATTGCTTCCACCAAGCTTACTTTTAACTTCTCTAACAAACTTTGGATTGGGGAAGCAAGTCATGCATTTCAGCCATACCACACTGATGCCAATCCAACATATTCTACTGTAATTCTCCAAAGTACAATGGTATCTTTGAGAATACATTTTAATTCATACCAAGATGAAACTGATTAAGCCTGTCTTAAATTTTAGGAGTTATGGAAAGCATTTTTATGAAGGTTCTTTTTCTTTTCTTTTCTGTGAGCCATATCCTCTTTCTGTTGTAATTTGTTCCTGGGATGATCCATTTTTAAATAAATCAAAATTATTTTAAATCGTCTTTGGGTAGGATAATATTGTTATACTATGTTTTTATTTAACTTGTTCTTTTTTGTATTTTACGCTTGAAAGGAGGAGGAGATGGAGGAGGAGATGGAGGAGGAGGAGGAAGAGGAGGAGGAAGAAGAGGAAGAGGAAGAGGAAGAGGAGGAGGAGGAGGAGATGAAGGAGGAGGAGGAGGAAGAGGAGAAAGAGGAAGAGGAGGTGGAGAAGGGAGGAGGGGAAAGAAGAGGAGGAGATGGAGGAGGAGGAGATGGAGAAGGAGGAAGAAGAGGAAGAAGAGGAGGAGGAAGAGGAAGAGGAGGAGGAGATGGAGGAGGAGATGGAGGAGGAGATTAAGGAGGAGGAGGAAGAGGAAGAGGAGGAGGAAGAAGAGGAGAAAGAGGAGAAAGAGGAGGAAGAGGAGGAAGAGGAGGAAGAGGAAGAGGAAATGGAGGAGGAGGAGGAAGAGGAGGAGGAGGAGGAGGAGGAGGAAGAGGAGGAGGAGGAGGAAGAGGAGGAGGAGATGGAGGAGGAGGAGGAAGAGGAGGAAGAGGAGGAGAAGATGGAGGAGGAGGAGGAAGAAGAGGAGGAAGAGGAGGAAGACAAAGAGGAGGAGGAGAGGAGGAGAGGGAGGAGGAGGAAGAAGAGGAGGAAGAGGAAGAGGAGGAGATGGAGGAGGAAGAGGAAGAGGAGGAGAAGGAGGAGGAGATGGAGGAGGAAGAAGAGGAGGAAGAGGAAGAGGAAGAGGGACAGAGGAAGAGGAAGAGGAGGAAGAGGAAGAGGAGGAAGAGGAGGAGGAGGAGGAGGAAGAGGAAGAATCACCTTCTGCCAAAAAGAATGAGAAATTTTACCCCCTTTAATTGATATTCCATTCAGGGATGTACATACTGAATAAATAAATCTCTTATCTGTAGATCTCATCCCTTCAGATCCAATTTTTTGGGATGCTTGTTTTCTAACATGTCAAACCTCTCTCCACCCTTCATTATCAGGGGAGCTCTCATTTTGCTCATGACAATATGTTAGCATGGCCACAAGAGTGTCCTTTCTACATGGCACACTTTGGTTGTTAAAATGATGGGCCCAGGAGATTAGTTTAGCTCTACCTCTCAGCCTTGCAGATTGCAGGCCAGAAAGAGAAGTAATGGATTTTTCTCACTTTCCCATTTTTTGACTAAGCCTTTCCTCCTGCCTCAAATTGTACTTCTTACAGTTTGCAAAAGAAATTTCTCTGGTTCCTATGCATCTTTTTCACACTGTCAAAGCAACCAACAATGACATTTTTCTGAGTGTATGACTGTCCACCATCCAAGTTCATCACTGCCATAAATTTGTCATCACACTCCTACCTTAACAAACAAGATGTATCCAATTGCCAGTGAGTTCCTCCTCCTCCTCCCCCTCTTCTTCCTCCTCCTCCTCCTCCTCCCTCTCCTCCTCCTCCTCCACTAACTATACTCTGATTCATAATTAATCTTGGAATTACAAATATGATAAATTCAGAAAATGTATATAGAACAAATCTGTCTTCCACATCCCCTTTAATCACAGTTGCAGACTTATTGTGTGGTTGGCTCCTAAATCTTTCAGAAGTTTACCAGTTATATTGTCGCATTTTCCTTCTTCCTCAGCCCCCCTAATATAACTCATTTTATGAAATTGTTGGCTGTCTCCAGCAATTCATTGTGAGTCAGAAAGGAAAGAGGTGAAATTGTTTTGATAAATAAATCATGAAGTAAGAAGTACATATGGTTTATGTCACTTTCTACCTTCCTAGCTTTTGGTTTAAAACCACCTGGGGACTGTGGGAATGTGTCTCAGATTAAAGAAGATTCTTTGTGTTTGTTAATGTGTCATGTAAACTATATACAAAGAAACTCACTTGGAAGAGTTGTTTCTCATTATCTTGGCTGGAGGAGAATATAGGCTGTCATCAATTACATGCCCAAAGCAGAAAACAATAAAGGATAACAAGAACAGGTATGTTCAGAACCCAGCATCAAAATACAAAGATAAATACATCTTCATTTATGTGCATTTCAGATTCTTCATATTATGCACCATAGGTATCTTAAGAATATCTGAAAAGAAAGCTAGATTTCTTCTGCCATGTTGTAATAATAGTGCTGGAAGACTGATTTCAGTATCACTGATCCTTCATAACTTCACGACCAAAAGGAGGACAGTGAGGTGAAAGTAGAAAGTTAAATGTATGCTCTTCATCTTTCCCTCTGTCAGCTTTGAGTTTGCTCATTCCTTTTAGATGTTTGTCCCTGGACAGACAACTATAGAACTACTTCTTCTTGGACTTTCTTCCTGAGTTCTTAACAGCAACTTCTAGAGTTTGCCTATCCTTTTTGTGCATTGATTTAATAAATATTTCTTTCCATTAAAGTGGCACTAATCCTTGCTGTCAAGAATGCTCTTGTTTTCTCTCTCTCTTTGTTCCTTTCCTTCCTTCCTTCCTTTCCTTCCTTTCCTTCCTTCCTTCCTTCCTTCCTTCCTTCCTTCCTTCCTTCTGTCAGGGTTCCAAGTAATACACAATAGCAAACAAAACTCCGAGGCTGGTAGATTCCTCAAAGAATAGTTTTATTGGATATATCATATTGGCACAGTTCTGGTGAAAACCGACTCTGAAGGTTCCCACGGTTTTCACCTAATTAAAAGTTTTTCCCTTTCCCCAAACAATCAGTCACATGGTCCAATCAAGGTGCTGTCTGGTTGCCTGGTAATGTCACTCCTCCTCTCTCTGACCAGGTGTGAGAATGTCCTTGGTTCCCAGGAGAAAATATTTTGTTTTGGCTACAAAACCACAGCTATCTCTATTCCCCCATCCCTATCCCTATCCAGTGTGGCAACACTGAAGCCTCAAAATGGCTTCGGTCAGGTCAGCTTCAGGGTTGACACCTTCCTTCCTTCCTTCCTTCCTTCCTTCCTTCCTTCCTTCCTTCCTTCCTTCCTTCCTTCCTTCCTTCCTTCCTTTTCTCTCTCCCTCGCTCACACACACATGCACACATATACAAATGTTTCACCTCCAACAAATACAGTAGGTGGCATCTCTGTACTTTAGGAGACAGCTGCATAGATAGTTAATCCTCTTAGTTTATCCCCTTAATGGATAGGAAGTCAATTTCTTTGAAGACAGATTCCTTTACTACCTGCAAAGGCAGATGGTCCTACCTCAGCCTTCAACAATACACCCCAATTATCCTCTCCTATTAGATGATGTTGTGAAACTATCAGGAGGCTGCAGATACCTAAGTGGGCCATTGCTTTGAATTTTCAACATCTGGCCCTTTATTCCCTACCTGAATAAATGTGTGTCATGGAAGAAGCCGTGATCTGGTTCAGCTCTCAAAGCATTTCTGGATACTCACCTTGCTTATAATGAAAATAATAAAGGGAATTTCTGAAGCTCATTTCAAGAGTTCTTCAAAAGTTGGGTTATGTTATGGGCTTAACATTATAAATGTAAACTAGAAAGATGGTCTAAGTTTTGTTTTTATCTGAAGAAGCAGGGGCTTTACACACTGCACTAACGTTCCCCCCTCCATCCATAGTTCCTGTTGTGGCCCGCCAGCTGCCAGCAGAGCTGGCGGCAGACTCAGACGATGAGGAGGTTGGGGAAGAACTTGGGCCAGTTCTGGAGCCCGGGGAAGGCTCTGATGGATGCTCAGCGTTGGACACAGAGATAGAACCAGGGCCATCCGGCATTTCTCATCCAGAGAGGCAGCTGTCTTTGGAGTCAGAGATGAGTGAGGAGGAGGAACAGCTGGGACCTGTTCCAGATGCGCTTATGCACAGAGCAGATAGGAGAGGTGAACAACGGAGGACAATGAGCTGGCTCGGGAAGCAAAACAAACGTGGACGCTGAATGGCCCCTCCCTGGCTGGGGAATAAATAGGAGGAAAGGGGAGTGGTTTGGTTGTCACAGACAACCATTTGCATTTCTGGAAAGTTTGCTCCTTGTGTGTTTCGTGCGACAAAGTCTGCCTTGCCAGAACTGAGGTTTGTCTAGTTCTCTGTTTGAACTGACTTAATTTTCAGCCTCCTGGCTGGGAGCTCACAACCTTGCATTTATCATAACAAGTTGATAAGGACTATTGTTTCAGTTAACTTCTTGCAGGACTCTTGCCTGGACTTTCTGTTGATGAATGCAGTTAATTCCCAAGGTGTAAATAAAGAGGGGTTTTTCTTTGCGGGGAGTCTGTTTCTTGCTTCTGCGAAGGCCGGGTCAAAACAGTTGACGGCATCTCAGGATGTCAGCATTCAACTGTGTTCAGAAATAGTGATTCAGTTTTATCTTGAAGACCATTAATAAGTTTTCCCCCAATTCATCATAAGGGAATACAATGTGATAATCTGCAAAGTAGGTACAAAAGAGATCTACTGATCTTGGTACAATAGTTAAGAACTCTCAGACCACTATTTTTAATCAGTGGCAGGTGGGTATCCTTCAGAGGTGGGTTCCTCCCGGTTCACACTGGTTCTATAGAACCGGTAGCAAACCGCTGGTGATGTCATGGAGCCGGTTCTGTCGGTGCTGGTCCGTGGATGGCGCCATCTTTTTTTTGGATATTTTTTTGGGAAATTTTTACTACTTTTTTTTTCTTCTGCGCATGCGCAGAAGCTGAGTTCCTGGCACTGTGCATGCGCCGCCATCTTGTTTTTGGCTTTTTTGGGGAATTTTTTGTGAATTTTCGGCACTGCGCATGCGTGCACCCACGCGGCGTGGCCACGCGGCATGCAATGTGCGCACAGCCATGTGGCGTGGGAGGAAGCGAACCGGCAGCGAGGTAAGTTGGAACCCACCCCTGGTATCCTTTATATTGAAAGATATGTACTGAATATCGCCATTGCAGAAAGTCACTTTTTAAATAACTACAGTATTTTGCAAACTTCCCAATTCTTCTCACAAGCCGCAAAGCAGAAACATAAAATAAAATTAAAAGGCTCTGAAATTTGGCGTGAAAAACAGACAGATTGGTATATCCTTGCTTACATACATCAAGTGATAATAACAATATTATTTATTACTGAACGTACCCCAAGGAAAGAATGAAGGAAAGAAGTCATCATCAAGTTTTCATATATATTTTTCTTTTGTAAAAGTGAAAAGTGATTGCTGATTTGGGTGAATGACCCTTCTGTATCTCTGTGTCTTCAAATTAAGGTTTTTTAAAAAATATGAAATTGGAACAACATAACAAAATCAGGGCTATTGTTCCCCTGCTAGAAAGAAGATCTGAAAACCACTCATCTCTCAAGTAATTACTTGATGGAAAAACATGAAGGAAAAATAAGATGAATTAGGTTACCTTGCATCTGACCTAATGGCTGTCTGGCTAATCAAACAGGAAGCACTGAATAATAATAATAATAATAATAATAATAATAATAATAATAATAGTCAATAATATGTGTGATACATCTTTAAATGTTCAGTTGACTGTGTTTCATGTTTAATGAATAAAAACTATAGGATAAAAATTATTCAAAGAAATCCACCACTGTGGATGAGGGCTTAAAAAGCATTAAAATAGCCTCCATGTTTGTTGAAGTTATTATGGTATTTTTGGGAGAGAGAAAAGATTATTGAGAAGGAAATACTTATTACCTTCTTTAGTCCAGAATGTCCCAAAAGTGCTTTTTTTTTTCAAAAGGCAACGGAATTTTCTTTGTTTTTGCTTGAAGATATTTTGCTTCTCATCCAAGAAGCTTCTTCAGTTCTGAATGAATGGCAGAGAATGGAAGGATTTATATTCCTTGCAGTCATCTGGTTGTTACCCCTCTTAAACACCACCTATCTCCTGTTTACAACGCAGTCCTTTCAGCAGTTCCAGGAAGGTTCCACACCAGGGGTGGGTTCCACTTACCTTCCCTACCGGTTTGCATCACGTCGGAAGTCGTGTCTTGCGTCACATTGGGGAAATGACCCTCTGCACATCGGGGAAATGACCCTCTGCGCATGTGCATGTGCAGAAGCCTTTGCGCATGCGCAGAGGGTTCTTTGCCAGTCGCTTTCGAGGAGCGGCGACCAGAGGACCGATTCGGGGGTGTGGCCAGCCGGCCATCACTGCCGGTTCGGCAAGCGGGGGCAAATTTCCGCCACCGATTCGGGCGAACCGTTCCGAACCGACAGCAACCCACCACTGTTCCACACCCATTTGCACTGTTCAGGTGACCCTGAAGCCACAGATAAACCTCCAAGTGGCCTCAACGACTCTCAGAGAGAGTGCTAACAACCAGATGACTGCAAGGAATATAAACCCTTCCATTCTATGCCATTCATTCAGAAATGAAGAAGCGTCTTGGATGAGAAGCGAAACATCTTCAAGCAAAAACAAAGAAAGTCCAGTTGCCTTTTGAAAAGGCCCCTTTGGGACAACCATGTCCTGGGTGACTGAGAATCTCAACAGACATTCAGTCCAGAACGGTACCCCATTGAGGGAAGCTATGTCCCGGAAGAGTTTAAAAAACACTGGCAAAGAAATATAATACATTATATTAATCTCCAGTCTGATTCTGGGTAGGAATAAATTCCAAAAGCTTGTTATTGGGACTTAACAGAATTACGTATGTTTTATATACTCTTCTAAACAAACTCTCTCCCTCTGTCTTTCCAGGCACATATGCCTGAATGCACACACATACACATACACACAAGTCATTTTATTTCTTTTTTTTCCTCCACTGTTACTTGGCAATAATAAATAGCAGCATCCTAATGACCATGAACCACTCTGGCTACTGCACTGCAGAGTGCATTCGTTCCATAACAAATGTTGTATGACTTTTTGTAATGCAGTTTAACACAGCATGCGAGCTTCTTGAGCTTGGTGCCAAACCAATTTGATCAGTGCAGCTCCCTAGAAACTTGACCTTGTAAAAAAAAGGGGGGGTGGGGGGTGGGGAAAGAGACTTTATCTCAGTGAAAGAAATAACATGTCCTACAGCCGAGAGGTTTTTGCGCGTGGGCTAATGGCAGGAAGCTGAAATGAAGGATCAAGTACGCAAACAAACACTCGTGTTTGGAAATTAATTAGTGCTCTTCACTGCCCATGTTTCAAACTCCAAGCTTAGAGAGCCCTAGAAACCAGTCTTGCCTTGAGAAGCTCTCTTGAACGATGGGATGTAAAATACTTCAGTTCAAAATAAAATTGTTTTCAGGGCATTGCTTAAAAACAAAGCAGTTTCCTACCTTCTCCTTCTATAAGGGTGAGTCAGCATTGTAAATAAAGATACTTTTCCCCCTGTGTCATCACTTTGCTAAACACCTAATTCCCACAGCACTGTCTTAGTCCTGCAGATATTTACCCATGTAGTAGAGTTGACTCAGCCTTCCATCCTTCCGAGGTGGGTAAAATGAGGACCCAGATTGTTGGGGGCAATATGCTGACTCTGTGAACCGCTTAGAGAGGGCTGCAAAGCACTATGAAGCGGTATATAAGTCTAAGGGCTATTGCTATTGCTACTCAGAGGTGGGTTCCTGCTGGTTCGGACCAGCTCTATAGAACCGGTAGCGGGAATTTCCCCCTGCTTGCTGAACTGGCAGCGATGGCCGGCTGGACACGCCCCTGAACCGGCTCTCTCGGTGGCGCCATAGCTTGGTTTTTAGCACTGCGCATGCGCACTCATGCAGCGTGCCCACACGGCGCACAAGGCACACGCGCCCACACAGCGCGTGAGGAAGCGAACCTGCAGCGAGGTAAGTTAGAACCCACCCCTGGCTATACTGATATTATCCTTCTCATCTTTCTCACCTTCTCATTTCTCATCTTTTCTACTATCTTCTCTTATTGGTATCTTATGACTTATCACTTGTTTTTATCTCATGATTAATGATTGTAGCAATGATTTATGATCTATGACCTATTGCTTTGTTGTTTGTATGTACACTGAGAGCTTATGCACCAGAGACAAATTCCTTGTGTGTCCAATCACACTTGGCCAATAAAGTATTCTTAAATTCTCTCTCTCTCAATTCTCAAAATAAACAGTCATACCTGGACTGCATAAATGCATAGTCCCTAGATCAGGGGTCCCCAAACTCCAATCCATGGAACCGCACCGGTCTGTGCCATACCAGAAATCTGACTGCATAAACAAGTGAAGCCCCATCCCTGGGATGCAGGCAGCACGTGAAACCATGCCCCCACCGGTCCATGGAAAAACGTCTCTCCATGGAACCTGTCCCTGGTGCCAGTCAGTGGACGCCATCATCTTTTTTAAAAAAAAATGTGGATTATTATTATTTTATTTTTTTTGGAAAAAAAAATTTGGGGAATTTTTTCCCGGGGTTTTTTCCTTCTGAGCATGCACAGAAGCTGAGTTTCCAGCACTGCACATGCATCACCATCTTGTTTTTAGCTTTTTTTGGGGGGGGGGTATTTTTTCACACTGCGCATGCGCGCGCGAGAGAGAGGCACACCCACGCGGCGCGGGACGAAGTGAACCGGCAGCGAGGTAAGTTAGAACCCACCCCTGATGGTTGTCCCAAAGGTGCTTTTTCAATGTTTTGCTTCTCATTAAAGACCTGAAAAAGCTTCTTGAATGAGAAACAAAACAACTTAAAGAAAAATCAGAAAGTCCAGTTGCCTCTTGAGAAAGCACTTTGGGGACAATTCTATGTGAAGAAATTAAATTGGTTGCACATCTGCATATCATGTTTCCATTCATTGCTGAAGTGAAAGACCAATGGGCATCTAGATTGGCCCACGCTCTGTCCTACTGCAGTTGGATTCTCATGAGGATGCTAAGGGTGATGATTCCAACTGGAGAGAACCCAGTTTGTCTAGTGTTCTCAGCTGAAAAGTCAACCATTGACAAAAGGCCATGGAAATGCTTGATCCATGATTAATTAGAATTAGAATTCTTTTATTGTCCAAGTGTGATTGGACACACAAGGAATTTGTCTTGGTGCATATGCTCTCAGTGTACATAAAAAGAAAAGATACATTCCTCAAGAATCATAAGGTACAACACTTAATGATAGTCATAGGGTACAAATAAGCTATCAAATCATACTAGGAAACAATCAATATAAATCGTAAGGATACAAGCAACAAGTTACAGTCATACAGTCATAAGTGGGAGGAGATGTGTGATAGGAACGATGAGAAGATTAATAGTAATAGTAGTGCAGACTTAGTGAATAGTTTGACAGTGTTGAGGCAATTATTTGTTTAGACTAGTTGTCTTGGTGTGCAGTGCTCTATAGCGTCGTTTTGAGGGTAGGAGTTGAAACAATTTATGTCCAGGATGCGAGGGGTCAGTGAATATTTTCACAACCCTCTTTTTGACTCGTGCAGTATACAGGTCCTCAATGGAAGGCAGGTTGGTAGTAATTTTTTTTCTGCAGTTCTAATTATCCTCTGAAGTCTGTGTCTGTCTTGTTGGGTTGCAGAACCAAACCAGACAGTTATAGAGGTGCAGATGACAGACTCAATAATTCCTCTGTAGAACTGTATCAGCAGCTCCTTGGGCAGTTTGAGCTTTCTGAGTTGGCGCAGAAAGAACATTCTTTGTTGTGCTTTTTTGGACAGTAAGGAAGAAAGGCAGGCAAATTTCCCTGGGTATAAATCTTCACAAGGTTGACCTTAATGAAGAGTTTTACAAGAATGCCTTTGTGTGAGAGTTTCACAATATTTCTGTTAGGAATGAGTTCTACATGGGCCCCATGGCTCTTTGTTGTATCATTTAAGGAAGTGCTGCAGCTGCCAAAAAAAGCCAATGCAGTCCTAGATTGCATCAACAGAGGCATAATATCAGGATCACATGAAGTGCTAATACCACTTTATACTGTGTTGGTAACACCACATTTGGATTACTGTACCCAGTTTTGGTCACCATGATACAAAAAAGATATTGAGACTCTAGAAAGAGTGCAGAGAAGAGCAACAAATATGATTAGGAGACTGGAGGCTAAAACATACTGTATACCATGAACGATTGTGGGAACTGGGTATGTCTAGTCAAACAAAAAGAAGGACCAAGAATAATAAGATCGCTGTCTTCCCATGTTTGAGGGACAGTCACAGAAGAGATGGCATTGATCTATTCTCCATTTAAGAGCAGGACAAGAAGCAACGGATGAAAGCTTATAAAAGAGAGATCCAATCTAGAATTAAGGATAAATTTCCTGTCAGTGAGAATAATTGATCAGTGGAATGGCTTGCTTCCAGAAGTTGTGGGTGCTCCACAGGGGTGGGTTCTAGATCCTTTTGCTGCCGGTTTGCTCAGGGTCACGCCATGCGCCCGCGCGCCCGCAGCAATCCAAAAATAGCTTCTGCGCATGCGCAGAAGCAAAATCCAAGATGGCGGCGCCCACCGAGACACCAACAGAACTGGCTCCATGATGTCATCACCAATTTACTAACCGTTCTAAAGAACCAGTTAGAACCGGTAGGAACCCACCTCTGGTGCTCCATCACTGGAGGTTTTTAAGAAGCGATTGGACAGCCATTTCCGGAATAACATAGGGTCTCCTGCTTGAGCAGAGGGTTGGACTAGAAAATCTTCAAGGTCCCTTCCAACTCTGTTATTCTGTAGTCTGAAAATTGGAGTGAGCTTTCATTATGAAGTTTAGGTACTCTACTACTGCATATTATTCATAAAGGAAATAAAAAATATTTCAATCAAACCTACCTTTTCTTCCCCTAAGCTGTAGTACTGTATGGGTTTGTTTGTTTTTTAAATGCAGAAAATGTTATTTCCATAGCAAGGAAGATAAAGCAGGAATACTTAACTTGATTACTTAATTTAAAGAGGAAAAGATGTTCTTATTTTGATATCACTTCCGAAAATTGTGCTTGTGAAGAAGGAGAAAAAGAAACTTTGACCTTGGTTTAGTTGATTAGAAAGATTTGGTGTTATAGAAATGGCTAGTTATATATTATTTATTAATGTGTAAAAGCAAAAAGTTGAAGTTGGAGTGTGTTTATCTTGTACTGTGCTAGGAAGCGTTGGAAGTTAATGTCCCCTTTTCTTTCTTTTTCTCATCCCCCTTGTATTCCACACCCCCTTTTCCCATTATAGCAATAGCAATAGCACTTAGACTTATATACCGCTTCACAGCGCTTTATAGCCCTCTCTAAGCGGTTTACAGAATCAGCATATTGCCCCCAACAATCTGGGTCCTCATTTTACCGACCTCGGAAGGATGGAAGGCTGAGTCAACCTTGAGCCTGGTGAGATTCGATCTGCCAAACTGCTGGCAGCCGGTGATCAGCAGAAGTAGCCTGCAGTACTGCATTCTAACCACTGCGCCACCGTGGCTCCATTCCCTTTCCCGCCCTTAATTTCTAATTTTATTTTCTTTTTTTTTTTTATTTTATATTTTATATAATAAAATAAAAATTTGAATAAAAATGCAGAAAACGCAACACAATTAATAAGAAAAAAAACTGCACATCAAGTACCCAAGATTACTGTAAACACGGCTTTGCTTTCTATGGAACAGAAATTAAATCTGGTTATTTGGAGTGTACTCTTAAGTGTAATCATAATCTTTGTTTAACGACCCCATAATCCCTTGTGGGGTGGAGTCTGGGCAACTGAATGGAGCTATCAGAGTGTTTACTGGCCGGATGCCCTTCCTGTCACCAATGTGGAGTTTTGTTCAGCAGATGCAATCTCATTGTGTCCAGAGAGAGGAATATCTGCCTCTACCTAGGATCGAACTCACAGCCTCCTGATTGTGAGGTGAGAGCTCCACCTCTAGGCCACCGCACCACTCCTACTCACTTAAGTGTAATGGTTAAACTTATTTCTGAGCAGACAGGCACAGGATAGTTCCATAAACTAATAATGACCATCCTTTTCTGTATATGTATGAATTGGTGAGCTACCTATCTTTTAACCTGAGTGCTTATATTGTTGTTCTTGTTTTAAAAATAATAATAGAATGATAAATTCAGGTTGATGTATCTTGTCTCTGCAGTTAAGCAAGATTATTTTAAAACAAATGCAGAGTTTGCTTATTTGCTGCAGTCATAAATAATGTTATAATGCTTGTAAGCAATAGTGGGTTCTAAAACTACCGGTTGCTACCGGTTCACACGTGCGCTCACGTGCGCGCGAGCGTCCTGGACGGGTCGGAGCCTCCCGCCGCTGCTGCTACCGGTTCGCAGAACTGGGCCAAACCGGGAGCAACCCACCGCTGCTTGTAAGTCCTGGATATAACATAAAACATGCTTATGTTCATTTCAATATGAAGGGGAAAACCTGTGAAATGGAAAGCTGATAATTGCACATACAGAGAAGATACGCTGTCTCTGGTTAGCAACAGTCCAAGTTAAACCCAGTGATCTGTAATTCATTCAACCTATGGCGTTGCCTCTGGCAAAGGGCCCACAGCTATAAATGTAGCAAGTAGCTGAAGGTTATTTAGTGGTGTATATTTTAAGAAGAGTCCCAGAGGATCTCACAGTATATGAAGCAATAAATGTCACCCATAGATCTGATAAGTAAACCATCTTGCTCAGCCTGTCACAAACTGTTTCTAACGGTTCTTGTCTTTAATATCAGAAAATTGTGTCTATCCATCCATCCATCCTGGGAAGAATATTTGAACTATTTAGGAAATATTTGGTTTAAAGACTATGAAATCTGTTTGCCCTATGGAATTTGAGGGGGGGCGGGATAGAAAATCAGAGGAAGGAAGGAAATGAGAAATGGCATTATTTTATCATTTCTTTGTAAGGTATAATGATATGCATGACCTATTGTGTTAAATATAGTTCGGTCTCTGTACATTGGGAGTTGTTGAGATTTTGACAAGCCCGGCATTGTTTTACAATGTCAGGCAGACATGCCAGTCCTGGTGGATCTTCAGAATGCAAGTCCGTGTTAGAGAAATGATTACAAAATAATCATGGGCTGTGCCATTTGTTCTTCACTTCAACCAGATTAACATATGCCCATCTCTGATGAAACACTGGCCCTTGTGCTACCTTTAGTTGCTATGTATGGAGACAGGAAGGGAACAGATAATAGTTCTAATGATAGATACATTCACAATACTTGAGTTATGATGACAACTGAGCCCAAAATTTAGGTTGTTAAGTGAGACATTTTGCCCCAAGTTATGACCTTTCTTGCCACAGTTGTTAAGTGAATCATTGCAATTGTTAAGTAAGTAACACAGTTATTAAGTGAATTTGGTTTCCCCATTGACTTTGCTTGTCAGAAGGTTGCAAAAAAGGATCCCATGAACCCCCAGGGACACTGCAACAGTCATAAATATGAGTCAGTTGCCAAGTGTCTGAATTTTGATCATGTGACCATGGGGAAGCTAGAAATGGTTAGGGAGACTCAGAATTATTTGGTAGGGTTTTCTTGTTACTTGGGAAAACATTATCCTATAAAAGAAAGAGTAGAGTAGAGTAGAGTAGAGTAGAGTAGAGTAGAGAACTGTCAGGAAATTTCTCCTTAGTTCTAGGGTTGCTTCTCTCCTTGATTAGTTTCCATCCATTGCTTCCTGTCCTGCCCTCAGGTGCTTTGGAGAATAGCTTGACTCCCTCTTCTTTGTGGCAACCCCTGAGATATTGAAACACTGCTATCATGTCACCCCTAGTTCTTCTTTTCATTCACCCCTAGTTCTTCAACTAGACATACCCAATTCCAGCAACCGTTCTTTATATATTTTAGCTTCCAGTCCCCTAATCATCTTTGTTGCTCTTCTCTGCACTTTTTCTAGAGTCTCAACATCTTTTTTTTACATTGTGGCGACCAAAACTGGATGCAGTATTCCAAGTGTGGTCTTACCAAGGCATTATAAAGTGGCATTAACACTAGTTGTGATCTTGATTCTATCCCTCTTCAAGAACAGCAAATTAAAACCTCCTAAAAAAACGGCAAATTAAAACCTCCTAAAACAGTCATTATATCAAGCAGGGCATTATATCAAGTCAACAACCTTAATTAACGTATGGAGCTACTTTA
>QLTV01000577.1:3156985-3169087 GCA_003457575.1 Thermophis baileyi
CTTACTAAATAGTTTGACAGTGTTCTGGGAATTAGTTGTTTAGCAGGGTGATGGCATGGGGGGGGGAACTGTCCTTGTGTCTAGTTGTTCTGGTGTACAATGCCCTATAATATCATTTTGAGGGTAAAAGTTGAAACAATTTATGTCCAGGATGCGAGGGGTAGGGTTAGGGGTTTTATGTAGATATTTTCACAGCCCTCTTTTTGACTCATGCAGTATACAGGTTTTCAATGGAAGGCAGGTTGGTAGCAATTGTTTTTTCTGCAGTTCTAATTATCCTCTGAAGTCTGTGTTTGTTTGTCTTTGTTTGTCTTGTTTGGTTGCAGAGCCAAACCAGACAGTTATAGAGGTGCAGATGACAGACTCAATAATTCCACTGTATTATTATTATTCTGAGGAATGGGGTGTTGTCTGAGCAGTATCCACGTTTTCAGACCCAATGGGGTTGCCCTCAGAGAAGGTGCTGTGTCTTTGGGAAATTCTTTAGCATTTGAAGCGATAGATCAACAGAAAAGCATGTGCAAAAGCCACTTTACGTAGGGCATGGTGCTTTAACATGTTGACACTTCAAGCTTTATGTTCATCTATTTGAAATTCATTTACTTTTTTTCCCCCCAAAAGGAATTCTTTACATATAATGCCACTAGGGACATTCTCTCCATTAACTTTCATATTTCCCCATTATATAGGCATTTTTAAACAAATTGTAAACTTCAAGCATTTCTAGAGTGAACATGAAGAAGATTTTGAACAGTAAAGATAGGAAAGAAGTTTGCTATTTCATTTCATGAATTCAAAAAGAAATTTGGTGACTTTTTAAAGAAATAACATCCAAATGAGGTTATCTCCAGTTCTTGCTGCCCATTATGCTCTTCGACTAATGTGCAAATCTAGAAACTATATAACATGAAATTTATTTAAACAATCACAATATTACCAGTAACTCTAATAGAGAATTTTCCAAGAAATATTAGAATTTTTTAGAATCTAATTAGATTTCTTTTTTAAAGTACTAAAAGTACTTTTCTCTAAAATGTTAAACATTGGAGGAATAGAAGAAATGCTGCTTCTCCTGGCATTTGAACTGGATTCTAAGATTATTTTTGATCCATCAAAATTAGAGATACCCTGATTTTGTTTTAGTGCAGCAATGTGGAAATAGCTAGTATTAGTCTCAGTATAATGCCAAGGTCTGATTAAGGAGCACTCTAACCGTTAACGTTTCAGTGAAGTTTCCATAACATTATCTAGTTTCATCAAATGAAAAAAAAAAATTAAAAGTGCACCCCTGAAGGGTTCATCATTCAGTGTTGCAAAATAGTGAGTGAGTAGATTATTTTTGCTAATGCACAATTGCTTGTTGGAAAACATTAATTCTTTGTCTAATCAAAATAATTGAGCTGATTCCATTTCTCTGTATTGTGCAGTTTGTCATCATTGATTTCAGTAGGCAGCAGCATCTGATTGATGTTGTCTGGATTTGGAAGTTAAGCAGGGTCAATCTTGGCTAGTATTTGGATGAGAGACCGCCAAGGAATTATATGGTTAGAGATTAGGCAATGCTCCCATATTGTACCTACTTAACCAAATGGCTGGAATCAAATTCAGCATGAGGGTGTCTTTAGTTTTTAATGATATCTCTGGAGGAGTTGTTTAAATAGGATGGATACTTCAGAACAATAAATTCATGGTGAAGCTTAAGAATTAAGTAAGGCAAGTTACAGTACTTTGAATATCACCCAACTATCAAGACAATGAATGGCTACTCATTGCTGAACAAAATTGAAATTTCCAATCTCAGCTTTGATAATCCATGTGGTGCCAACAGTACTTCCTAGTGCTCTGAAATGAAAAGTTCAACCTTTCTCCACAAATACATTTTGAAAAGTGGTCTGAACTAGGGAAATGGCATTTTTAGTTATGCATACATAAATTAATTTTGCATGAGTAAAGTACATTAGTGCTATCCATATTTTAGAGGGGAAAGTTACGGGTCCATTATCTTCCAAGCTCCGAATGCTGTCCAATGAAGGGGATAAATTAATGTTGCCAGGATAAACTTGAATGATCGTGTATAATCAACTTTTGAAGACCAGGAAATTTTCCATCTTTTCCCAGGCAAAAATTGGGACATGGTAATAAAAGAATGAGATTCTACACAGAAGCGTCCACTATAATACCCTGTTTCCCCCAAAATAAGACATCCCCTGACAATAAGCCCAATCGGGCTTTTGAGTGCATGGCAATAAGGCCAAGCGCTTATTTCAGGGTTCAAAAAAATATAAGACAGGGTCTTATTTTCAGAGAAACACGGTACATACATACACACACACACACACACACACACACACACACACACACACACCCTGTTTCCCCCAAAATAAGACATCCCCAGATAATAAGCCCAATCGGGCTTTTGAGTGCATGGCAATAAGGCCAAGCGCTTATTTCAGGGTTCAAAAAAATATAAGACAGGGTCTTATTTTCAGGGAAACACGGTACAATGTTATCAATTGCCTGTGATTCAGGTCTATCAGAGACATGACAGCAGAAATCTTCCAAGGATAATAGGAAGCCTAAGTATAAGGTTTGCAACTGTTATAAATTTGGTTTTAAGATCTCTGATCTAGATTTGAATAATCTGAAACGTAATCATTAAATCAAAACACTCACTTAACATGCATACAAAGGGAAAAACACAGAGAAGAAATAAGTGTCCAGAAAGGAAGACATATGTTAAGGGAGAGAAAAAAGAAAATAAAATAGACTACAGGTAGTTCTCAACTTACAACAATTGAGCCCAAAATTTCTGTGGCTAAGCGAGAGAGTTGGTGAGTGAGTTTCACCCCCATTTTATGACTTTTCTTGCCACAGTTGTTAGGTGAAACATGACAGTTGTCAGGTTCGTAACACAGTTGTTGGGTGAATCTGCTTCCCTATTGACTCTGCTGTCAGAAGGTTGCAAAAGGTGATCACATGACCCCGGGACACTGCAACCATCATAAATTTGAACAAGCATCCAACTGTTCATCATGTGACCATGGAAATGCTGCAATATAAGTGTGATACTGTAAGTGTGAAAAACAGTGATGTTATTTTTTCCAGTGCCGTTGTAAATTTGAACAGTCGTTCAGTAACTACTGTATTTTTCGGAGTATAAGACGCACCTTTTTACTCCCAAAAAGAGGGTGAAAACTTGGGTGCGTCTTATACACCGAATGTAGCCCCACCCAGCCACCCCCACCCTTTGGCCTCTGCCTCCCAGCAATTTACCTCCTTGCAGCAAACAGTGCAGAGCCTGATTAGCAGAAGCAACTGATTATCGGCCTCCCGACCATCAGCTGAGAGGCTGCAGGCAGGTGCTAAAATGAAAGTGAAACTAGAACTGCAAGGAGGCAAGACAACTTAACAAAATGAAGAAGCTTTTTAAAATAAATGCTTGATCTGAAGAGGCCCAGTGCTATTGTATCTTCTTTTAAATAGCAGAGAATAATGTATACTTCAAGAAAGCCACATCAATTTTAACAGCATCTGTACAAGTAATAATCTGAAATGTAACAGTGTCCTGTTTTAGTATTAAAATAAGGCAGCTGAGTTAAACCCTGACTTAGTCATGTTTGGAGTAGATCTATTTAAATAATTGGGAGGAGTTAATGTGACTACATTTAAGAAAACTTTCTGGCATTAATATACTGCCATAATGTACATTTCTCCAATTCTTTGCTATTTCTATGGGTCAGGCACACATGCACAGAAATCACAGCAAACAGTGTATATCATCTGTACTGTTTGCTGTTTGCTGGGAGGCAAATTGCTGGGAGGCAGAGGCAGATTTTTTCCCCCTTGTTTTCCTCCCCCAAAACTAAGGTGCGTCTTATACTCCGGTGCGTCTTATACTCCGAAAAATACGGTAAATATGGCTCTAAGTCAAGATCTATGTGTACATCTGTACATTACACCATTTTCTACTTTGCTTCCTCCGTTACTTACTTATATTCCTGCTTTTATGATAACCATGTTGTGCTTCATATATTACTTTTTATTCTTTTTTTGGGGGGAGGGGTATGATGACTCAGTTAAGTCCAGTTAAGACACTGGACTTCTCAACTGGAAAGCTGGCAGCCCAGGTTCGAGACCCAAGTGCCACGTGATGGGGTGAGCTCCCGTTCTCACCCCAGCTCCTACCAACAGAGCAGTTCGAAAGCATGCAAATGTGAGTAGATAAATGCGGTGAATTTTTTTTTTAAGGGTAACAACAACAAAAAAACCTAACAAAAAATGTCGATCCAGAAATGAGTTAAGCATGTATTTGAGTAATAAATTACAGGACAATGTACAATTATGCTTTATTAGGAACAATTTGGTTTGAACAAAGAAATTAGTTTTCATTACAGTATTCATTATAATGAATGATGGATTAAGTTTCTTGGTGTAATGAAACTAATTTGTGGTGCAAACTTGATCTGTTTTTAATAAAATTACTTAACTGAAAACTAAATATAACAGGGGCATGTGAGAACCTTTAAATTCTTATACCAAGAAAATGTATGGCTTGTTGTTCAGTTTCTTCACCCACAAAGTCAGACTTTCAGCGAGCTCTCTTCTACCTTCCTATATTTATTTATTTATTTAAAAGAGCCGCGGTGGCGCAGTGGTTAGAGTGCAGTACTGCAGGCTACTTCTGCTGACTGCCGGCTGCATGCAATTTGGCAGTTCGAATCTCACCAGGCTCAAGGTTGACTCAGCCTTCCATCTTTCCGAGGTGGGTAAAATGAGGACCCAGATTGTTGGGGGAAAGAGGCTGACTCTGTAAACCGCTTAGAGAGGGCTGTAAAGCACTGTGAAGCGGTATATAAGTCTAATTGCTATTGCTATTGCTATTGCTATTGCTATTGCTATTGCTATTGCTATTGCTATTGCTATTGCTATTGCTATTGCTATTGCTATTGCTATTGCTATTGCTATTGCTATTGCTATTGCTATTGCTATTTATTTATTCATTCATTCATTCCAGCCTCACTTATTGAACATTAAATTAACTAGCCAGGAAAGTTATTCTGGTAAAGAGGCACTAGAGCAACGTAATCCTCTTGTTATCAAGAGTTCAAAATATACCACAGCAGCTGCAGGATTGAAACAGCAGGTTGGGCCCTGCAAGATGCTTTAATACACATACAGATGAATTTACATTCATTCACGTTAAGAGAGAAAATGAGCGCACCACACAATCACCTCTGGGATTCGACTCTGAGAGCATCTGGTGAGCCAGTTTAATCCTTAAGAATGATAACGCAGCCATTTCACATGATAATGAGATCTTCCTGACTGGAGAGTAACAAAGGACGCTGCGTTACCAATGATACGTAGGTTCCCCCCCCCCAAAAAAAAAAATCTCTGGCACACTGGGCCCATTAGAACATATGGTGCAAAACTGGTTTTTACTGGCAGCAGAGTTTTCATTGTATGGAGTGATAAAATGAGATTTAAATGTTTTATGAATGCATTTTAATAGAGTGGTGCGGTGGCCTAGAGGTGGAGCTCTCGCCTCACAATCAGGAGGCTGTGAGTTTGATCCTAGGTAGAGGCAGATATTTCTCTCTCTGGACACACTGAGAATTTATCTGCTGAACAAAGCTCTGCATTGGCGACAGGAAGGGCATCCGGCCATTAAACACTCTGCTAGCTCCATTCAGTTGCCCAGACTCCACCCTGCAAGGGATTATGGGGTTGTTAAATGATGATGATGAATGCATTTTAATATCTGGCCTTTTGGAACAAAATCCTCTTATTACAGATAACGGATATCTAAACACTACCTAGAGTCATTTCAGGTGAGATGGTTGGCTATATAAATGTACTAAATAAGTAAATAAATAAAATAGAATTTAGCAATAGCACTTAGACTTATATACTGCTTCATAGTACTTTACAGCCCTCTCTAAGCAGTTGACAGAGTCAGCCTATTGCCCCCAACAATCTGGGTCCTCATTTTACCGACCTTGGAAGGATGGAAGTCTGAGTCAACCTTGAGCCAGTCAGGATCAAACTCCTGGCAGTGGGCAGAGTTAGCCTGCAAAACTGGATTTTAACCACTGTACCACCATGGGTTATGTTCTCTTTGAGAAGGTTTCTATCTTATTCTCCTTGAAGGGCAACCAATGTATAATAAACCAGTCCTAATTTGTATGTTTAGATATATTTATAATTTGTATGTTTAGATATATTTGTATGTTTAGATATATTTGAAGGGCAACCAATGTATAATAAACCAGTCCTAATTTGTATGTTTAGATATATTTATAATTTGTATGTTTAGATATATTTGTATGTTTAGATATATTTGAAGGGCAACCAATGTATAATAAACCAGTCCTAATTTGTATGTTTAGATATATTTATAATTTGTATGTTTAGATATATTTGTATGTTTAGATATATTTGAAGGGCAACCAATGTATAATAAACCAGTCCTAATTTGTATGTTTAGATATATTTATAATTTGTATGTTTAGATATATTTGTATGTTTAGATATATTTGAAGGGCAACCAATGTATAATAAACCAGTCCTAATTTGTATGTTTAGATATATTTATAATTTGTATGTTTAGATATATTTGTATGTTTAGATATATTTGAAGGGCAACCAATGTATAATAAACCAGTCCTAATTTGTATGTTTAGATATATTTATAATTTGTATGTTTAGATATACCACGGAGATGTCTTTGGACAGCGCTGGCTCCTCGGCTTAGAAACGGAGATGAGCACCGCCCCTTAGAGCCGGAAACGACTAGCATGCATGTGCGGGGGAACCTTTACCTTTTAATTTGTATGTTTAGATATGCATTGTCGAGGCATTTGTATGTTTAGATATGCTTTGTCGAGGCAAAGGACTTTCTAATATGTTCATTTCTGCATGTTTTGGCAAAGTTCACAAGAACACTTGTTGACAATGCCATTACTATTCACTTACCTACAAGCCAACATTTTTTCTAGGATTATTTTCATCTAATTAGCAGGTATGGGATCACTTCAATATGTTCTTCCCTTGTTAACTTTTAGGGTGCTCTGATTTGAACAATCATTGCTACTTGGGGGTTTACTTATAACCTTTGGTGTCGTTTAGGACTTCTTTTGGCAGCTCCCTCCCTCTCTCTCTCTCTCTCTTATTCTCTCTCTCTCTCTCTCTCTGTCGTGTTTGTGTGTGTGTGTGTGTGAGAGAGAGAGAGAGAGAGTGTGTGTCAGGGGTGAAATTCAGCAGGTTCTAACAGGTTCTGGAGAACCAGTAGCGGAAATTTTGAGTAGTTCGGAGAACTGGTAGCGGAAATTTTGAGTAGTTCGTAGAACCGGCAAATACCACCTCTGGCTGGCCTCAGAGTGGGGTGAGAATGGAGATTTTGCAATATCCTTCCCCTGCCACGCCCACCAAGCCATGCCCACCAAGCCACACGACGTCCACCAAGCCACGCCCACAGATCCGGTAGTAAAAAAAATTGGATTTCACCACTGGTGTGTGTGTATGTGTAACGTGCTATAGTTTTAGGCTCTTTGTAGGAGAGCAAGAGCTTTGAACAGAATGCATGAATGAACAAACAAGGTTGAAAGCAAGCAGGCCCGTGTGCTCTAGAGTAACACAAATGACTTGCTCCAAAATTGCCCCTTGACATGAATTTCTTTTGTCATTTTCCTCCAACTGCAGGCCAAGGCTTTTCAGAAACAAAGCTTTATACTGATGAATTACTGCATTCAGTTCTTATAAGAGAACATATCTGTCTTCAGAACTTCATAATACCTTATGAAATCTATAGAGCCTTAACATTTCTATTCCTAGAAGTCCAGGAGAGTAGACTGTTATCAATAACTATTTTACCTTTTTAATATTTTTCAACTTGGAGTAGGGGTTGTTTGTTACATCTTTAGGAGAGTTTTCAGTTAAGCCTGTAAAAATGTCACTTTTTTGTGGCCTAGCAGTCAATGCCAATGAACAATCCTGTCTTCATGAAACAACAAATTCTATAAAATAACTCAGGGATAGATGACTGAAGATTGGTAGCTCCCTCTTGACTCTCATTCAAAGGCTTTCCCACCTCCCCCCAGGAACTGCTGAAATATAATTGGATCAGGGGTGGGTTCCTCCCAGTTCGGACCGGTTTGCCCGAACCGGTAGTGACCCGCTGGTGACGTCATGATAGCGTTACCGAACTGGATCGCGGTGCCAGTCTGTGGGGGCCAGCATCTGTTTTTTGAATTTTTTTGAATTTTGTTTTGATTTTTTTTTTGAATTTTTTTTTTGAATTTTTTTTTTGAATTTTTTTTTATTTGTTTTTCTTCTGCGCATGCACAGAAGCCGAGTTTCTGGCACTGCGCATGCATCAGCATCTTGTTTTCAGCTTTTTTCTGGATTTTTTTTTTTGAATTTTTTTTTTGTATTTTTTTTTTGAATTTTTTTTTTGAATTTTTTCTTTGAATTATTTTTTTTATTTTTTTTTCCTTCTGAGCATGCACAGAAGCTGACATGCACAGCACTGTGCATGTGGTCGCCATCTTTTTTTCGGCTTTTTTTTTTTTTTCCAGATTTTTTGTTACTGTGCATGCGCGCGCGCACCCACGCGGCGCACCCACGCGGCATGGGAGAGCGAACCGGCAGCGAGGTAAGTTGGAACCCACCCCTGAATTGGATGGACTTTATGCAACCTCATCCAGTAAATGGACCATGTGAGCATTTCCCTCTTATTATTTCTGGACCTCACTGTTGCTAGCTATGCACGCTTAAACAATGGAAGTCATGAGAGCTTTTACATCAGCAATCACACACTAGAAGGCAAACCCAGATCTAAGACTGACTCAAAATCAGGGGCTATTAAATCAACTTGATTGATCAGTGAACTCCTGGTCACTGGGGAAAATGAAAATGTGTCTCATTTAATGAGGATTGTTTAATCTTAAACTATACTCTCCAAATAATCTTTTCTTGCTTATATACAAGAAGGAGAAACAAGTGGAAGTGATGTTACATTATTGAGTCAAGTAATGTTTCAACAAGAGATCTCTGACTGAAATGTGTAGTCATAGAATAGGGTTGGGTTTTTTCAGTTTTTCATTTAATATATACAGCGTAGCCTATGGCTTCATTCAGGGGTGGGTTCTGGTTTTCTTCGCTGCCCCTTTGCTCAGTGTCGTGCCACGCGGGCACACACGCACTTTGCGTGCGCTTCACGCATGCGCAGTGCTTAAAAAAAGCTTCTGCACGTGCGCGGAAGCAAAAAACAAGATGGCAGCACCTACGGCGGCGCCGAAAGAACCGGTTCAGGGGCGTGGCAGGTCTGGGTCACTGCCGGTTCTAGCGACCCAGGCCGCCAAGTTACTACCGGTTCTATAGAACCAGTCCAAACCGGGAGGAACCCACCTCTGGCTTCATTCTATCCCAGAGATACTCTGAAGCACTTCCATACTGGTTTATCAATAATCTTATCACTGTCACCTTCACAATGGTTGGTACTTCTAACCAACCAACATTTCCTTGAGTTGACTGATGGGCTGAAGTACAAAAGCTGGCATCTAGACATCATGCCCACCTCACATTCTTAGCACTGTCTCCCTCAGTGGTGGGTTGCTGCCAGTTCGGACCGGTTCTTTAGAACCGGTAGCTCTGACTCCAAGCCGAGAGAGAACCGGTTCTCTGTATGCGTGAAAGTGGGCCTGCCCGCCCACTCCTGGGTTATACTGACCTTTATCTCTGCTTTTGAAGCCCAGTTGATCAGGGGCGGCAGATTGAATTGCCGCTCAGCAGCTGTTTTCCGTGTTCCTTGCCTAGTTTGCAACGCGGAAGTTCTATTTCTTCTGAACTGTGCACGCACGCGCAGCGAAGCGCGCAGTGAAGCACGCAATGCAGCGCGCAGCAAAGTGTGCACTCAGTGAACCGGTTGTAAAGCCGGTAGCAACCCACCACTGGTCTCCCTACATTGTTTTGTTAACATTTTATTGCATTTCTATACTTCTTCTCTGAACACAAAAGGTACTCACATCAGGATTTCTGTAGAAGAAGGTGTGAGAGAACCTGATGGCAGAGTTAAAAGAGGGACCAGCCTAGAATCCCTATATTGGCACAAGTGAACTAAGTCCAATCCCACCTCCCAAATTCTGTTGACCTTTGTCTAACCTGTTAACTTTGTTAATCTTTCGTTGAGAATATTCCCATGCGTAGTGTTGGAAGAAAAATCTGGTCTGGTTCTCATTCCAAGCCAGGAGAAAGATGCAGAAGAACTGAAGGTAGGTTGCAATTGGAAAGGAGATATTTGGTATCCAGAAACAACAGTGATAGCAGCATAATTCTGGGATGGTTGACAAATTGGGGTTGAGAGTTATTTTTATTTTATTATTTATTTTTATTTATTTATTTCATCAGGCATGTATTAGATAACAGATATAAGTATATACATGGTTATTAATACGTGAAATGGATACGAATAAGAGGGAACATTAGGACAGGGTTGGTAGGCACGCTGGTGCGCTTATGCACGCCCCTTAAAGACCTCTTAGGAATGGGGTGAGGTCGACAGTAGACAGTCTAAGGTTAAAGTTTTGGGGGTTTGGGGAAGAAACCATAGAGTCAGGTAGTGCATTCCAGGCATTGACAACTCTGTTACTGAAGTCGTATTTTCTGCAATCGAGTTTGGAGCAGTTTACCATAAGTTTGTATCTATTGTGTGCTCGTGTATTGTTGTGGTTGAAGCTGAAGTATTCATTGAGTGGATGGGCTTTTGTACAATTTTGGGGGCTTTGTGATTGAGATGCTTGTTCCTGTGCAAGAATGTGTCTTTTAATATTTTAATGGCTGTTGCCAGATTCCTATGGGGTCATGTAGGGGCCATGACTGGCTCTACAGCAGGGGTGAAATGCTCCTGGTTTGGGCATGCCTGCCGGTCGTCGGAAAGCCAGTAGCGACGGCAGCGCTAGGCTTCGCCCACCCGCCTGGACGCTGCCATTTGGGTTCTTGGATGGGCTTTTGTACAATTTTGGGGGCTTTGTGATTGAGATGCTTGTTCCTGTGCAAGAATGTGTCTTTTAATATTTTAATGGCTGTTGCCAGATTCCTATGGGGTCATGTAGGGGCCATGACTGGCTCTACAGCAGGGGTGAAATGCTCCTGGTTTGGGCATGCCTGCCGGTCGTCGGAAAGCCAGTAGCGACGGCAGCGCTAGGCTTCGCCCACCCGCCTGGACGCTGCCATTTGGGTTCTTTTACCCTCTGTGCATGCACAAAGCATTCTACGCATGCGCAGAGGGTAAAAGAACCCAAATGGCAGCATCCGGGTGGGTGGGCGAAGCCTAGCGCTGCCATTGCTACTGGCTCTCTGACAACCGGCAGGCACGCCCGAACTGGGAGCATTTCATCCCTGCTCTACAGGCAAAAGGGGAAATGCAAATTCTAGGTGTTTTGTTTGTTTGAGCCAATCTTGTCAGTTTCAGCTCCTTGCCTATTGTGCTGCTTATTTGGAGCTTCTGGCTACCCTTTGTTTATGAATAGAGTGGCCCAGCTTTCTGAATGGATACAAAATATCCATTCCTAAAGTCTAACCGCTTCAGGCTTCTGCTTGAGGCTGTTTTGCTATAGCAGAATGACTGGCTGCTTTCTGCCTTGGTTAAGGAGATTCCCCCCCTCCTCTTCTCCTTTAGGGGAAATATTCTATCCTGCCTCTTAATATCCTGTAGAATATTTTTTTTGGGGGGGGGCTTCCTACAATAGGGTTTTAGCGATAAATCAGTTTATCTGAACCTTCACCTGTGGACTCACCTGTGGACATGCTTGACAGTTTTCTTTATCATTAAATGGAATATTGATTGATGGATAACAGATGATAGATGATAGATGATAGGAGAGAGAGGGGGGGAGGGGAGGTGATCCTTCAAAATTGCACTTCTCTGAATTTTTAAAACTATGAATTAAAAAGAATATGTCAGGAAAAAAGTGACCAGGGAGATGTTATACATTAGTGAAAATAGTATGTGATGAATCATATTAAAGACCATCACTCACAAATAAAGTATATACAGTATGTGATGGAAAAATGTGAGTCTCAAGAAAAATATGCAACAGGAAA
>QLTV01000577.1:3191295-3208358 GCA_003457575.1 Thermophis baileyi
GGAGGGAGGGAGGGAAAAAAAGGTATACCAGTGAAGGTTCAAATGAATTGGGCTTACTTTCTAGTTTAGGGATTAGAAACATTATTACCCATGATAACTGAGAAGGCCACAGAATATGAAAAAGAAGTCAATATATATTTCATTGGTTATCGAAAAACAAATTCCAAAATTAACGTACAATATAAATTTAAGAGATTTATCTACATTTATTTGTTGTGCCTTTTATCAATTACCTTATTTTCTGTAGGGGCTGCTATTTATTGCGGGAAGCAACTTAACTTCTATGTCACACTGGTTATTTTTCATTTTTCTATTAATTTTTATTTCTGTAAAAAAAAAAAAAAAGGCCTGTTTATTGGATCAAGCAAGCTTCCGGTTTAGATTTCATAGCTCCTGAGCAAATAAGCAAGTTTGACTGACAAGATTTGTTAAGCACAATGACACTTTTACAATCAGGATTAGCTAATTTCATTGATTAGTCTACAAGGAGAAAGTTGGAATGTCACCCCTGTTAGAAGACACCATGAGCGAGGTCATTAGAAAGTTGTCTCACAATTCCCTACTGGAAGAAAGCCAGTCTGAAATTGATTATATAAATAATTCCAGTACTTTGCCAAGTAAACTATAACTGAGTGACAGCCACTTTTCAATTCCCTTGGATAATTAGAACAGTTTTGGAATTACATGGTGCTTTGCAGGGTCATCCTGTATCACTCTAGTTTTTGGAGGATTCAGATTGTCTTGCTGTCAGCATCATCGCCCTCCTTATCAGCCATGCAATGGTGCAGAATGCAAGAAATTAGGGAAATGCCAAAAAGTTAGTGAACATTATGCTTTCTAAATATATTCAGTCAACTATAAATGAAACAATTTTCCTAGCCATTATTGGAGACTTTGTTAAGCATGAAATATCAGTTGTTAATTAACTGTGCTTGTGTTGCACAGTGAAAACGATGGACCACATTCATATTATTTCTCCTGACTTGTCTTTAAAAAAATGCATTGAGGAATCAAACTTTGGAGGTTTTTCAGAAAATATTTATTTATTTTTGTATGAATGCATGAATGCATATGCTACTTGTTTCTTGAAGTAAAGGCATACACATACCTGCATTAGAAGGATTTGTCTTTATTTGTTTACCTAAACCAGTGTTGGCGAACCTTTTTGGCACTGAGTGCCAAAACAGGAGCACGTGCATGCGCCCTGGGGGCCCCCGGAAACCAAAAGAGCAGCTCCCCAGTGCGCATGCATGGGAGCACTGGAAACCAGAAGAGCAGCTCCCCGGTGCACATGTGCGGGAGCACCGGAAACCGGAAGAGCAGTTCTGTGCGCCGGGAAGCTGAGCTTCTGGTTTCCGGCGTGTGCATACACGCCGGTCACCTGGTCTTCTGGTTTCTGGTGCACATGCGTGTGCGCCCTGGGGTGCTGCTCTTCTGGTTTCCGGTGCCCCCTGGAAGAGCAATGGGCAATGTCTGGCATGCCCATTGAAATGGCTCTGCATGCCACTTCCGGCACGCGTGCCATAGGTTCGCCATCACGGACCTAAACTGAGGGAAAAATAAATTTAATAATGCATCCCCAGTAACTCTGAATGATTGTTAAAGGTATTTATGAGAATATAAGAAGTCCGTCCTTCCTTCCTTCCTTCCTTCCTTCCTTCCTTCCTCCCTCCCTCCCTCCCTCCCTCCCTTCTCTAGAGAGAAAGAGCATTATTTCATTTCATTATTCCTCCATTGAGCTTTTTGTGCCCGGTTTTCATACCAATATTAATTCTAGAACTTGTGTAGCAACAAGATTGTCTTCACTTTGAAAACAACAAAAATAACTGAACCTTTGTAATTCATGCACAGATTCAAACCAACACACAATTTATTGTGTGTTATTCTTTGGTGTACTGTTTAATTAACTGCCTTCTCTCCTAAGATCAGATTTTTTTTAAAAAAAAATAGCAGGTTGCAAATATGTTGATTAATAAATAAACTCTTCTAGGTGACATCAGTCTAACATCTGGGATGTGTAAATTGGTGAATGTAATACTTTGAACTTTCAAGATAGGTATCAAACATTCAAGAAAATTGTATAATGGTTCAGAACTGCTATTGACTCATAACTATTTTCCCATAATCACATGCAAATACATTTAATTTTAAATCTGCTATATTTGCTTCTGCTTCTGATTTTATGTTAATTATAGTTTTAAGAGAGATCCAGCCTACAAAAAAAAAAAAAAACAGCAAAGAGAAGGAAAACCCTTGGCTACTTTTTATTGTCTGTCCGGATTTTTGTAGTTATTTCTATAACTCCAGTCAGCTTCTTGTGAAAGTGATAGATTCAGCTGGATTTCAGAATAATGAAACTTCACTCCTAAATCAAAGTCTTCTTCAAGGGGAGTGGGATTTTCTTTGAATAGGCAACATTCTTGATTTCTGGCCTGGAAAAACCTCCCTAGTACTTCTCATTTATTTGGTAACAACATGGACGCATCCGTACATTATATGGCTGGCAACAATCTGTTGCTCTCTGTTCTTCAGCTTCTCAGATTATAGAAGAACCCTAAAATCTCTCATAGTTCCCCATTCAAAACCAACCAAAAGACTTCAAGATCAGCCAAGGACATTTGAGTGTGACCATATGAAAAACCTCTGGAAAAGAAACAAGTTTGAAAAAGTAGCATCTAAAATATATTCATTCCATATCAATCCGCCTGCAACATGCAACCCAATGAATTATTGTCCGTACTCTGAGTAAAGAATGACCAGAGGAGAGGAGAGGAGAGGAGAGGAGAAGAGAAGAGAAGAGAAGAGAAGAGAAGAGAAGAGAAGAGAAGAGAAGAGAAGAGAAGAGAAGAGAAGAGAAGAGAAGAGAAGAGAAGAGAAGAGAATTCTTTATTGGCCAAGTGTGATTGGACAGAGAAGGAATTTGTCTTCGGTGCATAAGCTCTCAGTGTACATAAGAGCTATAAGTGATAAATCATGATCATAGTCATCATAAAAATACATTCATCATAAATCATAAGATACAACACTTAATGATAGTCATATGATACTATGACTTAATAAAATACTATACTATAGATCAGAGGTCTTCAAACTTGGCAACTTTAAGACTTGTGGAATTCAACAAGTTGAAGTCCACAAGTCTTAAAGTTGCCAAGTTTGGGGACCCCTGCTATAGATACTATACAGATAGATGGATAGATAGATAGATAGATAGATAGATAGATAGATAGATAGATAGATAGATAGATAGATAGATAGATAGATAGATAGATAGATAGATAGATAGATAGATAGTAGACAGACAGACAGACAGACAATCCATCTATATCTATCCATCTCTATCTATCTATCTATCTATCTATCTATCTATCTATCTATCTATCTATCTATCTATCTATCTATCTATCTATCTATCATCTATCTATCTCTATATCTCTCTATCTATATCTATATAGATAGATAGATAGATAGATAGATAGATAGATAGATAGATAGATAGATAGATAGATAGATAGATAGATACTATACTTAATAGAAGCCATTAAAATACCCAGTTTTCCTTCTTTATCCTGGTTTGCAGTGAAACAGCATCTACTCTTCTCATATCAGGGGCAAATATACCAGTTCATCATGAGTTCTCCAGTGTAATAACTAATAGTCTTATTATTTCACTGAATGCTCCTTAAGGTCCTTAAACTGAAGATTATCAAAGCCTGCTGGTTAGAACTGATTCGGATCACACAAGAACCCTCCAAATGCCTTTCTGTGCTGTTGTACTAAGAGGGGCCATTTGATTAAATTAATGACACAAGCATTTGAGGCAAATTAAAGAGAAAAGGCCTGTAGCTGGTTGATGGAATTCACTCATTCACTCCATAAGTAGAAGAAAGGGGTCATTGCTGGAATTTGAACTGATTTTTATGAGGCAAACTGAAGATTGCATTACAGATAACAACATTAGCAAGTGCCTGAGAAGGTAAAACTAATCAAATTCTTTGCTGCAGGGTGTGAACTCCTGGCTGCTGAGGCTATAATGAATTTGTTTTCTCTCATCTCTGTGGATTTACTTATTTATATATTTCGCTTAACGCTGGAGTGTGTCTCATGAGAAAGTGGCCCGTCTCTTAAGAGGGCCAGATGAATATGCTCAAACAAGAGAGAATCCCTTTTCTTTCAGGTTATTTATTGATTAAATTTCTATACCACCCATTTCGTCTAAGTGATCTTGGGTGGTTGCAACAGCATTCTAAGCTTCCTTGAGGAATGTGGAGATGAGATTCTGCTGAGTTGTCCTAGAACATGGAAATAGGCTAAATCGAGAAGATGAGGAGCATTGGCCTACATCAACGCTATAAGAACTTTCAATATGTGTCATGAAATAGGCTCTGCTTGACCCAAATTAATGGCATCATAAATGGAATTGAGTTTCAGGAGGAGGAGGAGGAGGGGGGGAAGGAAGGGGAAAAGGAAGCAGGAGGAGAAGGAGAAGAGGAAGAGGAAGAAGGAGGAGAAGGGGGAGGAGGGGAAGGGAAAGAAGAGGAGGAAGGAGGAAGTTCCCAAAAAAATCTTGCCAAGAAAACTATAGGGCCGTGATGGTGAACCTATGGCATGCATGTGCGTCAGCCAGCTGATCTTCTGGTTTCCAGCACTCTGGCGCGCGCGAAGACCAGCTGGCGCGCCAGAAACCAGAAGACCAGCTGGCAGGCGCACACATGTGCACCGGCCAGCTGGTCTTTGGGTTTCCGGCGCTCTGGCGGAACATGCACACACGTTCCGGTTTGGGCACTCGGTGCTGAAAAGGTTCGCCATCACTGCTATAGGGACTAGTACACTCAGTCATTAAAAGTCACCACTGACTCGAAGTTAAAGAAAAAAATAATAATTTGCTATTAGCTGAGAATGAGAAAATGTACACGAGCTTTTATAATAGTTTGTGTTTATATCTGCCAGGGTTAAAGCAGCTTAAAGCAGGGGAGAAGGGAGATGGGTTAAGCCTCTCTTCACTGGAAATTATTCTTCTGATCTCCATGAATGGGAAAGACACTGTAAGATTCATTGAGGATGTTCTGTACCACAAGTTCTTTGACCATCAGCTTGGTAACCAAAGCCTCAAAAGGCAAAATCAAGTCAAGTCTTTCTTTTCTTCTGCAGAAAGGAAGAAGTATTTAGCTCTGATTTTGGTGAACACCCACCAGGAGGGAAACAGCCTCTTCCCTTCTGACTTTCATTAGAGGGTAGTCATTTGTTATTTTAATATCTTATGTCTTATGCGGCCGATGCTATCTCTTAGGTTGTCATTAAGATTTTTCTACCATGAGTTCTACCGTGCTTAGCAATCACAGCCCTTAGCAGGAGGAATTATTTGAAGCTGGGACTTGAAATTTGATTGCCTCTGCTCACCTAAAGCCTAATAAGGTAGCGTTGTTCAAAAGTGCCTACCTTTCATGGGTATTTTCCCCCCATTCAATATAAAAATCATTAAGCTGCTGCATAAATGTGCAATGCCGGTTTAAGTCAGCTAGAATTAGGGGAAACAAAATGCAACCTGCAGGAGGTAAATAATTGCAGCTGTGAAGGAAATGAGGAAAGAAAAGTGAAAGCGATTGAAAAGGGCTGACTACAGTTCAAATTACACACGGATGGACCTTGTGGGTTGTATTTGGTCTTCAGGGCAGAAAAGGGAAACTGGCAGAAAGAATCTGCCATTGCAAGGTATCTCAAAGGGGATGATCTGTAGGCTTTGCTGTATATAGTCATCTGAACTACTAGAGCAGGGGTGTCAAACTCAAGGCCTGTGGGCCGGATTCAGCCTGCAATGTGGTCGGATCCGGCCCGCGGGGCCGTCCTGGTCTACCCAGTGTGAAGAGGAAAGATCAGGCAAATGTAGCTTAGGCTCAGTCTACCCAATGCGAAGAGGAAAGGTCAGGCCAGCGTAGCTTCGGCCCGGTCTACCCGATGTGAAAAGGAAACATCAGGCCAGCATGGCGTTGGCCCCGTCTACCCAATGCGAAAAGGAAACATGCCAGCAGTTTGGGGAGTGGTGTCAAGCTGGCCATGCCCACCCAGTCAGCCATGCCCACCCAGTCAGCCACACCCACCTGTCCCCCTGACATCAACCACAGCCTTGATGCGGCCCTCAATGAAATTGAATTTGACACCCCTGTACTTGAGCATGTCAAATCCTCCCCATGACAAACTACGGCTATTTCAATATGCACTGAGGTAGGGTGTCCAACAATCTATCTGTCTGTTATCAGAGATATAACCTACAGAAATCCAGACAACCATTAGACACCAGCAGAGAGTTAGAATTGTCTCATTGCTGCAGCCCAGATCTGGGAGGCCCGTCTCTCTATTAAGATGTCCATCACATTCAGTTAAATGCAAGAAGAATCCAACCTCACTTCCATGGTATGGAACCTAGAGATATTATGTTCTCTGGTTGCATCTCAGTAGAACTCCAGTCCTATTGTGATTTCCCAGAGTTTTAGTTTGTAGTAGTAATCATGGATAAAAAAAGAAAAGAAACAAAATGATTTATTTATTTAAGAAAATGTGATGGGAAGAGAAGCATCTACTTAAAAGAATAAAAGAGTTGGAAGGGAACAAGGAGTTGGAAGGGCCCCCCTGCACAAGCAAGCTATTCTATATCATTCTGGACAAAAGCCTGTCTAATCTCTTCTTAAAAGTCTCCAGTGATGGAGCACCCACAACTTCTGAAGGCAAACCCTTCCATTGGTTAATTGCTCTTAGTACCAGGAAATTTCTCCTTAGTTCTAGGTTGCTTCTCTCCTTGATTAGTTTCCATCCATTCTTTTCTTGTCTTGCCTTCAGGTGCCTTCTAGATGCAGTCTAGATCCTGACATTCACAAATGAAGTTTTTTGTGCAAGGCCGCCACTTGCGTGGCATGGTTCCCAACAGGCCGTGGACTGATAGCAGTCTTCAGACCAGGGGTTGGGGACCCCTGTTTTAAAGGACTTGTCCCTCATATATTGGCATACAGAGTTCTTCTCATTCTGCACTAAAAAAAAAATGAAGCACAGTTCATTCCTCTAACAACACATTAGAAAGGGTTCAGAGAACAGAAAGAAGATTTAGACACATGCCCCATAAGGACAGACTGAAGGAACTTGGGGTGGTTGACCTAGAGAAAAACAACAAAGATGATTAGGAGACTGGAGGCTAAAACATATGAAGAATGGTTGCTGGAACTGGGTATGTGTAGTTTGATGAAAAGAAAGACTAGGGGAGACATGATAGCAGTCTTCGAATATCTCAGGGGCTGCCACAAAGAAGAGGGAGTCAAGCTATTCTCCAAAGCACCTGAGGGTAGAACAAGAAGCAATGGGTGGAAACTAATCAAGGAGAGAAGCAACCTAGAACTAAGGAGAAATTTCCTGACAGTTAGAACAATTAATTAGTGGAACAACTTGCCTCCAGAAGTTGTGAATTCTCCAACACTGGAAGTTTTTAAGAAGAGATAGTACAACCATTTATCTCAAATGGTATAGGGTTTCCTGCCTAAGCAGGGGGTTTTGGATTAGAAGACCTCCAAGGTCCTTTCCAACTCTGTTATTCTATTCTATTCTATTCTATTCTATTCTGTTCTGTTCTGTTCTGTTCTGTTCTGTTCTGTTCTGTTATGTTCTGTTCTGTTCTGTTCTGTTCTGTTCTGTTCTGTTCTGTTCTGTTCTGTTCTGTTCTGTTCTGTTCTGTTCTGTTCTGTTCTGTTCTGTTCTGTTCTGTTCTGTTCTGTTCTGTTCTGTTCTACTCTACTCTACTCTACTCTACTCTACTCTACTCTATTCTAATCTATTCTATTTTATTCTAAAAGAAGACTAAGAAAAGTTGTGGGAATCGACTTCATGGTAATGATCAGGTTGCTTCTTCCACGGCCATGGAAACTGTAAATAACAGTTATACTTTGTAGGTACCATAAGTAACAGTTAATACTTCATAGTTACACAGATTTCATTTAAATATTAGGGGAAAATACTGATGGTAATCAGTATTCAGCAGCAGAATAGTCTCCCTGTGGAAGTTGTGGTTTTTTTCTATCTCTGAAAGTTTAATAAAGAGGCTGGGCAGCCACCTCTCATGGATAGCTTAATTGCTTTCCCGCACACTGCAGAGGGTCGAATTAAATGATCTTTGTCATCCTTTCCAGTTCAGCAGTTCTCTGATTCCACAAATCTTTGTTCCCCATCAAAGCCTTGAGTTGAATTAAACTATACCCAGAGTGCCCTATAGCAGATTAGTCCATTTACAACAATTTTACATCAGGTTTCTGAATGAAATTAAGTGGTTCCTGCATGTTACCAATTCATACCTAGATACCTACAGATCACGGCTAGTAAGAAAATCCCTTTCCCCAAGGCTTACAATGTTTAAAAAATAAAAAAGGAGACATCACATCAACAGAGAGAGTTGTGGATGGCAAGGGAAGACTTAATATAGCAAAATATAGCTCCGACCCTTCAGGAAATTTCTTATCAGACTAGCTAGAATGAAAACAAATCCAAGCAAGTAAACTCAAAAATTGCTTAGTTTTCAACTGAGCCAGTCAACCCCTGTCTTGTGTTGCTCCTGACTAGTAGAACGGCTGCCCAAAGAGAGTTGAAGAGCAACAAAACTTGTTGATTCAGAAGAGGAAAAGACTAATGAAGCTAAATGTCTCTGGAGATTCTCAGTCATCCAGGTCATGGTTGTCCCAAAGGTGCTTTTTCAGAAGGCAACTGGACTTTCTGGTTTTTCTTTGAATATGTTTTGCTTCTCATCCAAGAAGCGTCTTCAGTTCTGACTGAATGGTGGAGGTCATCTGCTTGTTAGCCCAGGAATATAAATCCTTCTACCTGTTGTAAGAAATATCCATCTGGTTCAGTTCCAAGCAGGGAGAAAGACACTGGAAACATGGAGGTTGATTGGAAAGATGGTTTAACCCTTAAACACAGACATACTATCTCGGCTACGCTATGACAGACATGAGGTCATAATGACCGCTCTAGCTGCTGGCCATAGTCCAGGTAATTGCACTATGATATTGTGACTAGTGGTTCTGGATCTATTGCTTCCAAAAGGTGCAGAAGACCATTTGAATTTGTTCTTGCCATATAAGTTATTGCACGATGTAGATTGTATCTGGTCATCAATTTCATCGGGGGCTTCATCATCGCTGATGTCAGAAATGGCGGTGGTGGCGGGTTCCTCATCATCCATGACAAAATTTTCATCACAATCTGATTCCACTTCACTCAGATCACTCTCTGCTTCTTCATACCATGTTAGAACAGTTTCTTCGAAGTTTGGATCACCAAATCACACTCTTTTTGGTAGAAAACTTGGCCTCGACATTATTAAAAAAATATACGCTACAAAAAACCCAAATAACTCACGCAAGCGCGATGCTGCATACATTCTTATTGGCGGGAAAACAAAAGCTATTCGCAACCGGAATGGTCCATTTCTAAAAATAGGGGTGTTCCGAACATTTTGGAAAACTGTTGCGGTCACTATTTTATTTATTTATTTATTTTATAAAATTTATATGCCGCCCAACTCCCGAAGGACTCTGGGCGGCTTACATCATAAAAAAATAAAACATATAAAAGCAATTTTAAAAAAACATCTATATTTAAAATAAAACATTCACACAACCATGCATGGGCCAATCAGGACAACTATTGGCCCCAGGCCTGCCGGAAAAGCCAGGTCTTAACGGCTTTACGGAAGGCCAGTAAGGTGGGGGTAGTACGGATCTCGGGGGGAAGTTGGTTCCACAGAGTCGGAGCGGCTACAGAGAAGGCCCTCCCCCGCGGTCCCGCCAGCCGGCACTGTCTGGCCGACGGGACCTGAAGAAGGCCAACCCTGTGCGACCTCACTGGTCGATGGGAGGAATGTGGCATAAGGCGGTCACGCAGATAAACTATGACTGCAGGTCTGTGGTTATGTGTTAATGGTGAAGCAGAACCACCAAGCATGTGTGATTCTGGGTAGCTGACCACATGGAGTTGAGAGTGAGGGTTATTTATACCTTCTCTTGGGCCTTGCCCTTGAGCTTCCTGTTCCTGTGCAAGAACATGTGTTCTATTGGCAGTTGTAGGGGTAACTTTGTAGGATGTCTGAGTTAAGTTTGGTTGAAGTGTGCTGGTGCAATGAAGGGGCTTGCTGGGCAATTCCTATTGTGGCTGAGGGCTAATCCTACCTTTGTTCAAAATATCCTGTCTTGAATGGATTACCAAATCTGCATTTCTAAAAGTTGGCCCCTTAGTTTCTACTTGGGGTAGAATGCTGAGGCTCTGAGTTTCTGTCTTTAGAAACATGTTTCGCCTTTAGGGAAAATATAATATTCTGCCTTTTTTTAAAAAAAATTCTAAAATATTTCATTCTTCTAGGAGGGGTGACATCCCTCATACCAGTGGTGAAATCCATTTTTTTTTTACTACCGGTTCTGTGGGCATGGCTTGGTGGGCGTGGCTTGGTGGGCGTGGCAGGGGAAGGATATTGCAAAAACTCCATTCCCACCCCACTCTGGGGCCAGCCAGAGGTGGTATTTGCCGGTTCTCCAAACTACTCAAAATTTCTGCTACCGGTTCTCCAGAACCTGTCAGAACCTGCTGGATTTCACCCCTGCCTCATACCCTTCACCATTCAGTCAGAACTGAAGAAACTTCTTGGATGAGAAGAGAAACATCTTGAAAGAAAAACAAAGTTCAGTTGCCTTTTGAGAAAACATCTTTGGGACTAATGAAGTTGTTGTTTTTTCCCAGAAGGCTGGGGAAGATTTGAGAACTACCATCTGATTTTAGCAACTGCCAATACAAACAGAATACAAATTAATAAAATACCTTGCAAATGATCTTACTGCCCAAGCTGTTATCTGGATTTTATCCCTGATAAATATGCTTGAGGCTTGCTTGTTTGTAAATAATGAATTGATGCCTTCTAGCTCCAGGTCTTAACTCCAAGCCACAGAGAGTTCTACATGTAAACCATGAAGTTATGGAGAGCTGGTTTAGAGAGAGCTGGTCTCTCTCTCTCTCTCTCTCTCTCTCTCTCTCTCTCTCTCTCTCTCTCAGACACATAGGAGGTTAAAAATTGTGCAGTGTGAAGTCACAAAGGCTAATGGAAGAGAAATCTGTTGACAGGACAAACTCTTATCTTTAGGATATCTAGGTTCATAGCTTCTGAAGGCTTCACCTGAAAAATAAAGTCAAAATGTTTCCTTTTCTTTTTTTTTAATCTTCAGAAAATCAGAATCCAGGGAGAGAATCTTGTCTTTCTACTAAATGTAGGGGGGAAAGCATACCTTGCTCATTATAATTAAGAGTTGTTCATGATAAGTGAAGAAATATTGATAATGTCCAGTCTGGATGATTAATCTTAGAGGTACATTCAGCTGTCTCTTCTCTTGTTTTCTCTTCTCTTCTCTTCTCTTCTCTTCTCTTCTCTTCTCTTCTCTTCTCTTCTCTTCTCTTCTCTTCTCTTCTCTTCTCTTCTCTTCTCTTCTCTTCTCTTCTCCTCTCCTCTCCTCTCCTCTCCTCTCCGCTCCTCTCCCCTCCCCTCCCCTCCCCTCCCCTCCCTTCCCTTCCCTTCCCTTCCCTTCCCTTCCCTTTCCCTCCCCTCACAATAGAAAAGAAATTCAGAAAATGCTGAAGCTATGCTGGCTGGATAATTCTGGGAGTTGAAGTCCACAAGTCTTAAAGTTGCCAAGTTTGAAGACCTCTGGTTTAGACATATACTTGTTCATGTCTTGTATCTATCTACCATTATCATTATTAACTGAATTGATTCTGATAAATTCTAATACCTTACTAATTTTTCTTTTACACTGAATGGTTTGGTGATTTTATCTCTGTTTTACCTCAGTCCTATTCTAAATTAGCAAAGGAACATATTGAATTGACTCATTTTTTTTCAACCATGGATTAATTTCTCTGATTTCAATTATTTGAATGGATTCCACCAAAAGTCTTATCTAGTGGTGAGACATGGACAGATGTAAAAGTTCACCTTTGGACTTTTCTTTTTGATTCTCCATTCACCAGTGAAATTTGTTGGGAGGATTCCATTGTCAAGCAACAAATACATCCATGTGATTTCATTGACCTCCAACAGCTACGGTATTTAGATGCAAAATACATGCAAAAAAAAAATGAAGAGATGGCCTTGCGGAAGAATGTCAACAAAATTGCAAATTGTGAAAGAGAAAATCAGGCAGGGAAGCAGTGATGTAATTGTGTGGGACAAACATTTCAGGTGAATTGTCTAGTTTGTAAAACATGCAAGAAAAGAGTTCAAGGAGATTCCAGAGAAAATAAAAAAAGCACAACCTCTGAAATAAAGTCAAAACAAGGGAAAAAATCAAACTGATCTTCAGTAGAAGTCCATTTGCCATGGTCTCTCTGAGCAAAGGCAGAATTGAAAAAACACACACACCACAACTGTGGAAACCTGAGAGTTGCATGGCCCTTCTTGTATTATGAGTTGTATCTGGAGGGGAGAAGGCATACCATCAAATTATTTATGATGGCAGGAAGGTCAGAGAAAGAGACTAGAAGCTTTAAGGCTTATATTATATACAGCAGTAACAATTTCTAAGGCCGAACTGTGTAAGTGATAAAATCATTTTAATATGTTACAATGATAATTTTGAGAAAGAATGGATAGAAACATGGATAGAAATTGGAAAATACTCCATGAGTTAGTAGTGGATATATCTATCATTTAATACAGAGGGGTTGTGTTTGCTTGTTGTTGTTTTTGTTCCAATGTGTAGCCAAAATAATCAAATCTTCATCTCTTTTACTTGCCAGACTTGTTCTGATAATACTTTCATGTTCTGTTCCTTCAGGATTCTTTTTTTTTTAAATTATTATTATTATTCTAGAGCAGGGGTGTCAAACTCAAAATGCTTAGATCTGGCCTGCGGGGCCGGCCTGGAAATATCAAAGGACCAGCCCGCAGTGCTTCTGCCAGCCAAAATGGGCTTTGGGGGGCCTTGTGCGGCTGCCCCGTGGCCCATTTTCGGCCGGCAGAGTGCTACAGGAGGCCATGGAGGCAGAAAATGGGCCACGGGGGGCCGTGTGAGGGCCACATGATGCCCTCATACACCATATCAACCGGCAGGGTGCTGCAGGAGGCATCCATCCCATCTCCCCTCCCTCCCCCCCACCCCGCCGGCCCGCAGAGGAGAACTACAGTGCTAATCCGGCTCTCAAAGAAATCCAGTTTGACACCCCTGTTCTAGAATATTTTAGCAAGAATACATTACTTAGGGATTTTTTCCCCTTGCCTTGGTTTTGATGTTTGTTTGTTTTTTCTGTTATCCTATTCGACATCACATTTGTTATTCAAGGTGAATATTTTCACAACATATTATGCACTAAAGCAAAAACCTGAGGTTACTTTTGTCACCTCTTTTGCCACAGTAATTATCACTATCTCTTTGGGCTGGGTCAAATTAACTAATCTTTAGTGGGGCCATTGTTTTTAAGGCTATGCAAGCTTTCAAAATGCTTTGGAAGAAGTGATTAGATTGTTAAGTTATGGGAATAATGATTCTGGAGACCGACTCTTGAACGATGTTTATTGGCAACTTCTATCTACAACCAGCAACTTGCAGTCTGACAGCCGGCCCTTTTATAGGGAGCTGTCAGACACTTTAACCAATAGCATTTGAGCATTCTTCCCGCTCAAATGCTGGACCTGGGTGAAACCATGTCAACTGTAAATACATAACATAGATCTTCTGTGGAACTGAGCCCAGATTTCTATGTGAGTTCGAAAAAATGAAAGCAAAATAATTCAGTCTAATCTAGTGAAAAGAAGGACTAAGGGAGACCCGATAGCAGTGTTTCAATATTTGAGGGGGCCAACCTATTTTCCAAAGCACCAGAAGGAAAGACCAGAAACAACACATTGAAATTAACCAAGGAGAGTAGCAACCTAGAACTAAAGAGAAATTTCCTAACAGTGAGAACAATTAACTAGTGGAATGGCTTGCCTTCAGAAGTTGTGGGTGTTCAACCACTGAAAGCTTTTAAGAAGAGACAGGAGAACCTTTTGTCTAAAATGGTATAGGGCAGGGGTGAAATGCTCCCGGTTCGCTCTTACCTGTCAGTCGCCGTAGAGCCGGTTGCCAAGGTAGCGCGAGGCGCCGCCCACCCGCCCGGACGCCACCATTTGGGTTCTTTTACCTTCTGCGAATGCACAGAATGCTTTGCGCATGCACAGAGGGTAAAAGAACCCAAATGGCGGCATCTAGGCGGCGTCTGGGTGGGGGGGCGGCGCCTCGCGCTACCTTGGCAACCGGCTCTACAGCGACCAACAGGTAAGAGCGAACCGGGAGCATTTCACCCCTGGTATAGGGCCGTGATGGCGAACCTATGGCATGCGTGCCACAGGTGGCACGCGGAGCCATATCTGAGGGCACGCGAGGCGTTGCCTTATGTCAGCTCCATTGTGCATGCGCGCACTGGCCAGCTGATTTTTGGCCTTGGGGAAGGCTGTTTTCGCCCTCCCCAGGCTTCATGAGGCTTCCCTAAAGCCTCAGGAGTGTGAAAAACGGCCCAATGGGCAAACCGGAAGTACGTTTTTCCGAACTTCGGTTTGCCCGTTGGGCCGTTTTTCGCACTCCAGAGGCTTCAGGGAAGCCTGAGGGTGAAAAATGGCCCAAGGGGGGGGGCGCATGCATGGGGATGCGCACATGCACAGTGTGGTGTGCGTGGGGGGGGGTTGTGTGTTGGCACGCGCACACACTAGCGCACACATTCCCTTTTTGGCATGCAAGAAGAAAAAGGTTCGCCATCACTGGTATAGGGTCTCCTACTCAAGGAGGGAGTTTAACTAAAAGACTTCCAAGGTCCCTTCCGTTATTCTACATTCTATGTTCTAATCCAGTCACTGAAACTAATGAAAGCAACTGCTAAATCTTTCTAAGCTTATGTAAAGCTCAAGAAGGGAACTGAGGGGCAAATAACATGGGTTTTGTTATTTGTTAACTAACATAGTTACCTTGTATTTTAATTTGATTTATTTTCTCTCTTTTAAAATGATGTTCAGATTTATTAGCTTTTAACACTCCTAAATTGATAAACAAGCTGGAGATTAGCTCCAGATAAGAAAAAGTTTGTTAGTACAAATTGGGATCTGGCTTATATCTTTCGTGAACTCTAAACAACCGTTTTCCTTACAATTATGCCCCTTCTGACATCAGACCTCATTCTAATGAACGTGTGATATTATGGGATACAAATATGTGACATGTTTGACTCCATGTAACTGATTTCCCATGCAAAGGGGAGGTTACTTTTATTCTGTCCAATCAACTTTCCTCTTGCATTTTCTTTGTTGTGTTAACTATAAAAAGGAGGGAAACATGGGAGGTTCTCTCTTCCTTTCTCATAGATAGATCCCATTTTATCAGGGTACCCTAATAAACTGTTTTTAAATGATCTTCCGACTCAGTTGCTTATTGGAAAGATAAACTGAGGCAGAACTTAGCTAGATTTGGCTTTCAGAACTGAATAAAGGAAGGTGCTATTCTTGCACACAGACAAGCACACCTTGAAGGAAATTGCAGAACAATTTCTAAAGATACACAGGCGTAATAATATTTTTTCCCCTCTAAAATAAATAGTTTTAGAAACCTCTGTCTACTGTGCCACCTCAAAATGTTGATTATAAATAGAATAGAATAGAATAGAATAGAATAGAATAGAATAGAATAGAATAGAATAGAATAGAATAGAATAGAATAGAATAGAATAGAATAGAATAGAATAGAATAGAATAGAATAACAGAGTTGGAAGGGACCTTGGAGGTCTTCTAGTCCAACCCCCTGCTTAGGCAGAAAACCCTACACCACTTCAGACAAATGGTTATCCAACATCTTCTTAAAAACTTCCAGTGTTGGAGCATTCACAACTTCTGGAGGTTATAGAACGGTATGAGAAGGCTAATGCATGCTTGATTTAATATTTCATTTTATTGCACTGTAACTTGATTATGTGAGAAATGTATGCCAGTCAGAGCAAATGAAACCTCGGTAGATACAAATAAATAAATAAATAAATAATGTGCAATTACCTAATAGTAGGAATACAGAGGTTATAGATGGTAATGCTTTATGTTAACTAAAGTAGATATAATTATTTTAGGTGCATTTTTAGCTTTTACCCTGGTGATATAATTAGGCAGGAATAATATAAACATCTAACAAAAAAATAAAAATAAAAATAAAAAAAATCCAGAAAACCTCCAACTAAGTTACATGAAATATGCATAATACACTCTAAAGAGGGAACTTGGATAGTTTTTCTCCTCCAATGAACAAAGAAGGATGAGTGTTACAAAAATAATAATAGTAATCCTATTGCTATGAAAGTAGGAAGTGTATGAATTTATTCATATAAAATAGTTCTGTGCTGTCAATCATGCCAGCTAATAGAGCACACCTAAGCTATTGTAATGAAGTATAATTTTCAGGACCTAATTTGCTATTTTTAATTTTATTTTGGTGTTTGTCTTATATTATTTTTTAATGTTTTCTCTGCAAGATGCATAGTAATAAGATGAACAGTAATCATTAAACATGATAATAACTTTACCGCAGCATCAGTAACAGAACCGGCTTCCTATTTAATGTCAATTTGCTGGGTAGACTTCCTAATAGAATGTGATCTGTTTCCCATATTGGAACACAGATGATAAAAATAAATCCAAAATTACGTACTGTAGGCTGCTTTTTAACATAGTCTGGTTCAGTGGTGAAATCCAATTTTTTTTACTACCGGTTCTGTGGGCGTGACTTGGTGGGCGTGATTATTATTATTATTATTTATTAAATTTGTATGCCGCCCAACTCCCAAGGGACTCTGGGCGGCTCACAACAATATAAAAAAACCATTAAAAGAAAACATAATAAAAACAGTTAAAAACAGTTAAAAACTCATACATACCGTTTCATGGCCGGACCTTGCCAATTACAGAGGCGAGATCAACGGCCCCAAGCCTGCCAGAACAGCCAGGGCTGCACGGCTTTCCGGCAGGCCAGTAGGGTGG
>QLTV01000577.1:3214388-3232206 GCA_003457575.1 Thermophis baileyi
CCTCCCTCCCTCCCTCCCTCCCTCCCCCTCATCCTCCCCCTCTACCTACCTACCTCTCACATCTCTACCTTTGCTTAAATATACCTCTTTCCAATGAACATCATTTCTACTTATAGTAGTTTTACGAACACTCTACAAAAACTGATGGAGTGGATGGCATTTAAACTTCCACAAAGAGAAACCATTATACAAATTAAAAACTCATCTATTCTATTGTGATTGATGTGTTGAACATCATACTGTACATGAACCATGTCATAGTTTTTTTTTCTTTTAGTAGTACTTTTACTCAGTGAACATAGACAGATATAATGAAATATTGCCAGTGCTCAAAATAAGTAGAATGTGAACTAGCTACTTAGGTGTGAAGTGTATCTACTTCAATGTTATAGGATAGTAAACAATTATAACACTTGAGCTTCAGAGCTATAGATTTATGTGGCATGAAATATCATTTCTGATGACACCTGGTATTCAAATAACTTTCAAGTTTTCTCGACAGGCCTCCTGTTCATTTCCTTAGATAAGGATTTGGGGAACAATTAGTCAAAGTGGTTGTGTCAGCTCATCTCAGCATCTGTAAGGGGAATAAAGGATATCCACCACGAGACTTCCTAAAGTAAAAGGACTACTTTAAAATCTGTTTTTCGAGTTGGCGAATGGTTTTCAACCACAGTTTAAAAATCATAGTGGGGAAAAAGTAATTTCAGATGATTTCAAGGATTTCCTGAGAATTAACTATTTAGAATGGCTCAGCCTCAAGTCAGTCCCTTTAACATAATTATGTTTCTGTGTAATATTACCTGCTTACTTACCAAGCAATTCCCTTACCATATGGACTTTTTTCTGCCTTTATTTGGGCAAAGGGTGAATAGCAACTTCCTTGTGAGTGCTGACTGCATAAAATTCTCTTGGTTGCAAGAAAATAGGACTTTTCCATTCAGCATTATTCTTATGGAAACCTCGAGATGGAATAAGTAGTACTATTGTGGAAGTCTATGGAAATTCTTAGTCATCCAGGTCATGGTTGTCCCAAAGGTGCTTTTTCAGGAGGCAACTGGGCTTTCTTGTTTTTTTCTTTGAAGACATTTCGCTTCTCATCAAAAAAGCTTCTTCAACTCTGATTGGATGTTGGGGAATGGAAGGATTTATACTCCTTGCAGACATCTGGTCATTTTCATCCTTTTAGAGAGTCATTGAGGCCACTTGGAGGTTTATCTGTATCCTCAGGGTCACCTGAGTAGTGGGTGTGGAGTCTTCTTGGTTGCAGGATGTTTTCTGCCCTGTTTGTGTTGTCTGCATCTCAAACTGAAATGCAAATGGTTCCTGCAGTCTGCAATTTTTCTGGAAATTCCAGCTGTCTGCAAGGAATAAAATAGAATAGAATAGAATAGAATAGAATAGAATAGAATAGAATAGAATAGAATAGAATAGAATAGAATAGAATAGAATAGAATAGAATAGAATAGAATAGAATAGAATAGAATGGAATGGAATGGAATGGAATGGAATGGAATGGAATAGAATAGAATAGAATAGAATAGAATAACAGAACAGAACAGAACAGAACAGAATAGAATGAGCTGGAAGGGACCTTGGAGGTCCTCCAGTCCAGCCCCCTGCTCAAGCAGGAGAACCTATACCATTTTAGACAAGTGACTGACTAGACTCTTCTTAAAAACATCCAGTGATGGAGCACCCGAGCACCCATCAGGCAAGCTGTTCCACTGGTTAATTGTCCTCACTGTTAGGAAGTTTCTCCTTAATTCCAGGTTGCTTCTCTCTTTGAGTAGTTTCCAACCATTGTTTCTTGTCCTGTCCTCTGGTGCTTTGGAGAATAATTTATAAAGGAATATAAATCCTTCTATTCCCCACCATCCAGTCAGAGCTGAAGAAGCTTCTTGGATGAGAAGCAAAACATCTTCAAAGAAAAATCAAGAAAATCCAGTTGCCTCCTGAAAAAGCACCTTTGGGACAGCCATGACCTGGATGACTGAGAATCTCCATAGACTTTTAGCTATTCACTTTGGGATGAACACCCTTCGAATGGCATGGGAGTACGAACGGATTTCCAGAAAAATTGCAGACTGTCATGTGATCAAAAGTCAGACGCTAGACAACTGTCTCATACTTATGACGATTGTGTTGTTCCGGGGTCATGTGATCCCCTTTTATGACCTTCTGACAAGCCAAGTCAATGGGAAAACCAGATTCGCTTAACAACCATGTTACTAACTTGACAACTGCAGTGATTCACTTAACAACTGTGGCAAGAAAGGTCATAAAATGCGGCAAAACTCACTTAACAAATGTCTCACTTAGCAACAGAAATTTTGGGCTCAGTCGAGGTCATAAGCCGAGGATTACCTGTATTATTGTCATCAGAAAGCCACAATTTACAATGTGACTGGAAGAACAGGTTGAAGATTAGCCTGCTGGTAAGGTATAATAAAAAGAAAAACTGATAAATACCAAGATCTCACTAACAGAACAAAAAATGACATACTAGAGTTGCAGCAAATTTGGGAAGAACAAAAATTTCCTCTTGGTGAATTTTGCTTGAACTTAATGGGGAAACAACAGCTGCAAACAACAATTGTGGGTATTTGAGCCATAAATCTATCCTTGAAAATGTTTCTTCAGTCACTTTCCATTTTTACTCTCTATTTACTAGCTTTCATTTCTACTTTTTTATTTTTTTTTATGTTTCCTTTCCACAACCCAAGAGACCAAGTGCATTTAGCTCATTAATGCCAGTTAGGTTATAAACCAGCAGTTTCTGGCTTGATATGCTGACAGTGTAATTTATGCAAAAGATTTGCTTTACTGAATGTGTGTTTTAAGTATGTAAGTAATTCTTTCAGTCTCTACATGTGGCTTTTACTGTTTGCAATTCTCCTCCACTTCTTTTGTTCCTCCATTAAGGAACGGTGGCTTTCAAAGCCTGGGTTATGCCAAAAAAAAAAGATTGTAGAAGGTGTCATATTCTTTCAAATGGATGATTGATTAAATTCTGAAATCTCTGAGCCCATTGAGAAGGTCACTTCGAACTTGCTACACATTATGTTTAAATAAGTAACATACAGTAGGACAGATTACAAGCCCAGAGTAATTAGTGTTATAATGAGCCAACACTGTGCAGCAGCAGCCAAAAAAGCCAATGCAATCCTAAACTGCATTAACAGAGGGAGACAATGAAGATAAAGGGAGGTACTAATACCACTCCGTAAAGTAAGACCACACCTAGAATACGGCAGAGAGTTCATAGAATTATCTTCCAATATTTGAGGGGCTGCCACAAAGAAGAGGGGGTCAATCTATTCTCCAAAGCACCTGAAAGACAGACAAGGAATAATGGATGGAAACTGAACAAGGAGAGAGTCAACCTGGAAATAAGGAGGAATTTCCTGACAGTGAGAACAATCAAGCAATGGAACACGAGTTGCCTTCAGAAGTTGTGGGAGCTTCATCACTGAAGGCTTTCAAGAAGAGACTGGGCTGCCATCTGTCAGAAATGGTGTAGGATCTCCTGCTTGGGCAGGGGGTTGGACTAGATGACCTACAAAGTCCCTTCCAACTCTGTTAATCTAATCTAATCAATAGGTCATTGCAGCTCTTTTAACCAAAGATATCCTTGGTACTTGTTGAGATAGGGAGTTATAAAAATCAAATAAATAAATCAAACGAATAGCAAATTAGAAAAAGACATAGCTACTTTAAGTAGTTGTAGAGAGGTATTATGTTCATGTCTCTGTGAAATCTGAAGCATCTTTTTGCCTTCAAATCCAAATTGCTGCCCAGCCTTAAAAGTTAGATGCTTTAGCATCTGAGAAAGACTTCTATTTTTTCTTTTTTTTAGCAGATTTCTCCAGGGCTCTGCAGAAGCTGGAATATTTCAGGAGAAGCCTATCCAGCTCAATATTATCTACACAACGTTCTCTAGGATTTCAAGTAGAGATTTTGCTCACTTGAGAAGCCATCTGAACCTGAAGTCCTTTCTCAGTGAGTAAGTAAGACTTTAGCAATATTTGCACATGTTTGAAACACATTTCCATTTATGGGTCAAACTAGTAAACTTCCATGCAGGCCTCTTTATATACAAGTTTTCAAACCCTCTCCAATTGTTTCTAATTTTCCCAACAGCTGTAGTTGTTTCACCACTGCATGCTTCTTCTTCTCATGGTGCTTTCTCTCTGGATTAGCCATTCATTTTTCACTGAAGCTGAGAAGTCTGCTAACAAGAGCCAAGGGCAACACTTTAGCTCAGGAGGAAGAACATAGAGAGGCTTATGTTTTGCCAAGGATTTTTGTTTTCAAAACTTTTCACACTCGCATCTACTCTTCTGATTGATTGAAACAATCCAATTTAACTTTTGGGTTGTTGGTTGTTGTTTTTTGTTTTTTTTTTTTTTTTTTTTTTTTGGCTGCTGCTTCTGTTCAACCATTTATTTATTTGATTTATTCAATTTGTACAGCCACCCATTTCACACGGGCAGCACACGACGCTACAAAACAACAGGAAAATTTAGAATTGGATCCCACCGATGATCTATTGCCGAAGAATTGGTGCTTTCAGATTGTGGCGCTGAAGAAGACTCTTATGAGCCCCTTGGACTGCAAAGAAATCAAATCAATCAATCCTAAAGGAAATCAACTCAGACTGTTCTGTGGAAAGACAGATACTGAAGCTGAAGTTCAAATACTTTGGCCACCTAATGAGAAGATATGACCAGTAGTGGGATTCAGCCGGTTCGGGCTGGTTCAGGCGAACCGGTAGTAAAAATTCTGGCTGGCCACGCCATGCCACGCCACTACTTGCCTCGCACACCTTGGCTGGTGCCTTAGAGTCACACTGCAGAATACCTGCAGATGCTCTTTGGCTCCCTTGCCTTGACCACGTGGCCACATGGCCCAGCCTGCTTGCCTGCCTTTGCCACGGCCTACGACGTGGCAGCCTCACGCTCATCTTGGCCTCCTCCTGAACACCTGCCTTGGGCTGCTTCCAACCGCTCCAGCAGCAGAACAGGTAAGCACAGCCAGGTGCCCCCTCAGGGAAGCGGGGCTGGGAAGGGTGGTCGACCTGCGCCGGCCGTGGCCTACCCCCATCTGATTGCTGCGGCCTACTCCCATCCGATCGCCGGGGCCGGGGCCTCACCCTGCAGCCAGCGCCGTAGGCCTGCGCCCACCCAGACGGCTGCGGCCACCCCCATCCGATTGCCACCTCGGTCTACTTGTAGAAGATCCGCCTCCGCCTCCTGCTCGTAATGTAATGTAAATGTAAAAAAGGTGCAAGAACTCTACATGCTAGAAGAACTAGAAGAAGAAATGTCAGAGAAAGTGGGCTTAAGACAGAACAGGCTTAAGAAAGAAATAGTGATGCATATACCAGCAATAGAGCATTATATATTAATAGTTAATAGATTAATAGTGATAGTACAGAGTATCGTATAATCAATAATAATAGGATGGAAAATAAACAATGTAATAGCAATTGAAGAATAATAGTATATTGCAATAGTAATTATAGTACAGGTTGACTTGCAACAGTTCATTTAGTGACCGTTTAAAGTTACAACAGTGCGGAAAAAAAAAGGGATTTGCCCCGGTGGTACAGTGGTTAGAGTGTAGTACTGCAGGCTCCTTCTGCTGACTGCCGGCTGCCTGCAATTTGGCAGTTCAAATCTCAGCAGGCTCAAGGTTGACTCAGCCTTCCATGCTTCCAAGGTGGGTAAAATGAGGACCCAGATTGTTGGGGGCCAATATGCAAATATTTAAATTTAAATTTAAATATTTAGAAAATCTGCTAATGGGGGCAATAAAACAACACTCAAATGAGTAAATCAAATGAGTTCATGATTCAATGGTGCATGAATTTTGAAGGACTGGAGACTGAGTCAGAAAAAATAATGAGACGTGGCAGAAGATGGTGGAGCTCTCTATCATCTCCATCTCCACCTCCACCTTCACCTCCACCTTCATCTCCATCTCCAGTTCCATCTCCATCTTCACCTACACCTACATATTCATCTCCACCTCCATCCCATCTATCTCCATCTCCACCTTCACCTCCATCTCAACCTCCAATTCCATCTCAATCTCCATCTCATCAAGAGTCGTGGTGGCGCAGTGCTTAGAATGCAGTACTGCAGGCTACTTCTGCTGATCACCGGCTGCCAGCAGTCTGGCAGTTCGAATCTCACCAGGCTCAAGGTTGACTCAGCCTTCCATCCTTCCGAGGTGGGTAAAATGAGGACCCAGATTGTTGGGGGACAATATGCTGACTGTAAACCACTTAGAGAGGGCTGTAAAGCACTGTAAAGCAGTATATAAGTCTAAGTCCTATTGCTATTGCTATTTATGACCATTTTTCACAGTTACGACCTTTACAGCAGCCCCATGATCATGCAATCAAAATTCAGATGCTTGGCTACTGGTTCATATTTATGACTGTTGCTGTGTCCCAGGGTCAGGTGATCCCTTTTTGTGACCTTCTCACAAGCAAAGCCAATGGGGAAGCCAGATTCACTGAACAACCTGGTTACTGACTTATCAACCGCAGGGATTCACTTAACAACTGTGGCGAAAAAGGTCGTAAAATGGGGCAAAGCTCTCTTAACAAATGCCTCACTTAACAACAGAAATTTGGGGCTCAATTGTGGTCGTAAGTCGAGGACTCCCTGCAATAGTTAATAGACAACAATAGAATATAGGAAGCACTCACATATCACTTTTATGCTTGTCTTTACAAAATAAAACATCTCCACAACATTTACAAGGAAATTACCCATCCAGGATCCAATACTTTTGTGTCTCTCTTAAGTCTGGGTCAATCTAATTGGGTGAAGTTTTTTTTTTAAAAAAAAAGTAGAACCAGTGATTGGTCTTCCACTCTCTTCCTGGTGGGATCAAGTTAGATAAGTGCTAAGCTTCAGCTAGAATTTATGCCCTGTAAATAAATCTCTTTTCTGCTGCAGTTATAAAACCCACTTTACTAATCCTTGCTCAGGTTAAGATTCCTCCTGGTGTGCTTGGTCTCCAGAGGGAATTGTTTCAATTGGACTCTTGGCATTGACAGTTCTCTTCCATCAGCAAATCCTCTCTTACGCACCTGCTGATCAGCCTGAATTGACCTACATCTCTTCTTCGTATGATGCCCTTGATATTCATTTTCCCTCCAGGCCTAATTGGCTGTATGACTTTCAGACTTTCCTCTTTTTTTTTTTAAACATGTAATTTCTAAAGCCTTGCTGGCCTTAAGGGCACCAAGAGGCCGATATTCACAGAATGTTAATTTATTGGGACATCCAGTTCCATAGACTGAAAAGGGTCACTGCAAAAATAGCAATAGGCATTTAGACTTATATACCACTCCATGGTGCTTTATAGCACTCTCTGGGTGGTTTACGATGTAAGCATTATTTGCATATTGGCCCCCGACAATCTGGGTCCTCATTTTGCCGACCTCAGAAGGGTGGAAGGCTGAGCCCAGTCAGGATCAAACTCCAAGCTGTTGGCAGATTTTGTCTGCAATGCTGCATTCTAACCACTGCGCCACCATTCATCATCATCATCATCATTTAACGACCCCATAATCCCTTGCGGGTTGGAGTCTGGGCAACTGAATGGAGCTAGCAGAGTGTTTAATGGCTGGATGCCCTTCCTGTTGCCAATGGGGAGCTTTGTTCGGCAGATAAATTCTCAGTGTGCCCAGAGAGAGAAATACCTGCCTCTACCTAGGATCGAACTCACAGCCTCCTGATTGTGAGACGAGAGGTCCACCTCTAGGCCACCACACCACTCCAACCACTGCGCCACCATTGCCACTGTCAAATCTATCCACAACTGCACTCTACACACTCTTAAATTGTTTGTCCCGACCTTCTACACCCACTTACATTTCGAAAAGAGAAGCCACTTATGAAGCCCACAACATTAAGTGGTGCAAAGTGTTTTGAGCTGGAAATGTTTTGGGTTCAAACAATATGGATTGAACTTGTGTTTTGATTCTCAACAGCATTTCGATTCTTTCCCTCATATAAAACTGGAACAGCTTTAAAACAGCTTCTCCCATTATGAAGCAGCCTGTCTCAAATACCTGTCACCCTAAACATGTATATATAAGAATTTTTTTTTCCTTAACTCGAGGGGTTTCTATCTGGGTAAGCCTTTTCTAAGATTCCACCTCACCTCTTTATTTGACTGCAATTGTCATGGTTCCAATGAAGAAGATATCCCCCCCCAACAATATTATATTTCCTATTTTTCTCATCAATATGCCTGAAGATTTTTCCACTTGTTCCTTGCTCTTGAACATAAGCCCGCCATAAGGAGAAACTTTGAATAAACAGGGCTGATTATGTTTTTTTAAAAAAATCTTAATTGATAGGATAGGAAATAGACTGGAAGGTATTCTTTTTCAATAAGTTTTCTTCATCCTTCCTGTGGAAGATGCTTAGTGGTGTTTTAAAATGGAAGACTTCTTGACAGCTATATTCATCCATTTGTTTGTGTGTGTGTGTTTGGAAATACTGCCGTATTTACATTATATGAATAGATTCTCCCTTTTTAAGGGAGAATGCATTGCCAACTACTCAAAACACATGTCTGTAAATACAATTCTGAATGCAGCAATACAAATGAGAATTCATGCTTTCAGGCTGATTGCTGTTGTATGCTAAATAGTCTGTTGGTAAATAAGTACAGCTAGCAGCTTCTGTGCTAATCAATTCCTTCTAGAGCCTTTTTCTCCTTTCCATTTATAACATTTCAACTGAAAGTTTGAATATTTTGAAATATATCAGGTTTATAGTAAACCAGGGGTGTCAAACTCAAGGCCCGGGGGCCGAATCCGGACTGCGGGGTGCTTAGATCTGGCCCACAGGAAACAGTGAAGGACTGGCCCGCAATGCCTCTGCCAGTGAAAACGGAGCTCAGGAGCCAGTTTTCGCTGGCCACCACAGGTGTCCCCGGCCTGAGTGACATCGATCTGGCCACACCTACCCTGGCCACACTCATCCCGGCCCCCAAGGTCAAACACAACCCTGATGCGGCCGTCAATGAAATCGAGTTTGACACCCCTGTACTAGACAATCATATCCAGGTTGCATTAATCAAAAATATAATTTCATCAAGAATGTTCATTTTATGAATGAATATGTTGGGGCCAGAATAAGGAAATGAGAAAAGGGTATATTGCTTTGTTAATTTAGAAATAAAATTTCTAAATACACCAGTGAGGTGTATTTATGAGAATGAATTCACACACACTCTTTTTAAAAGATAGATAATTGCAGATGGGGTAGAATCAATTATGGGAACATACACTAGATTTCTCTGTAAAGGAATGTCACTCCGAAATTTTCTGAGTAAGTTGCTCAGGATACATATTTCTAACTTGGCAGTGGATGGGTGGGTGGTTACTGCAAATTCCATTATCTGGGCAGTTCAGGGCAGTTCAGAAAAAAGACAAACTCAGTCACCATTCAGTTTCACTCCTGGTTTTATCTATCTTCAACTTACTAAATGGAAGAAAGATAGAAATCAATCAATCAATCAGAATAGAGCTGGAAGGGACATAGCAATAGCAATAGCACTTAGACTTATATACCGCTTCACAGTGCTTTACAGCCCTCTCTAAGCGGTTTACAGAGTCAGCATATTGCCCCCAACAATCTGGGTCCTCATTTTTACCGACCTCGGAAGGATGGAAGGCTGAGTCAACCTTGAGCCTGGTGAGATTCGATCTGCCAAACTGCTGGCAACTGGTGATCAGCAGAAGTAGCCTGCAGTACTGCACTCTAACCACTGCGCCACCGCGGCTCATTGGAGGTCTTCTAGTCCAACTCCCTGCTCATGCAGGAGACTTCCGATAGAATACCATTTCAGATAGGTGGTTGTCCAGTCTTTTCTTAAAAACCTCCAGTGGTGAAGCACCCACAACTTCTGAAGGCAAGCTCTTCCACTGGTTGATTGTCCTCACTGTTAGGAAGTTTCTCCTTAATTCCAGGTTCCTTCTCTCCTTGGTTAGTTTCCATCCGTTGTTTCTTTTCTTGCCTTCTGCTGCTTTGGAAAATAAGTTGACCCCAATTTCTTTGTGGCAGCCCCTCAAAATTCCCTGAGCAAGTTAACACATATTTTTTTTCCTTGAGAGACAAAGGCAAAGATTGCTAGGAGGTGACAGCAGCTGGGAGAATGACAAAGATGTCCTCTCCCTCTTTGACCAAGACTTCTGTAATCTTGGCATGGTAGAGCATAAGGGTAAGAGTTTGCACCAAGGGAATAAATAATTGGGTCATCTGGTTTGTGCAAACACAGCCAATTTGTTCCCAGAGGTAGAGAATGAGCCCTGAGCCAAAATTCTTGAAAATGTCAAAGTTTGCATGAAATTTATGCTTGATTCAACGAAGCACAGTAAGTATCCCTCACTGGGCAATTGGTCCAGATGGTTTCTACATATATTGGAAAGAGGTCTCCAAGTGAATGTGTGTCAGCCTTTCCCAGGCAGACCAAACTGGAAACATGAAATGATGAGTTCAAATTGACTTTACTCTAAGACAGGGGTGTCAAACTCGATTTCATTGAGGACCGCATTAGGGTTGTGTTTGACCTCGGGGGTGTGGGGTGTGTGTGGCCAGGGTGAGCATGGCCAGCTTGACGTCACTCGTGTCGGAGGTGCCTGTGGTGGCCCGAGCGCTCTCCCAGCGAAAACAGGCTCCCGAGCTCCGTTTTCACCTGTGACGGCCTCCTGCAACCGTCTGCCAGCAAAAATGGAGCTTGGGAGTGCTGCCCACGGCCCTTGGAAGCTCAATTTTTGGCTGTGATGGCCTCCTGCAACCCTCTGCCAGAGAAAACAGAGCTCGGGAGGGCCACCCGTGGCAGAGGCACCATGGGCAGAGGCACCATGGGCCTCTGTTTCCAGGGCAACCCCACGGGCCAGATCTAAGAACCCCGTGTGCCAGATCTGGCCCCCAGGCCTTGAGTTTGACACCCCTGCTCTAAGACTACCTTAACAGAACTCTCCAAACTTTGCAACTCTGCAAACTATCAGAAATAGTCCGATCTCTTTTGCAGCTGGAGAAGTTAGGGAGGATCTTTTCTTAGTCTTTGCAGTTTCAGGCTATGTTCCCCCTTATCTGACCATTCCTAGGCATGGGAGGGAAGGGAGGGAGGGAGGGAAGGGAAGGGAGTGAAGGGAAGGGGAGGGGAGGGAGGAATGGATGGAGGGAAAGAAAGAAAGAAAGAAAGAAAGAAAGAAAGAAAGAAAGAAAGAAAGAAAGAAAGAAAGAAAGAAAGAAAGAAAGAAAGAAAGTCATGCCTTGTAATGGACATAGTCCAAGAGAAACCAAAGAGCTAGCTTAATAACTCTAAAAGCTTCAGCCCCCCCTCTTTCAAATATTTTTTTTTTACATTTTGCAAAGCATGCACATAAAAACCTGAACAAAACACAGATGCCTTTTGTACATGAAACAGTTAATATAAGTGGAACATTGAAGAAATAAATATGGGGTAAGTTTCCAAGAAACTGGAAGTTATTTGAGGAATCAGCCACCCTGAATCCTTAAAGTTGCTAATGAGACTTGGAAGCAATATAGTATCTTTCACCATGTTGACAGGTTATTATTATCAAAGTTAACAGAGATCTTACAACTTTAACATGAATGCTTAAAATGAGAATAATATGACATTGGGCACATAGCAGGGCAGTCAAACACATCTCAGTCAAAGCCGCAGTGCTGGCATTTTAGGTAGTCCAGTGAAAGAACTGCGGTTGTCTGATAGCTGCCAAGCTTTGCTAGAATATGAGTGCCAGTGTTTGAAGTTGTTGTTTCAGGATCCTGAAGGAGAGCTGCAGCTCACAATCTGATATTTAGAGACCCAGAAACAAAAGCTGAAAGTTCTCACAGCAATGTGGACCAATGCACAGATCTCGGAGTATGTGATGACCCAGGGCGTGGCACGAAAGCAACACAACCAGAGAACAGGTCTAACTCCCCTTTATTGCTCCAACTGTGCCCCCAAATGTCCCCACATTCACTACAAGTCCTGGAGCAAAGCTCTCACAAGCACCTTCAGAAGCCTCTGGCTGTGAGTAGTCCAGTAAGCCAGGTTAGCCACACAGCAACCAGGGCCAGCAGTCCAATAAGCCAGGTTAGCCAAACAGTAACCAGGTCCAGCAGTCCAATAAGCCAGGTTAACCAAGCAGCAACCAGGGCCAGCAGTCCAATAAGCCAGGTTAACCAAACAGCAACCAGGCCCAGCAATCCAATAAGCCAGGTTAGCCAAACAGTAACCAGAGCAAGAAGTTCAGCAAAGCAGGCAAACCGGGCAAGCCCCACAAGACAGAGCACAGTAATCTGCAAGTGCACACAAGGCTTCACAGATTCAACGCTTGTTCCCGACAAATGCCCCTTCCACTGGCACCGCCTTACATCTCAGTCCCCAGGTGTGCCTTGTGAAAGGGGGAGGGTCACTCTCCTCCCTCATAGCCGGATCAATCTGCGTTCATCTTGCCTTCTCTCTTCCCTCCTTGTTCTAGGATCAGGATGGGGTAGTCCTTGCTCTTCTCCTGAGCTCTGTCTCTCCTGCTCCTCCCTGTCTGCAGGCCTTACTAATTCAGAAAAGCCTTGCCTGGACTGACTCTGCCCTTCCCCAGTTTCCTCCAAGGCCAACGGAGCTGCCCTCTCAATCTCCATTGGCTCTTGTTCCAGCTCATCTTCCCCCGCAGATTCAGACTCTCACGGGGGCATGACAGAGTACCTTTACAGCATGTAATGTGAACATTAGCCATTGCTCCTCCTGATAAATTGTGAAGATTGCGACTGGACATGTGAAATTTGAGCCTTTTTCCACTGGACAAGGCACTAACCCTGTAATCTAAATATGTAATAGCAGATGGTTTGTCTTTACCCCTCCGATATCTTCACCCAGTAGAAGTGGAAGCAGCATTGCACATCTCAAACACTACTATGCAGACTCTTTGGGAGGTATGTGAGTCTGCTACACACCACATTACAGCTTCTGACCTAGCTATCACATCCATGGGGCCAGACGTGGGTTCTTGCCGGTTTGGACTGGCTCTATAGAACCGGTAGCGGGAATTTTCCCCCGCTCGCCGAACCGGCAGCAATGGCCAGCTGGACACGCCCCCGAATTGGCTCTCTCGGCAGCACCGTAGGTGCCGCCATTTTGTTTTTTGTTTCTACGCATGTGCAGAAGCTGGGTTTTTAGCACTGCGTGTGCGCACGCCCGCGTGGCGCGTGAGGAAGCGAACCGGCAGTGAGGTAAACCAGAACCCACCCCTGCATGTGGCAAGTCTTCTGCACTCAAGCATGCCTACTTAACCCAACAAGGGGAAGAATTTCACAACTACTGGTACTTAATCTCTACAATGACAGGATTGTTATTTCAGCTGAATTGTGCCAAGAAGCAACAACATAACTAGATGTCCACTGTGCATTGCTAAGTGCAGAGGGGCCACAGTACTATATGTTTAGTGATCACTGTTGAGTCCAAGTGTTCAAATATTTGTAAGAGACTGTGATTTTTGTCAGAAGAATAGCCTTTTGTGGTGAAAAATCTACCTGATTATATGAATTCTCTGGAAGTGAAGTAGAGTTGATAATTTAGAACTTGGAGATTATGAGTACTTAGTTGTCCTAATTATCTAATCAGATGTTTAGGGACTGTAACTTGATTAGGTTTACTACATCTACTTCCAGTTCACAAGAGGCATGGAATAGAAGTCAACAGCCCTAAGGACTACTAACATTCAGATAATATCAAATACAATAAGATAGTTGTAATTTCTGGACAGCTTTAACCAACCACTCAATCAAACAAACAAACAAAAAACCCAAGAAAGCTAGGCCTATCCCTATGAAAGGGAGATCACCAAAATACTCAAAAGGCTCTAAATTCGGTTGGAGAAGGAGGGGAAGCTTAACAACAACAACAAAAATTGGCAAACAATTTGCTAGGAAAGTGACAAGGTTGATGATAAAGCTCAGGAACTGAGCCCAATTCCGAAGGTGACATCTTAATTTTTGAAGCTGCCTTCTTGAAGGATTTATGTGTTTGCCACACAGCATTTATACTCCTGAATGAAACCAAATAAGCTCTAATTAACTGCATGAGTTTAAGCATGTGGATGCCAATGTTCACTGGGGCTTTCCTCAGACTGAATATGCATAGAGTAAATGCTGTACGGGGGAGGTGCTTTTATTGTTTTAGAAATGAGCAGAATAATGCAGTGATTTTCGCCTCCCCCCCCCTTCAATTTCATTATCTCTAATAAGAATTTGCATCTCCAGGTATCCATCAGCATGGTGGCCAAAAATTAATTTGGAATGAAAAATGCTTCCCCAATGTTCGGCGGTGGCTCTAACGTTATATCAATCTCTTTTCCTGAGATTTCTCCTCAGCGAAAATGCTAAAAATGCTACAGGAGTCTAATTGAACTCCTGTAATTAAAAGCTCACACAGCTTGACATCAACCAGTCCATGGCACTGCTGCTTTCAGCGCTTATTGGAACATGACCAAACTTGGGGTAAAAAAGAAAGGGGGGGAGAGAGAGAGAGAGAGAGAGAGAGAGAGAGAGAGAGAGAGAGAGAGAGAGAGAGAGAGAGAGATGAGAGGCTGGAAAAGCTTCCAAAATCATAATTAAAACTGTAGCCAAATCAACTAAGCACAACAGCTAATGTGGGATACACGGAACACAGAAAGCACTTTGCATGGTTTATTTCCTGTTGTAAGGCCAACTTTAAAGCCTTCAAGTGAATGATTGCAAGGGATTGGTTTACTTATGGGGTACAGTATATGGTTTAAAGCAGAGGTCTTCAAACTTGGCAACTTTAAGACTTGTGGACTTCAACTCCCAGAATTCTCCAGGCAGCATAGCTGGCTGGAGAATTCTGGGAGTTGAAGTCCACAAGTCTTAAAGTTGCCAAGTTTGAAGACCCCTGGTTTAAAGCCATGACACGTCCTCTCTTTCCCCTCCAGGGTCTGTGTGAAGAACAGGAAAGGAATAATTTTGGAGGTCTCTGACAATTCTTGTTTTAGCTTTTGAATATCTGCATACATAAAGTAGAAGAGAAGATACTGTATCAGAGGGCTGGGCACCAAAATGACAAGTTTTGAAAAGAGACCAAACGCAGAAACTTTCTGCTTGCTATTCATTTAAGGAACTGGATGTTCCGGGATCTTTGCAAACCTGGTTAAATTTTATATATGAATTTCTGAAAGCTTCGTGTGTGTTTTTTTCAACCTCATGAAGAAAGCTAAAAAAAAAATGTACTTCTTTCATAAATGGCACAGCATGGAGGTGCTGGACTGAGACTTGCTGAAGGTCCAAAACCCCTCTTCCCCGTCTTTTTTGAAATGTGGGTTGGTGTACTGTATCATATCCAGTGGTGCTTGCAAAATGTATCGAACCAGCTCAATTACATAACATGGGAAGCTTGATGACTGATAATGCATTGGCGTCAGAGGTGGTATTCACTTACCTTCCCTACCGATTCGCAAATGTGAGTGCATGCGCGCCTTTTGCCCATGCGCCCGGCCTCAAAAATGTGGCTAAATAGGATGGCATTACATCCGGGCAGGTGGGCGGGCCCACCCGCAGTCGCCACTACCGGTTCGCCCGAACCGGTTCAAACCAGCTGAATACAACCGCTGATTGGGGTCCTTGGTGCTCTCTGAGCTTGGTTGTTTGCTTGCAGACGTTTCATTACCCAACTACATCAGATAACACCAAAGATGTTCCCTAGTTGGGTAATGAAATATCTGCAAGAAAACAATCAAGCTTCAGAGAGCGCCAACAACCCCACAGTTTTCAGTCCTGAGCTACAAATATTCTCTTCCATTGATTTTGCTTTGTCATGGCAAATAGAACCAATGCTTGACTTGTATGGCAGAAGGGATTTAATTCTCCAATACATCAGAACTAACCAGTTTACTATGAAAACATATTCTTGAAAACAAAGTGCACATTCACCTATGCATACAAAATTCCAGACAAAGCTGTATGGTTAGCTTGACAGGTTCTCTAAAAATCTTATCATTTTTCACAATCTGGACCAGTGGTGAAATGCAATTTTTTTTACTACCGGTTCTATGGGTGTAGCTTGGTGGGCGTGGTGTGGCTTGGTGGACATGGCTTGGTAGGCGTGGCAGGTGAAGGATACTGCAAAATCCCCATCCCCTCCTCACTCCTGGGGGAAGGATATTGCAAAATCTCCATTCCCACCCCACTCTGGGGCCAGCCAGAGGTGGTATTTGCCGGTTCTCCGAACTACTCAAAATTTCCGCTACCAGTTCTCCAGAACCTGTCAGAACCTGCTGGATTTCACCCCTGATCTGGACCTATAGTGAAATATTTATTCCTCCATGCATTTTGGTTATCCCTGAGCAAGGATATTGTCAGCCTCTACCCTCTACAGATAATTCTCATGTCTTTGTTACATTTGTTTGGAATGGACATTTTTCTTTTATACTGAATTGCATGATTGGTCCACCAAGGCTGTTAATATTTCCAACTCTGTAGGGAATCAGTGCAATCATTTCTAATTGCATCTGACAAATTCAGGCCAGATTTTGCAAGCTAAGAGACGAGAGACACTATTAATCCAACGATCTTTCTTTCTAAGGCAAGAAATCCTACAAAGACAGTGAGCTTTCGGTTTTGCCCCATGATATAATATGCCAGGGCATTAGCCAGAATCCAAAGGTATAGCAGCATATCCTTTTAGAAATCCCTGCATTAATATTGTATTTCCACTACAAGCAATGGATTTTAATTTGAACACTCAATTACGATGCGAAATTTGCAATTCCAGTAAATGAAAATCACCGCTGAAGCAGAAACATTTTGACGGCTGGCCATTGTAATAAGTTACTCATTTCTGGATACCCACACATGGCGCTGGTCCTTTAAAAAAAAGGAAACAAAAAAGCTGAATACATTTCACATAAACACCAAATTCCACCACTGTATTGTTGCCACAAAATCAAGCTGCATCTGTTACCTAAAGTCTCTTGGAAATGCAGAATCAATTAAAAACCATCAAATTAGGAGATTCTTAATTGTTCCCACTTTAGCATAGGGCCAAAGTGAATGCACCAGCCCACATTCCAAGAGAGAATTTGTTTTTAAAAAGTGAGAAGATGATAGAATAGAATAACAGAGTTGGAAGGTACCTTGGAGGTCTTCTAGTCCAACCCCCTGCTTAGGCAGGAAACCCTACACCACTTCAGACAAATGGTTATCCAACATCTTTAAAATGTCCAGTGTTGGAGCATTCACAACTTCTGGAGGCAAGTTGTTCCACTGATTAATTGTTCTAACTGTCAGGAAATTTCTCCTTAGTTCTAAGTTGCTTCTTTCCTTGATTAGTTTCCACCCATTGCTTCTTATTCTACCCTCAGGTGCTTTGGAGAATAGTTTGACTCCCTCTTCTTTTTGGCATCCCCTGAGATATTAGAACACTGCTATCATGTCACCCCTCGTCCTTCTTTTCATAAGACCCAAGTTTCTATTGTTATCCCTCTGGCTGCACCAAGCTAATTTCATTTACCACACCTTGATTCTGAGTCTGCCAAGATTTACAGAATAATAATCACAGAGCTGGAAGAGACCTTGGAGGTCTTCTAGTCCAGCCCCCTGCTCAAGCAGGAGACCCTATAGCAGTTCAGACAAGTGGCAGTCCTGTCTCTTCAGAAAAGCCTCCAGTGATGGAGCACATCTTCTGATGACAAGCTGTCCCACTGGTTAATTGTCCTCACTATTAGGAAATTTCTCAATTCTAGGTTTTTTCTTTCCTT
>QLTV01000577.1:3291994-3310144 GCA_003457575.1 Thermophis baileyi
TCTCTGTACCATCCCTGTTTTATTGATTGCATGTAATATTCTAATTTTCTGAGATTGTGTATTTGGGGTTTTCATGAGCTGTACGCCATAATCATCGCAATTATGACACGGCTTGAACTATCTTGCTTTGCATGTAATGACATATATTTGTATATTTGTTTCACCTTTTCAGTTGCATTACTGAAATAAATGAACTTTTGCACGATATTCTAATTTTTCGATTTGAAACTTAGAATCAATCTATCTATCTATCTATCTATCTATCTATCTATCTATCTATCTATCTATCTATCTATCTATCTATCTATCTATCTATCTATCTATCTATCTATCTATCTATCTATCTATCTATCTATCTATCTATCTATCATCAAACCTAACTGAACCTGGAATTAAATCTAAGATTGGTTTGAAGTAATAAATTGCATTTTGTTCTGCACTCGGAATCTGAATCCAAGGAAAACATTTATCGTAAGCCAATGTTGCATTTTAGTTTTTATCATAAATGGGTTATTGTAGCTGTTGTATAAAAGAACCAAAAACATTTATTGTAGTTTTGGTGTATTGTTTGGCTTACTGCTTTGTTTTATGGAAAAAAAAATGTGGTAAAATAATCTTGAGGTGTTTTTTACAATGTTGAATAGCAGCACTTTCAAAGACTTACAAAAAAAATTGAAAAGTCAAGACATTTTAAGTACTGCCATGAAAAAAAAAAAGACTGTATAATGGCTTCTTCCAATTACCTTGATAGTCCAAATTCAACAAAATTGTACTTCTCTGGACAAAGCAAGATTTTACAATGTTGCACACTTAAATTTATCATTTCTTATCTTTTTTTTTAAACCACTGCATATGTTGGTAGTAAATGGATAGCATAAGAATAAGCAATTTATACCTGAAGTCTCCAGGATCTTACATGGCATACTATTTGATTCCTAGGCTTTCATTGCTATCTGTATACCTGAAGTACTCTTTTTATTTGGATAGCAGAACATTGCTAAAAATGGATGCACATTAAGAGAGTCTAAAAGTTGTATAAACAGTGATAAAGTTTCTTAGTGTGAGATTGTCTGTATGATAAACAAACTAACCAACCAACCCAGATAAGTGCCTTCATTCATACTGTATAATGATAACTTAGATTTAAGAAAGGGAATGAACAATGTAGAGGGTATAATTATTAGAATTCATTTGATATCTGTAGTGTGTTCTACTTTCCAATATTGAATTAATAGCGTATTGACTGAAAACTTCATAGCCCATTAAAAGAAATTGGAAAAGTCCTTGACGGGTTCTTATTGTAACAGCTAAGGCTATTGGGATTTGAGATTTTTTTTTAAAATCAAACTCAGTTTTGGAAAAGCTACAAGACTTTATTGTCTTTCTCACTGTTGAAATTGAACATTAATCCTTAGAGGGGATACAGAAAAATGGCACTTATCTGTGCTACTGGGATGAATGAAAACTTCCGATACAATAATAATAATTCACACATAATATCATTGAGAGGTTTAGTAAGTGTCATTCCTCATCATTTAGCCCCAATTTTATAAATCAACAAAAGCACCTTTCAGTGTGTGTATGTGTGTGCTGTACATGTGGGTGTGCTTGTTATACAAAAATAATAACATACCCTGTTTTGCCCAAAATAAGACATCCCCTGATAATAAGCCCAATCGGGCTTTTGTTGTGGCCCGCCAGCGTCCCGTGCAGTTGATCATGGATCCCGAGGACGATGAGGCGGTTGTGGCGAGGTACCGTCGGCCCATGCACCTGGCACCCGAGTCAGAAAGCGAGGAGGTTGGAGAGGACTCGGTGCCAGAGGCTGAGAGTCAACCAGGGCCTTCTGTACCTCCTGAGGAGCCCATCAGGGCCGAAGAAGAAGAGGAGGAGCCTCTTCTTCTCGATGCTCGGGCACGCAGGGCTGCTAGAAAACAAGAGTGGCTACTCAGGAGGAGGTCTCCTCGAGAGCAGAGCTGCAGGCTAAGTGGCCACACCCTTAGACTATTTGAGCCCTGACCACGCTGAGCCTTGTTGCAGGAAACAATGTTTGATATCACTCTTGCTCTTTTTGACTCCAGTCTGCTCGTGTACTTGTTCCAGTACGGGTCTTATTTCCTGCATTCCTAGTTCTGGGAGTATTGCCAAATACACTCAGATTGATCTTTGTGACTCCAGTCTGCTCGGTTCTTGTTCCAGTACGAGTCTTGTTTCCTGCATTCCTAGCTCTGGGAGTATTGCCAGATACAGTAAGACCTGCTCATTATCTATTGGACTCCGGCCAGCTGTTAAGACTGTACATTAACAGCGGGGGTTTGAAAAAGACTCTTCTGCCTTTATTTTGTTTTCAACGGTTCCTAAGAAGCTATTAGGAGACCTTTATTATTAGTAAATGAACAGTGTTTTGCAGTTTGTGTGTGCGTATTATTGGTGGCTCATCGCTGGGGCAGAACAGCTTTTGAGTGCATGGCAATAAGGCCAAGGGCTTATTTCAGGGTTCAAAAAAATATAAGACAGGGTCTTATTTTCGGGGAAACACAGTAGAATTGGAAGGGACCTTGGAGGTCATCTAGTCCAACTCCCTACACAAGCAAGAGAGTCTATACCATTCCAGACAAATGGCTGTCCAGTCTCTTCTTGAAAACCTCCAGTGATGGGGCACCCACAACTTCTGTAGGCAACCCATTCCACTGGTTTATTATTCTCACCATTAGGAAGTTTCTCCTTAGTTCTAGGTTGCTTCTCTCCTTGATTAGTTCCCATCCATTGGTTCTTGCCTTGCTTTCAGGTACTTTGGTAAATAGTTTGACCCCTTCATCTTTGAGACAGCCCCTTAGGTATTGGAACACTGCTATCATGTCACCCCTAGTCCTTTTCACTAGACTAGACATACCCAATTCCTGAAACCATTCTTCATATGTTTTAGTCTCCTAAACCATCTTTGTTGTTATTCTCTGCACTCTTTCCAGAGTCTCAACATCTTTTTTATATTGTGGTGACCAAAACTAGATGCAGTATTCCAAATGTGGTCTTACTAAGGCTTTGTAAAGTGGTACGAATACTTCACACAATCTTGATCTATTCCTCTATTAATGCAGCCTAGGATTGCATTGGCCAAATATATGCACATATGAGATATTGTATTACTCATATTTAAACCCAGCTAGGTTAAACCAAATTGTGTTGCTGACTGAGATAAATGTACAAATGTTCAAAAGGCTATTCTGATGGCAACTGGTCTTGAGTACCAAGTTTTTTTAAGTAATACTGAGCTTGATCAGGAAATACCTAAGAATATAAGCAATTCCAAGGGATAGGTAATATGTGTTTCCAGAATCTCCCTTCCTCTCCATTTTTCATAATACCTGAAGCTTTCCCTAACATACAGCAATGCAACTGCTGAAAATACATACTGTTAGTTCCCTATCACTCTGATGCGGTGACTCAGTGGCTAAGATGCTGAGCTTGTCGATCAGAAGGTCGGCAGTTCGGCGGTTCGAATCCCTAGTGCTGCGTAATGGGGTGAGCTCCCGTTACTTGTCCAAGCTTCTGCCAACCTAGCAGTTTGAAGGCACGTAAAAAAAATGCAAGTAGAAAAATAGGGACCACCTTTGGTGGGATGGTAACAGCGTTCTGTGCGTCTTCGGCGTTTAGTCATGCCAGCCACATGACCACGTAGATGTCTTCGGACAGCGCTGGCTCCTTGGCTTAGAAACGGAGATGAGCACCGCACCGCCCCTACAGCCGGAAACGACTAGCACACATGTGCAGGGGAACCTTTACCTTTACCTTTAACTACCACCCAGACCCACCCACACCTCCCAGGAATCAGTGGTGAAATCCAAATTTTTTTACTACCGGTTCTGTGGGCATGGCTTGGTGGGCGTAGTGTGGTTTGGTGGGCGTGGCTTGGTGGGCGTGGCAGGGGAAGGATACTGCAAAATCTCCATTCCCACCCCACTCCTGGGGGAAGGATACTGNTAATAATAATAATAATAATAATAATAATAATAATAATAATAATAATAATAATAATAATAATAAAAATGATGACAGAAAATGCTAAAATCATTCATTGGAAACTTTGCCAGAGGTTTGGATTTACTGTAAATGTAGCAAAAACTACTGGGAACGTCAAGATGAGAAGGTTTTGGAAAAACCTTTGGGTTAAGATCTTATGAGACTTTAAGATCGAAACAGATAGGCATCTTGTTTATAAATGCCTGATACAACAGTCATTAAAAAGAAGAAAGTCTGGTTCCTTGATGTTGTTATGCTGGGTTATGCTAGAATTGAGGAAAAGTAATTAGAAAAAAAATTATGTAACATCAGAGATACTTGCAGCTGTTATACCAATCATGATAGGAGGTTTTGGAGCAATGCCTAAAGGAATCCTTCAATATTTGGAAATTGTGAATCTATCAGACCTGAATATCCGAATTCTACATTAAAAAAAAAACCACCTTGCTTGGAACTGCCTATATCCGTAATGGCGAACTGTTTCCGGGCCGTTTTCTGGGCCATTTTCCAGGCCATTTTCCGAGCTGTTTTCTGGCTGTTTTCCAGGCCATTTCCTGGGCCATTTTTGGGCTGTTTTTGGGCTGTTTTTTGGGTGAAAAATGGCCCATAAAATGGCCTGAAAATGTCCCCAAAAATGGCCTGAAAATGGCCCGAAAAATGGCCTGAAAATGGCCTGAAAACAGCCTGAAAAAGACCCCAAAACGGCCCAAAAAACAGCCTGAAAATGGCCCGGAAAATGGCCTGAAAAATGGCCCAAAAACCGGCCCATAAACGGCCGGAAAACGGCCTGAAAACGGCAAAAAACGGCCAAAAAACAGGTATGCGTGCACCGGCCAGCTGGTCTTCGGGTTTCTGGTGCTCCGGCATGCGCACATACATGCACATGCACGTGTGTTCTGGTTTGGGCACTCGGTGCCGAAAAAGTTCAACATCACTGGCCTATATTCTTAGGTATTACTTAATAATTGTTAGGTTCTTGATTAAGGACTTGAATTATAAAAATTCCTCCAGTTTTAAACTGTGACTCTATCACATAATCCTAATAGTGTAGAGTCAAGTCTCACTGTACCCAAAGGTTAAAACCATTTTCTATCCTTCAACAGTCATGTACCACAGAAGATATTCGCTTCCCTCTTACAGTTCCAGTGAGCCTCTTTTGGCAGCAAAAAAATACAGAATTGACATTAAATCTGTAATTCAGTGTGCAATTAAGGAAAAGCTGATTAATATCATAGGCTAAGTTCTGGACAAAGTCCATCATAGGGATAAGAGTTAAATGGGCACCATTTATTACATATTGCTAGGCAGGTCATAACTTGATGTTGATAAGTGTGATAAATATTTTATGCTATAAATTAAACAGGGAATTTAAAGAAAAAAAATACTTTCATCAGGCAAGCTGTATTTCCATGATGTTATTATTGAAAATATAACTAATAAGGATAGATGATAGATATCTATCCTTATTGGTTATATTTTCAATAATAACATCATGGAAATACAGCTTGCCTGATGAAAGTATTTTTTTTCTTTAAATTTCCCAATAATAGATGATAGATGATAGATAGATAGATAGATAGATAGATAGATAGATAGATAGATAGATAGATAGATAGATAGATAGATAGATAGATAGATAGATAGATAGATAGATAGATAGATATAGAGGATAGATGATAGATAGATAGATAGATAGATAGATAGATAGATAGATAGATAGATAGATAGATAGATAGATAGATAGATAGATAGATAGATGATGGATGGATAGATAGAGAGATGAGAGAGAGATGAGAGAGAGATGAGAGAAAGATGATAGATGATAGATAGATGATAGATACCATGTTTCTCCAAAAAGACGACCTACCTTGAAAATAAGCCCTATCACATTTTTGAGCGCATGCAATCAAATTAAGCCCCACCCACAAAATTAGCCCTAATTAAGACCCTGCCCATCCCAGGGTGCAGGGGGTGGAGGGAGGCACACAGGTAAAAAATAAGCTAGGGTGGGGAGGAGGGGGTGGAGCTGCCCTACTTACTAGGCCTCGCACACCCCGATACCTGCCTCGCCTTCTTCTGCGGCCACTTCCTGCGGAAGGCATCTGAAGGTGAAATGGAGGCTGGGGCGATGCGCGCGAGTCTGTTATCGGCTGCAGATGCCTTCCGGCAGGCATCTGAAGGTGAAATGGAGGCTGGGGCGATGCGTGCGAGTGGTGGCAAGCGGCCGCAGAAGAAGTGGGCCAGCAGTGGGCTCCTGCTGAGCGGAGGCTGTTGTGAGGTGAATCAATAATTAAAACCCTCCAAAAAGAAGGCCTAGCCGTTTTTTCGGGGGTCAAAAAAAAAATAAGACCCGGCCTTTGTTTTGGAGAAACATGGTAGATAGATGATAGATAGATAGATAGATAGATAGATAGATAGATAGATAGATAGATAGATAGATAGATAGATAGATAGATAGATAGATAGATAGATAGATAGATAGATAGATAGATAGATAGATAGATAGATAGACAGACAGACAGACAGACAGACAGACAGACAGACAGACAGACAGACAGACAGACAGACAGACAGACAGACAGACAGACAGACTAGCTATTATATCAGTTGAAAAATAAGAATATTTCATATACTTTAAATAAAAGCAGAGGACATTTGTTATTTATATATTTATTAACTTTCTTTATATGTTGTGAGTTACTACTTACTCAGGTGAGATGGGCTTCCATATACTGTAAATAAAAAATAATTAAATTAGCACAACATTCCATAAATAAAATCCAAAATAGTTGTAACAAACATTCTGCAATGCCGCCAGCAAAACATCTCGTGAAAAAATAATAATAGGATATTGATAACAGATCTAAAAAAAAAAAAAAACAAGCTTCCACGAGCCGAGGTGGCGCAGTGGTTAGAGTGCAGCACTGCAGGCTACTTCAGCTGACTGCTAGCTGCAGTTCGGTGGTTCAAATCTCACCGGCTCAAGGTTGACTCAGCCTTCCATCCTTCTGAGGTGGGTAAAATGAGGACCCAGATTGTTGGGGGCAATATGCTAACTCTGTAAACCGCTTAGAGAGGGCTTAAAGCACTATGAAGCGGTATATAAGTCGAAGTGTTATTGCTATTCACTGTGCAAGCCTTCAGGGCCCAGAGGTTACTCTGCACAATTCCTTAACAACCTCCAAGGTCCCTTCCAACTCTGTTATTCTGTTAAAAGACAGAATAGGAATACAAGTCAAAACAGGCAAGGAAATGATAAGAAAACACATATCTACTCTAGATGAGTTCCAATCACCAGGACCAGAAGGATTACATCCCACAGTCCTGAAGGAGCTGACAGATGTGATCTTGGAACCATTGAACCATATCTTTCAGAGATCCTGGAGCATCAGGGAACTACCAGAGGACTGTAAAAGAGTTGATGTGGTTCCATTCTTCAAAAAGGGAAAAAAGTGGATCCAGGAAACTACAGACCAATCAGCCTGACATCAAGATCCTGGAAAAAATAAGCAGTGGATCTGCAAACACCTAGAAACAAGCAAAGCTATTACCTATAAGTCTAAAGTGCTTATTTGGTGAATCTTCAAGGGAGAGAACATGGGAGAATTCCATAAGAAGTTGAAAAACAAGGAAAATTCTTTGATGATGCTGTTTGATCCATGAAAACAGTGTGGACATGGCACACCATGACTTTCCTAGAAGCCAAGCACAACTCGAGGGTGTATTTATTTTTAACATGGTCTCCTTCCTGGGTCTGAGAGAAAATGACTGTCCCAAGGTAATCCAGCTGGCTTTAAGCCTAAAATGGGACTCGAACACATGGGCTCCAAGTTTCTTGTCTGATGCCTTAACTTCTATACCAAATGCATGCATAGGGAAACGCGAAAGTTATTCCATGGGCAGGAATAGAAAAGTGTGGATTACAGATCTTACTGGACAGAAGTCAAATTAAAATGCGAGACAGCTTAAATTAACCTATTTAACTGACAACTCTCTTTAGTATAGATATAAAGCACATGGATGTGATCTATTTTGGCAGTGGCCCAAAAGCTGGAATCGCAAAATCAGACAAAATTCATTAAAGAAGGTAAGGTTAAAAAAAAAGGAAAAAAGGAGTCCCTGCAGATTTTACTTATTGCTGACTCTAGGGGGCGGTGCTCATCTCTATTTCAAGGCCATAGAGCCAGTGCTGTCTGAAGACATTTCTGCAGTCATGTGGCCAGCATGATAGGGCAGAGCACTGTTACCTTCCCATTGAAGTGGTACCTATTTATCTACTCGCATTTGCATGCTTTCAAACTGCTAGGTTGGCAGAAGCTGAGGCAAGTGATGGGAGCTCACTCCATCATGTGGCGTTCGGGTCTCGAACTTGAACTGTCAGCTTTCCATCCGACAAGCCCAGTGTCTTAACTGCTGACCATCTTTCAGTCTTCTTCATCAAAGTTCTTCTCTTGAGTTTTGAGATGATGTCAGTTTTATTGTCGATGGCCTTTCTTACTTCTGAAATTTGGATTAAAAATCAAAAAGATTGCTAGATGCCAGAGAGAGTAGAGTAAGCAGTACCCTAAAATACATCAAATATAAGGACAATATGTGGGCTCTAATTGTACACACACTGCAAGAGAGACATACACACGAGACAAAGACTGAAGACAAATCAGCACTTTGGCCTTTTCTTGATTAGCAGTCCACAAACTGTGTTTTGGTGCAGCTTTCCTTCGGCTCTGAAATGAGCCAAGAGTATTCCCTTCTTCCGCCTCTGGATATCTGCCTCTCCTGGAATCTCCAAATGCAGAAACGCTACCGCAAATCAATGTTCTGTACTCAAATCTACTGTTGTTGCTTTTCGATAGTCATTATCTTCACACAAGGCTAAGATAACAGCCACAAATCTTTTTTTTTCTTTTTCAAGTGTGAACTAGGCAGAACTCTCTCTGCTTACTGCCCATTTCTGCATTTTCCTCAGAGAATTATCCATGCCTTTGTTGTTGCTGCTGTTGATAATAACACTTCCATCTTTAATATTTATTTCCACTTGCAAACAAAAAATAAAAAGCTTTTTCATCCAGCTTCTGGTGCAATCTGCTCTCTTCAGGTATCTATCTGCCTGGAGAATCTAATAAGCTATTTGTTAAGTCTCCAGCAATCTGTTCTATTCCTCTTGAGTGGAGCGATATGCTGTCTCAGCAAACCTGTCTGAGCTTTTGGGATGGATAACAAAAGGTGAAGCATTTTCTGGAGGACAATGCGCAGGGAGGGGAATTGGATTCTTTTCGTTTTTCAATGTTCTTCTGGAACCTTTCACTTGTGGCTGATTTTCTCTCATTTCATGGATTGTTCTATTCGGAATCCATTGGGAGAAACGTACTCAGAACATGGACGTATTTTCCAATAAGAAAATGCTAAGCGCTTATCTATAGCAGGATATCATGATTTTCATTGGTCTGAGGGACATCTAGGACATCTGATTCTCGTACTCCCCAGGAATTGGGGGACAGGACTCTATGTAGCCACAAGCAAACTAAATACAACCCACCATGAGAGCCATTAACCCTTATTTAACTCTAAGCAGGTGCTAACAATGGTTGGAAACTAATCAAAGAGAGAAGCAATCTGGAATTAAAGAGAATCTTCCTAACAGTGAGGACAATTAACCAGTGGAACAGCTTGCCTTCAGAAATCATGGGCGCTCCATCACTGGAGGTTTTTAAGAAGAGACTAGACAGTCACTTGTCTGAAATGGTATAGGTTCTCCTGCTTGAGCAGGGGGCTGGACTCAGGGGTGGGTTCCAACTTACCTCGCTGCCGGTTCACTCCCTCCCGCGCTTCGTGCGTAGTAACAAAAAATCCGAAAAAACAAACAAACCCAAAGCCGAAAAAAAGATGGCGACCGCATGCACAGTGCCGGAAGTCAGCGTTAAAAAAATAAAATAATTTTTTTAAAAAAAAAGATGGCGGCCCCCATGGACCGGCACTGACCGATCCAGTTCGGTGACATCATTGTGACGTCACCAGCGGGCCGCTACTGGTTCGGGAGAACTGGACTGAACCTGGAGGAACCCACCCCTGGCTGGACTAGAAGACCTCCAAGGTTCTATTCTATTCTATTCTATTCTATTCTATTCTATTCTATTCTATTCTATTCTATTCTATTCTATTCTATTCTATTCTATTCTATTCTATTCTATTCGTTGAGAAGATGCCTGCACATAGTCTGTTTAGCAGTACATCAGTTTAATTGGATTTTCACGGGTGGACCTGGTCTTTCACAGCTACCAGGGGGATTATGAACAGAAGAATTGTTTCTTCTAATTTTAATGAATTTAATTTAGGTCTTGATTGCCTCCAAATAAACAAAATAAAATAAATGAATACAACTTGAGGCCCACTTACAATGAAAGTGTCTAGGACTACTTAATTCAGGAGCCCCATTTTCTGAATCCCACTCCTTTATAACTGTGGAGGTTCTCAGGAGAAAGATACATCCTGGAGTTCAGAAGGGTCTCCCAGGTCCAAGTCCAGAACCTTCACCACTACTCTGTATCGGGCTTCTCTATTTACTTAAAATGGAAAAATGGCACCTATCTCTTTCCTGATTGGCTGTTAATCACTACTTCTTCAAAACTGGAAGAGATCCACATTTAAATTTCTAGTTTAGTATCACATATACTTTAGTCTTATGAATAGTCTACTTGATGGCTTGATTCAAATTGCATTGATGGCAATAATGTGGATTTGTTTTTTGTTTGGGATAATATGTGAATTCATTAATTTTACCTTAGTATTATGAGCAAGTCAGCCAGTCATGCTAATGTTCTGAACCAGCTTTCGCAAGTAATGATAAGCCGTTTACTCACAAGTAAAACAAAACCCTTTTTTATAACAGGGCAGTAACAGTCTTTTATTCATGTGGATAAACAAAAATGTAATTAGTCCCAAATGTAATTAGTCCCAACAAACCTGGTTCTGGCCAAGGAATCTGAATTGCTTGCTGTATACTAGAAAATGAATGGTTGTCTGTGACAACCGGCCACTCCCAAACCCCAACTATTTATTTCCCAGGCAGGGAGGGGCTGGCTATCGTCTGCATCTGCTTCTCCCTGAGAGCCGGCTTATTGCTTTCCATTGCTCTCCTCTCCTCTCCTCTCCTCTCCTCTCCTCTCCTCGCCTCTCCTCTCCTCTCCTCTCCTCTCCTCTCCTCTCCTCTCCTCTCCTCTCCTCCTCCTCTCCTCTCCTCGCGTACGTGCATCTGGGATGGGCCCCATCTGTTCCTCCCCCTCACTCAGCTCAGGCCCCAAAGACAGCTGCCTCTCCACATGGGGAAGAACGGAAGGCCCCGGCTCTGCCTCTGTCGCTGATGCTGTTTCCTTATCAGAGTCTTCCAAAGGCTCTGAAGCTGGCCCAGGCTCTCCCTCTACCTCCTCTTCATCTGACTCTGCTGCTAGCTTTGCTGACAGCCGACAGGCCACAACAGCTAATTTAATAAAACAATGACTACTTCCAGCTTAGTAAAGGTAATGATTTCCCCCATCCAGTTATGTCCAACTCTAGGAAGTGGTGCTCATCTCCATTTCTTAGCTGAGGGAGCCAGCATTGTCTGAAGACATTTCTATGGTCATGTGGCCAGCATGAGTATATACCAAAGATGCACATGATGCTGTTACCTTCCCACCAAAGTGTTACCTATTTAACGACTTGCATTTACATGATTTTGAACTGCTAGATGGCCAGAACTGGGTAACGGGCAGGTAACGGGAGCTCACTCTGTCGCACAACTCTTGGGTCTCGAACCCAGGCTGTCAGCTTTCCAGCTGACAAGCTCAGCATCTTTAACCTCTGAGCCATTGTGTCCATTCCTACTTAGCTTTATGTATTTACCAAGCTATTTAGCCATGTATTTCCCCGCCCCCTTATTCTACAGATGGGTTTGCATCATAACTTTACCCAAGGTTAAGGCTGGCACTACACGCACTCCTGATTAAAGCTAAATATACCATCTTAATCATTTCTCTCCAGATTTCTTTCAGTTTTCAAATTCAGTCCCCTATCCATCAGGCCACTCAACTCTACTTGCCATGAAAATGACATATTATCATCTGCCTTAATGGCAGATAGCAATTAAGACAAGAAGTGGCTTAGTTTGGATAAAGGGAGGACAAAGAAACTAAAATGAATGCTTTATATCATGGTTAAAAGGTCTGTGTGGCCTTGGTGCAATTAGAAAAGTGATCTACTGTAGATATCTTTATTGATTGGATCTGCTTGGCTGGTATTATAATGAATGTTTTCATTCTAAAGGAAAGAGTTGAGAAGAAACTTTTGTTACCAAACTGCACTGATTGAGTTGGTACTTTTTCTCCCACAGAATAATGTATGTCTCTCTTCAAGCATTAACAATTTTATGAGAAGGAGATTTCAATCTGCATACAATTATTATGCAGTATTCATTTTTTCCCTCCCTCCTCTCAAATAACTGGTATTTGAGTTGAGAAGAAGAACAGATAAAATACGCTTGCAACATACTCTTTTTTGATATATAAAGGAAGAGTTTAAACAAGTGTTTGAGGGGAAAGCAGTAACAAGTAGGACATTAATATATCTCATATCAAATTCCAAAGTTGTTATTTATTAATCTTTTTTTGCCTTTGAGCCATGTAGAAAAATTTGGACTGGAAGATAGAGTAATGCCTTTTTACTGATGTTTATGTTGATGTAAAATGTCTCATGTGTTTTCTGAAAATAGTCAGCTAAATGCTGGCAACAATATTCCTGAGACAATGTGTGCGATTCAGACATAATGGAGCATCTCTATAAGAATACTTAATAAGTTGGGATCAAAGACACCCATTCTTCTGTGTGTCTAAATCACTAAATAATTTACATGTCCTCTTGTTTCCATAATCATGGTGATGAATAGATATGGAAGTCACACACTTAATTTCCATTGCTCCATTTTTTAGGACATTTCCTGGTTTGTTAAATACTGTCAGCACAGCCATTTGTTTTCTTCTTTCTTTCTTTCTTTCTTTCTTTCTTTCTTTCTTTCTTTCTTTCTTTCTTTCTTCCTTCTTTCTTTCTTTCTTTCTTTCTTTCTTTCTTTCTTTTTTCCTTCTTTTTCCTTCCTTCCTTCCTTCCTTTCTTCCTTCCTTCCTTCCTTCCTTCCTTCCTTCCTTCCTTCCTTCCTTCCTTCCTTCCTTCCTTCCTTCCTTCCTCTTTCTTTCTTTCTTTCTTTCTTTCTTTCTTTCTTTCTTTCTTTCTTTCTTTCTTTCTTTCTTTCTTTCTTTCTTTCTTTTTACAGACTTCTAAGCTTTCGGGGAGCATTTTTTGTTTGTGACCAACTATTTGTCAGGTGGATCATGTGCCAGATGTGTGAAGAGCTGTAACATTATATTACATAACATTAAGCCTCTTCCCTCATTATCTCTCCTATTGATCACTGTAAATAAACAATCCCTTTAAGTAGGTCACACAGAGATTTTTGGAATATTTAAATACTTGGAATAATAGTTGAGCCTTTTTAGGTATATAAAAACTGGTTTCATCTGTCATTCTACAGTAAAGATTACAGCTTTCCCCATGTTACATTATTGCTTCAATCATCAAGTGAGATTTGAAGGCTCTGATCTAGTCAGAAGTAACATTGGAGGTGATGAATGAGAGGGTCATGGAGGTAAAGTCAATAAAGAATAGTTGTTCTCGTCTTCACATAAGAGTGCATTGTTCACAATTCAATGTATCAATTGCTCTTTCATACACTAGCATATTGGTATTGAGCGTAATGGATCACTACTACTCAAGAGTCCCAAAGGTGCTTTTTCAAGAGGCAACTGGATTTTCTGGTTTTTCTTTAAAGACGTTTCACTTCTCATCCAAGAAGTTTCTTCAGCTTCTGAGCTGGGCTACCCTTGAAGAGTGTTCGGAGACTACAATTGGTCCAGAATGCAGCTGCGCGAGCTGTTGTGGGTGCACCTAGGTACACCCACATTACACCAATCCTCCGCAAGCTGCACTGGCTTCCTATTGGTCTCCGGGCACAATTCAAGGTGTTGGTTATTACCTTTAAAGCCCTACATGGTTCAGGGCCAGTTTATCTGCGTGACCACCTTATACCACATTCCTCCCATCGACCAGTGAGGTCGCACAGGGTTGGCCTTCTTCAGGTCCCGTCGGCCAGACAGTGTCGGCACCCTGTTGGCCTTCCGAAAAGCAGTAAAGACCTGGCTTTTCCGGCAGGCCTGAGGCCATGATCTCGCAGTTGTAATCGTTGAGATCTGGCCATGATGTGATATGCATGAGTTTTAAATTGTTTTAATGTTTAATGTTTTGTTTTATAATTGTTTATGATGTTTTATAATGTTTTCTTTTTTATGATGTTTTTTAATGTTTATTTGCTGTTGTTAAGCCGCCCAGAGTCCTTTGGGAGTTGGGCGGCATACAAATATAATAAATAAATAAATAAATAAAAAACCCAGAAAGTCCAGTTAACTCTTGAAAAAGCACCTTGGAGATAACCATGACCTGGATGATCTCCATAGATACTACTCAAGAGATTCTCCTACGTTAAGTTACTGCATTGGGATATTGCACAAAAATTGCAATGGTGGATCTAAAATAGCGTGAGTTATTTTACACGAGGCACAAATGCATTTTTGCATTTCAAGTGGAAGAACATGGACATCTGTTGCACTTCTAAACTTTATTGGTAGTCCGTCTCGAAATATGCATCCATCATTTGAGTTTCTGGACGTCTACAGCACCAGCACATTTTCTTTTATCGCTGCTGCTGACATTTTCCAACAATTGACAGTTTCACAGGATGAAAATTAAAGCTAAATGGGGGAAAAAATCCTCTAAAATATGGAAAAGTGTTCCTATCTCACATATCATCAATTCCTGTTACATTTTTCTTCTCATAAGACACTGACAGAGACCAGACATATAGCTCCAATTCCATCAGCAGGTGCCAACTAGAGTACAGTAGAAGTCGGGATATCTCCTAGGACCTGTTTGAATAAGGCAAATTATCAGCCACGCTGCATTTTATATTAATCACGAGGCATGCAACTGACTCCATATTTTGTTCTGTTTTGGGTTTTTTTTTACATTAAATTCATGAGAATTTAATCTAGACCAGAGCTGAATAAAGTACACTTATCTTTTGTCAATCTGTGTGATTTGAAATATCTCTGTCTCACCAGCATATGGAGTGAAAGGAAGAACATGATTAATTTCCAAACGTCTTCCAATAACTCTGAATTGGGAATCTACATATTTACACTACATATCTACACACTAGCCCAAAAATTTAATGCCAATGTTCTCCAGAAGGTTTCGTCCCAGTTGATCCATCATAATCTTTGTCAGGAAGAAGGCATTATTTTCTGACTTGGACAGGATTAATAACTTCCATTGCCAATGAATGACTAGATCTCACAGCCAAATTGAAGAGCACTTATATCAAAAATCCAGCTCTGTTCCAGCAACTTTTCATAGGCAGGGTTTTTAAAAAAAAGCAACATTGGAGAGAAATAGCAAAGGGACAAGAGGAGATGAATGCAGGGTAGTATTTTTATGTAGCAGTGTACACAGGGTAGTCAGTGAATTGAATTAAATTTAAATAATCCAATTTAAATAATAAACAAACAAAGTCTTAGCATACATTGACAAGCTGAACCTATTGTCTCTATGTGACTCCTGATTTATTTATTTATTTATTTATTTATTTATTCATTCATTCATTCATTCATTCATTCATCATATAGCATACAATGTTAGGAAATCTATACATGCTAGACACAATGCAGTCCTGACAGCCTAAATTGCTAGTTCATTCTGTTTGGCGCTTGCTTGTCTATCCTTGGTGCACCACAAGGGGCAAACTATATTTATACAAGTTAACTAGCGGCACTCAGGTTGCTGGCTCTTCTGCCAATCTCGCCTCACTTTGCCTCATGTCGCGATACCTCGCATCCAGAAGCATTGGCTTCTGCTGTCTGTACACATGAATGCAGCTACCACTGAAGTGGTACCTATTTATCTAATCACAATATTGCATGCTTTTGAACTGTTGGGTGGGCTGGAGGTAGGGATTGAGCAATGGGAGCTCACTCTATCTCACAGAACTGGGCTCAAACTACCAGAGTACAAACCATTTCTGGCCTGTCAATGTCATTAAGCCTCTATACCACCACATCCCTGGTGACTCCTGTGTTAATTATTTTTACAGTCTCAAGAACTTTTCCAAAATCATGCAGGTGAAATTTTGTGGCTTAGCATTCAGTCTGGGAAAGAAGTTAGGTTGAGATGAAATCAATCTTATATCATGGAATTACAGAGACATGTTGTTTTCTTGGCATATAATGTGGAAGGGGTTGGACCCGAAAACTTTCAAGAAGTTCTCAGTCTAATCAACAATCCTGGGATTTCCTGTTGATTGCTATCTAAGTCCTAACCAGACACAAATCTCTTCAGGATTGTTAGGATATCACAAAATCAAGGAATAGCATTGCAAGATAATTGAATATGTATATTTATTAAGAACTTGATGAACTTAATCAATTTTGGAGAACTAACCAATCACATCTAAGGGTTTTTAAAGAGGACTTTTCTTTAACCTTTACTTTGCTTTTTGTGCTTACATTGCAAGCCATTTTTGGTCAACCAGATGGAAAAATGGAATGTCATTAATAAGTTACTTCCAGAAACACTTCTTCAAAGATTCCTCAAGACGTTGACAGTACCATTCTAAGTACTTTGCCAGCAATTGTTATATATGGTTGGCTGTTTTCCCATGAATCATCACATCAGCCTTCAAACCAAATAAAAGAAAGTTACTTGGCATCTTTTTGTCCCAAAGGTGCTTTTTCAAGAGGCAACTGGACTTTCTGGTTTTTCTTTGAAGACATTTCGCTTCTCATCCAAGAAGCTTCTTTAGCTTCTTCTTCTTCCAAGACAAACCAGCAAGTCCAGTTGCCTCTTGAAAAAGCACCTTTGGGACAACCATGACCTGGATGACTGAGAATCTAAATAGACATTTGGCATCTTTTTGGTTTCATCCAATTTTTGGCCGTCAACATTCCAAATTAGGAATATAGTCAGTATAGTCAATTTACCTGATTGCAAGTTATATTGGGACGTCTCTTACATCAACACAAAAGACCAGGATCTATTCCTGTTTTTAATAACTTATTTACTGCATCTTATTATTCTTATTTTATTATCCTATTCTTATTTTCACATCTTACTGTCTTATTTTCTGTTTTAAAAGATAAGGAAAAAATCTTTACATGATCAATTGATTTAATGCCCCAATGCTACTATCAGGATTAAAAATATAAAATTAAGGAACAACTGACACGTTTTAGACATGACTGACAACTGACAAACTGAAAAGACAAGAGGAAGAACTTTAACTTTTATTCTTGGCTAGTTTTTGTTATGTTTTTCCAGTGTTGGGATAGAGACTTAACTGAAATGCACATTTTCCCCTTCCTGTGACTTATTTTCAACTTTACACTGTATGAATGCAACAGTGTCTATCTATCTATCTATCATCTATCATCTATTTATCTATCATGTATCATCAACCTCTCTCTCTCTCTCTCTCTCTCTCTCTCTCTCTCTCTCATCTATCTATCTTTGATCTATTTATCATCTATCATCTATCTATTCATGTTTCCCCGAAAATAAGGCCGGGTCTTATATTAATTTTTGCTCCAAAAGACACATTAGGGCTTATTTTCTGGTTAGGTCTTATTTTCAGGGAAATACGGTACTAAATGTGTCCATCTGGCTGATGATCTTAACTGGGGCTTATTTTTGGGGTAGGGCTTATATTACGAGCATCCTGAAAAATCATGCTAGGGGTTATTTTCCGGTTGGGTCTTATTTTGGGGGAAACAGATCTATCTATCTATCTATCTATCTATCTATCTATCTATCTATCTATCTATCTATCTATCTATCTATCTATCTATCTATCTATCTATCTATCTATCTATCTTCTATCTATCTATCTATCTATCATCATCTATCAGAAAAGAATGGTAACTGTTCCTGAAAAATTACTGATTTCTTTAAAAAAAAACAAACCAAAGAAGTACAATGTTGATTATGCAGCAACGCAGCAAC
>QLTV01000577.1:3320210-3334288 GCA_003457575.1 Thermophis baileyi
GATACATAGAGATAGATAGACAGACAGACAGACACATACATACATACATACATACATACATACATACATACATACATACATACATACATACATTGATAGATATATAGATACATAGAGATAGATAGATAGATAGATCAGCTTCCCTAGTGTACTAATAATATGTATTTTGTCAATAAACATGGCTCACATGCATTTGAGAGTCAGTAAACATTTTAATACTAGCGAGTTCCTTAAAAAAAACTGAAACACATAAATGAATCCTAAGGATTGATTCACAGAAATTTGTACTGAAGAGATCACTTCTCACCATCTGTGATCCCTTCCCCATAACTTAATCCAGATAATGATCCTTGTTCAATCTGCTGTCAACAGGAGGCTGTACATTTCTGATTGCTGACTGGTGCATTATTGTCACTCCAGGAATGGCTTTCCACAAGTGCTTTATTACGAGCCCAATTTCATCAAGGGACATTCAATCCGCCGTCGCTATTTTCCTTTTGGTTATGTTTGTAATCAATGTTACACAGGCCAGGTTCCAGGTAATTAAAACCCTCTGCAGCTGTAGAATGCATTGGGGGGGGATGTTTCTCTTCTGTAGGTGATGCTGGTAAGCAGATAATCAATTCTGAAGGACTAGATGATCCTCCCTCCCCTCCCCCAACCCTTTCAGATGGATGTGTGCTGCCTTTCCATGCTTGATCGCATGCATTAGAAAAGTTGCCAGCATCTGCAAACTTAAGAGAGACCTTCCTTAATCACCCTTGGAACATCATTTATTTCTCATACATATCAAGAATCTTCGCAAGGTGGAAGAAAAGGGCATTGTTGAAATGTCTTTACCATAATTAACTGTGACATGAGTGTTAATTGAGTATATGAGTATAATTTCATGGTCTATACCCTTTGTAACCCTCCAATACTGTGTATACATTAAGTGTAGGGCACTATGGATTTACCTATGAATTATAGCCTGCTGTAATTAATTTCTCCTTGTTGAATCAAGGGTTCTTAATGCAAAGTATACTGTGTTTGTTTCTCATGTAGATTAGGATGGACCACTGTCATGTTCTGGTAAATAACTCTTGATGGTTTATTTCCAAAGGAAAAAAAACTTGAAAATCCAGGACTGAAACACACACACACACACACACACACACACACACACACACACATCAGGTGGGCACTGAATGTTTTGCCAGTAAAACAGTTTATAAGTGAGTCTGGGTTGAGTCTGATCTGGAGAGCAGAATCAAGAAGGCTGCAAGTTAACAGAATAACAGAGTTTGATAGGACCTTGGAAGTCTTCCAGTCCAACCCCCTGCTCAAGCAGGAAACCCTATACCACTTCAGACAAATGACTGCCCAGTCTTTTTTTTAAAAAATCTCCAGTGATGGAGCACCCACAACTTCTGGAGGCAAGTTGTTCCACTGATTAATTGTTCTAGCTTGTTTCTTCCTTGATCAGTTTCCATCCATTGCTTCTAATGTCCTGCCCTCAGGTTCTTTGGAGAATAGCTTGACTCCCTCTTCTTTGTGGCAACCCGTGAGATATTGGAACACTGCTATCATGTCACCCCTAGTCCTTCTTTTCATTAAACTAGACATACTCAATTCCTGTAAGGTAAGAAGGTAGGTAGGTAAGTAAGTAAGGCAAGTAGGGAATAAGTTCTAAGATAGTCTTCTTAAATACCCTATGGTGGTGATGTTTATAACTGACCCAGTGTATTCTCACTGGAATGGATAAGAACATGTTGAGAGCTCTTGTGCTTTATAAACAGAATGATTCTTTTTTCTTTTTTAATTAAAACAAGAGAAAACAGGACTGGGTATTAAGACCAATGCTAGCAAGACAATAATATATAGAAGAACTTACCCTGAACAGCATGGTTTGAGGAAGAAGAAAACTGTTACCATTAGCCATCTCATCCAACATAAATACATTGCATCTAAATCCTTGGTCTTTTAGGATTACCATCAGTCTATCTAGATAATATTAATCAAGGAATGCCTGCATTGGTATGGATTCACTGTATGGGGCAAGTCCCCTTTGGGACACATGAAAGCTAAAAGTAGATTGTCTTTCAAACTCCTGGGGACTCATGAACACACCTATGCTGAAGTTCTTCCAATTGTTTCAGCCTTGTTATTTTTTGACCGTCTCCCTTCCAGATACCAGTCAGGTCTAACCTTGTTTAGCTTCCAAGCTCAGACTAGGTTAGTTAATTCCATGCTGCCCCCTACTGAGCCACCTGGAATTAAAGAGATTGAGAGCCACAAATCATAGATGATGATGTTCAAGTTCTGCAGGGATCACTGCAGAGGTGGGATTCAGCAGGTTATGACCAGTTCTGGAGAACCGGTAGCGGAAATTTTGAGTAGTTCAGAGAACCGGTAAATACCACCTCTGACTGGCCCTGTCCCCATCTATTCTCTGCCTCCCGAGTCCCAGCTGATCAGGAGGAAATGGGGATTTTGCACTAACCTTTCCCTGGAGTGGTGAGGAAATGGGGATTTTACACTATCCTTCCCCTGCCACGCCCACCAAGCCACACCCACCAAGCCACACCATGCCCACCAAGCCACGCCCACAGAACCAGTAGTAAAAAAAATTGAATCCCACCACTGGATCACTGCTATGCAGGAATATACTTTCTGGTCTTAAATATAATTCTAGCTGCCAAGTTGCATAATGACAAGGTTAGAAATCAAAAATAAAAAAGTTAAAATTTCCGTATCTATCTCTGCTGCCATCAAATTGTTGTCCAGAGAGCTGAATCAAGACAAGATAGCCTAAGTTTGTATTTCAGGAAAAAAATATCCTGCAATCGTAGGGTGCAGCTTGCAAAGCCACATGGGTATTCTCCCCTAAGCCCCAATCCTCAAAGCTGCTGTTAAATTATAATTATAATGTTATAATTAAAATTTAAAAACTTTTAAACTTTTAATAATTATAATTTTCCCAAAGAGGGAAGCTGTTAAGGGTAGCTTTAATAACACTGGGTTGTTGTTGTTTTTTGTTAAAGATTGTTGAACTGATGTTTGAATAAAGCTAGCCAAATGAAATTATTGTCAGAGATATTTTGAAATGTTGAGTGACATCTTTGGCTTAAAAGGATTGAGCATCATTATTGTGGCCACTTAGTCTTCATGAAAAATAAGTATTCATCATTCGCAGTTTGTTTCCATAAATGGAACAAATATTACAAAATTGACATTCTTTCCTTGAATGTGTTCATGAATAACTCTAAAACCAGTCATTTGTTCTTGGAACACCTTAACTACTCAGGGAGGCAAGGGATATGAGCCGAGGTAGCACAGTGGTTAGAGTGCAGTACTGCAGGCTACTTCAGCTGACTGCTAGCTGCAGTTCGGCGGTTCAAATCTCACCGGCTCAAGGTTGACTCAGCCTTCCATCCTTCCGAGGTGGGTAAAATGAGGACCCAGATTGTTGGGGGCAATATGCTAACTCTGTAAACCGCTTAGAGAGGGCTGTAAAGCACTATGAAGCGGTATATAAGTCTAAGTGCTATTGCTATATATGTAATAACATCAAAACTAAACTTATAAAATGTTTCACTTTCATTATTAATTTGACTTTCCTTGTCCCTTTCCCCTTTTGTCCTCCTGCTCATTTACTTAAACAAAAACAAAAAAAAGTAATTTATTTAAGCTGTTAATTTGCAGCTTTTATTTTGTCTCAAAGTATATTTACAAATGCTCATTTTAATTTGGGAAGCATGATGTCATTTAATGCCCAATAAATTTGCAAATAGCTTATAAAAGAAATGTACGCTCAGTCTCGAAATTAACTGCTCTCTGAGGGAAAGGAATGAATCTTTTCAACTCTTCATCCAATGACAGTGTTGAAAAGGTTATATAAAATGGCTTTGTGCTATGAACTATCCAGAAACAAAATGGATGCATGGCTTGACAAAAATGATCCTTCCTAAGACAAGGTCTACTACTACCCACATGAGGGAAATACATCTAGTTGAAAAACATTTTTGCTTCTAATGAGGCTAAGAACCACAAAAGCACAGATCTTGGAAGTTAAAAATGAGTGACTTGACCAATAACCCATCTGTGGGCCTCAAGAGATCTCAAGAGCAGTAATCCACCAAGCTTTGCTTTCAGTGGGTATTCATTCAAGGCAGGGGTGGGTTCCAACTTACCTCGCTGCCGGTTTGCTCCCTCCCGCACCGCGTGGGCGCGCCTCATGGACGCGTGCGTGCTTCATGTGTGCGCGCATGTGCAGTAACAAAAAATCCGAAAAAAAACCCAAAGCCAAAAAAAAAGATGGCGACCACATGCACAGTGCCGGAAGTCAGCTTCTGTGCATGCTCAGAAGGGAAAAAAAATTCAAAAAAAAAAATTCAAAACAAAAAGATGGCAGCCCCCACAGACCGGCACCAACCAATCCGGTTCAGTGACATCATCGTGACGTCACCAGTGGGCCACTACCAGTTCGGGAGAACCAGTCCGAACCAGTAGGAACCCACCCCTGATTCAAGGTGACATTTACAAGGTAGCTAGATACATGTAGTCTTTGACATATGACCACAATTGAGGCCAAAATTTCCGTTGCTATAAGTGAGGGATGTGGCCACAAGGCCAGGATTGTGACAGTGGCACTACAGGTAGTCCTCGAGTTAAGACCACAATTGAGCCCAACATTTCTATGGCTAAGTGAGACATTTGTTAAGTGAGTTTTGCCTCATTTTACAGCTTTTCTGGTCACAGTTGTTAAGTGAATCACTGCAGGAGTTAAGTTAGTAATCTGGTTGTTAAATGAATCTGGCTTTCCTATTGACTTTGCTTGTCAAAAGGTCATAAAAGGGGAACACATGACCCCGGGACACTGCAACCGTCATAAATATGAGTCAGTTGCTAAGAGTCTGAATTTTGATCACATGACCATGGGGATACTGCAATGGTTATAAGTGTGAAAAACGGTCATAAGTCACTTTTTTCAATGCCGTTGCCACTAAATGAACTGTTGTAAGTCGAGGACTATCTGTACTGAATGATGTTTGGATGATCATTCCCTTAAATGGCTTAAAAAAAAAAAGGCTTGGAAGATGATACAGTTTCTTATATTCATTCCCTGAGAAATGCATGTGGGCTAATCTGGGAAATAGATAATCTCCAATATGTCAATAATATGTACTTCCAAATTGTTGCTACAAAAACAGTGATGGGCAAAAACCACCAATTTGGATAGGAAATGTTTCAGAGAACTTCAGGACATTCTGTTCACCTTTTGGACCATGTTCAAACTCCTCAGGACCATAACATTCTGGATTCGAAAGTTTGGTGGTAAATCCTCCAGAGTAGAGGAGGTTTGAAACAATTCCAAGTCTATTTTGTACAGAACTCTATGTTCAGGACACCTCAAACTTTTAACTCATAAGGCATGGGTTGTGTTTTTTTGGGGAACTGCTGGACTGTTGTCCAGAATAATATGATCTGGAGGACATTCAGCACATCCCATTCCTGAATTTTTGGACATCATTGAAAGAATGCTACAAAGACATATCCACGAAGTCTTGAAGAGTTAACTTGGCTCAGAGGAGAGTAATTTATTTTTTTCCAGCAGGATCTTATGTTGAATGTGCAGTATTAGTCTCTTCTCATCAAAATATGCATTGGTGCTAGGACTGGTAAGTGTATGTTGATGAATCCTCTCTTTTGTCTCTGTTACTTTCTTTGTTGATTAAGGTCAGTTTTCATTAACATGTAAGGCAACACATAAAGCATCCAAGAGAACCATTCTCCTAGAATTCCATATGTAGTTTGTGGTGGCTGTGGAAGATGTCATGAACCTTCTCCTCCTTCTTCTCCTCCTTCTCTTCCTTCTCCTTCTCCTTCTCCTCCTCCTCCTCCTCCTTCTCCTCCTCCTTCTCCTTCTCCTCCTCCTTCTCCTTCTCCTTCTCCTTCTCCTTCTCCTTCTCCTTCTCCTTCTCCTTCTCCTTCTCCTCCTCCTCCTTCTCCTTCTCCTTCCCCTTCCCCTTCCCCTTTCTCCTCCTCCATTTGCACTCCTCCTCCTCCTCCTCCTCCTCCTCTTCCTCCATTTCACTTGTACATATGTATAGTGGGCTGTCAAGAGCCAGCAGAAGGAAGAAAACAATAACCAGATACATTTTTGTAGACACCCTTCTGCCCTGAATGGAGAGCCATCTTGGAAAGAAAATCTGTTCCTCCTTAGCAATGTCTGCTTTGTTTTGAACAGCTTCTCTGCTTCAGTGGAAGTGAAGACAAGCAAAGTGTCATGGCCACTCATGGCCAAGTGCTTTGACAAAGGGCTACCAAGAGGCAGTTTGCTTGATGTTATATTAAAATGAAGCACTGCTGGGTAGCGCTGACCAGTCCTATTGATTTCTTTGTTTAGTGTATGCATGAATATATATGTAAGACAAGGGATGTGTGTTTGCAGAAATGACTAGAAACATATTGTAGGTGCATTGTTCAGATTTTTCCAAGCATTGTCAGACTTGCATTAAAACACAACCTCCACCCTACCACCCCTGAAAAATAAAAGCCCAGACTTAGAATCAAGTTTGTTTTGTTTTGTTTTGCTTTGTTGTGTTGCAATTTTAACAACGTTCTTTTAACTATGGCATAAAAGACAATTTTACAAAGGTTAAGATTTGCAATTTGTTAATGGAGGTAAACCCAATTTTGTGTGTTGAACCTTTTTGTGCAACGATGCCCTACTGCTACATGAGGAATCTTCTTTAATCCATTAGTGTGTGGCTTGGCCCATGAATGAGAAAGTTCAAAATTTCCAAAATGGATAAAGTACTTTTAGCAGGCTTTTTCCCCCTGAAAGGTGAGTTCACATAGTCAGTTAAGTAAAGCTACCCCTGAAACCTCTCTCTTCTATTTTGCCGAAATAAGCCTATGTAAAAGTATTGCAGTCTTTTAACAATCTATAAGCTAACACTTACTGATGCAGAAGTCTAAATTTGTTGTACCTTGGAAAAGCGTAGAAGTCTTTTTCATGCCTGTCTCACTTCGTTACCCTTCAGCAGAATGAATAATCATTTTAATAATATAATCAGCATATTGGTAAAGGCAGTTCAGTATTCCCTTCTGTGCAGCCATAAGGTTACTAGGAACATATTGTATTGTTATCCTTTACTTGTCATTCCATTTCACTACACACCTACAATGCACTCTTCATTGCATTAGTGATTACTTCTCTTAATGTACTTGGAATTGTCATTGACCCTGCATTGACCCAAGAATAGAAAAAAAAAACCCACAGGTTTAGAAACTTGTCTGCTATATGTAGTTGCCCAAGACTTGCATTGGGTTGCCATGAGTAGCAGATTTAGACAATGAGTTTAGACAAGTAATATTTTGACAGGCTTGGAATTTAGTCTGTAAGTGACTTTCAAAATAAGTGACACAAGCCAATGAGAAGATAGTGTTCTTTGTGAAACTCACTTTTAGTTTTGTAATTAAATGAGAGCTGGGAATGCTCCTTGTTTTAAGTATAACAGATCTTCTCATTTGCAACATGCCAGGCAAAATTAAGATACTGCCTTGTAAAATGACCCACTGGTATCTCTGTTTTGTGCATTTGCTGCCTAAAGGGACCTGCAAAAAATATTGTGAGGCTCAGAGATCGAAGAGATGGCAACATGTGACAGGTTGAACTTTACTTGATAAATCAAAAACAAGAGTAATTTTAAGTCACTGGAAAGAAGCAAGAGGTAACCGTTACTAAGTGAGAATTTGAGAAATCCCTGATAAACTGATGAGGGATTTATTCTGCTCGGGGTAAATTTCAATGCAATTTTTTTGCCAGAAAATAGCATAGGGCAGTGATGGCGAACCTTTTTTGGTTCACGTGTCAAAAGGGGTGTGTGTGTGGGGGGGTCACACGTGCGCGTGCCCACACCCATAATTCCATGCACCCCCCCATGCATGCGCACGTGACCCCCCTCCCGGCACACGATGGCACACCTGTTTTTGGCTCTCACCAGGCTTCAGAGCCTTTCTAGGAGCCTGGGGAGGGCGAAAACGGCCTCCCCCCCCGGAGGTTTCAAGTTGGGAAAAGGGCCATTTCTGGCCTCCGGAGGACCTCCGGGGGGGGTGGGGAAGGCCATTTTCACCCTCCCCAGGCTCCTAGAAAGGCTCTGAAGCCTAGGGAGAGCAAAAAAACGGGCCTTTCCCACCCACTCTGGAGGCTGGAAACAGCCTGTTTCCCGACTCCCAGTGGGCCCAGAAGGCCCGAAAATCAGCTGGCCAGCGCGTGCATGCGCTCCGGACCTGAGCTCACGTGCCTACCGATATGGGTCCGCGTGCCACTAGGTTCGCCATCACGGGCATAGGGAGTCAGTCACTGAGAAAGAACGTGAGAAGAACAAGCTGTGTGGACATAAAGATCATAAAGTGATTATCAATTTAAATGGCCCATTTTCTGGGCTCAGGCCATGCTTTTATACAGACTATGACCCACTGGGGTTGTAATTGATCTATTAAGGATGTTAATAGAAATATAACACAATGTTATATTTCGAGGTTTATCACTGGCATCTTTTTTTAAAAAAAATGGCTTTATCAGGCTTTCATCCAGTAAGACAATCATGGATTCTTACCTCTAGGGGTGTTGAAAGTTTACTGTTAGTTTGCTACAGTCTAAAATCAAGTGGAAAATGATGGTGTTGTTATATTAATAATAGAAGAAGTGAAGATTGGGTTATTAGAGCAGGGGTCCCCAACTCCGTGGGGGCCATGGCCTGTTTAGAATCAGGCCATGTGAGTGGTTGGCCGGCCACACGCACAACTCAACGTGTGAGCAGTGGGCCATCAGATTTAACAGATTAACAGAGTTGGAAGGGACCTTGTAGGTCATCTAGTCCAACCCCCTGCTCAAGCAGGAGACCCTACACCATTTCTGACAAATGGCAGTCCAATCTCTTCTTGAAAGTCTCGAGTGATGAAGCTCCCACAACTTCCGAAGGCAAGCTCTTCCATTGGTTGATTGTTCTCACTGTCAGAAAGTTCCTCCTTACTTCTAGGTTGAATCACTCCTTGATCAGTTTCCATCCATTATTACTTGTCTGTCCTTCAGATGCTTTGGAAAAAACGTTGTCCCCCTCCTCTCTGTGACAGCCCCTCAAATATTGGAGAAACATGGATCTTTCTCAATATCTTTTTTATAGTGTGGTGACCAAAACTGGATGCAATACTCCAGGTGCGGTCTAACTAAGGCTTTATAGAGTGGTATTAGTACCTCACTTGATCTAGATTGTATCCCTCTGTTAATGCAACTTAGAATTGCATTGGCTTTTTTGGCTGCCGCTGCACACTGCTAGCTCATGTTTAGCTGGTTGTCCACTAGGACTCCAAGATCCCTCTCACACATCTCACAAGATCCCATCATGCACACATGTCCAGAGCTCAACTTGCGCGAGTGGCGGGCTGGCGTGTGTGCCAGCCCACTACTTGTGTAGGCTGGTTTCCCTCTTCCCCCCTCCCGCCGGGCCACCAAGCTGTAAAGGTTGGGAACCACTGTATTGGAGCATGATCACAGGTTCTGGTTATTATTGCTCTCCATTGTTTGAGGCTAGCAAATGTCCCACCCATCTATTTAAGAAGGAAGGAAGGAAGGAAGGAAGGAAGGAAGGAAGGAAGGAAGGAAGGAAGGAAGGAAGGAAGGAAGGAAGGAAGGAAGGAAGATTGCTTACCCTACTTTATCAAATATTAGTAGTTTTTTGTCCCCAAACCCTATAGTGGCCCCATCTTAACTGAGTTAAGCAAATGGATTTATTTAATGTATTTATTTAAATAAACTTAGAAGTCAGTCAACTCAGATCCCATCTAGATAAATAATATCAACTGGCAGGGTCTAGGAAGAGAGCCTTCTCTGCTGTTTCTCCCACTTTATGGAGCATCTTCTCCCCAGAGGTGAGGAAAGCTCCCAATCTATATTAGTTATATTACTAAGATAACCAAAGCCCATCTTTGAGGGAGATTGGGTTAGAAATATCAACTATAAACAAACAAGCAAACTCCAATAGGGTGTTTTCTGGTTTCCATTCAGATCTTCACAGTCAGATCAGGTAACTCTAGAAATCAAACTATCCCCAGACTCTGGCCATTTGCTCTTCTGGCGTGAAGTTCAAGGAAAAACGAAGTCCAGGTGCCTTTTGAAAAGGAAAGAAGGAAGGATAGTAGGTAAACATTTTGCTGCTTGGCCAACATTTCAAGGAACAGACAAGCAACAAGTTTTCATCCATTTCATAGTTTTATTCTTGTTCTTGTGGAAAGCCAAAGGCCAATGATAGAAAATACATATGATTCTAATTGAATTCTAACTATACAGCTTAATAAAGCCATTGAAGTGAATATAGTCATGCTAGAAAGTGAGTCTAGAGAGTATTAACTCATTTTGTCTTCCAGCTAATGAAAGGGGACAAGGAAAAAAACCAACACATGTGGGAGGAACCTTTGTATGCTCCTTGCAGGAGTCATAAACATTGATAATTTTTCATAATTACAGAGATTAACTTCCATTTAAAGTTCAATTTCTGTAATAGTCCAATTTGATGGTTTGGTTTAAAAAAAAATCATGGACTTTTCCTCCTCCTTATTCCTATTAGAAGTACTAACAGACTAGTTTACTCCTCCTTATTCCTGTTAGAAGTACTAACAGACTAGTGAATATTCAAAGGACAATAAATTCTATTAAATGTCTATCTGGGATGTTGAGTTCCTTGAGATGTCAAGCATCTTTTTCCTTTTTCTTCAATACAGCAAACAAACTGCCAGCTGGCCAGTCATGGCATAAAGGTGAGTCTTCCTACTGAGATTAAAAACTAGAATATTTCTCTCCAGAGATTTTGGACTTTGCTCAGAGGCCTGGGGAAAAGTTAAACTCTTGTGGCTGAATATAGAGGTTCCTTTCGACATGATTTGTTTGTCTGTGGGACCTGTTTATTTGTTATAATAAAAGTCCCCTAGTAACCACAAGGAGATGTTTCCTCCAATGCAGGAAACTGAAATGAAGGTCAGCTAAACAGTGTCGTCTGGCGGGCCCGCGGGGGAGGGCCTTCTCTGTGGCTGCCCCAGCTCTCTGGAACCAGTTACCTCCTGAGATCCGGACCATCCCCACCCTGCTGGCCTTCCAGAAAGCGGTGAAGACCTGGCTTTTCCGGCAGGCCTGAGGCCGTGATCTCGCGGTTGTAATCTGCGAGATCCGGCCATGATGGGATATGTATGAATTTTAAATTGTTTTAATGTCTAATGTTTTAATGTTTTATTATTGATTAGCATGTTTTCTTATGTTTTCTTATGATGTTTTTAATGTTTTATTTGTTTGTTGTTAAGCTGCCCAGAGTCCTTTGGGAGTTGGGCGGCATACAAATATAATAAATTAAATTAATTAAATTAAATTAAATATTTTCCAAGTGAAACAAATAATTAATGCTTTATTAGTTTTTTTTCAAGATTAATGATGATTGGTTTGGCACTGCCACATACCTGGGAGGAAGAGCCATATAAAGTAAACAATAGATCAAAGGAGGAGGATGGGTAAAAGGTTTATTGTTGTCAAGGACATAGAAATTAACAAATTTGCCTATGGTTCTTCTCCAAGGAGTCAAGACAGAGGTTGGTTCCTCCCGGTTCGGACTGGTTCGCCTGAACCGGTAGCGACCCGCTGGTGACGTCACGATGACGTCACGGATCCGGTTCGGTCGGTGCCGGTCCGTGGGAGCCACCATCTTTTTTTTGAATTTTTTTTATTATTATTTTGTTAATTTTTTTTTCTTTGCATGCGCAGAAGCCGAGTTTCCGGCACTGCGCATGCGTCGCCATCTTGTTTTTGGCTTTTTTAATTTATTTTTTATTTTTTTTATTTTTTTTCACTGCACATGCACGCGCGCAAAGCGCGCGCCCACGCGGCATGGGAGGAAGCGAACCGGCAGCGAGGTAAGTTAGAACCCACCCCTGAGTCAAGATATGAGCTGCCAAAACACAGATGATCGCTAGATAGGAGCAAAGAGATACTCTATCTGTCTCTTGGGTCAACAGTAAAGAATTCCTGTTGAATAAAGTAAGGTGGACAATAGATTGAGAAAAGAAAAGTCATCCTATTGCCAAAGGATTTAGAACTTCAGAGATGGGCATTTTTGAAGAACTGCAAAGGTTGAAGAATATATTTCAGTTAGGATGGCTGTAGGCTACTTTTAAGAGCATAGGCATTTATTTCTACCCATAGAGATGCCAAAATGATGAAAAGTGTATTGTAACATCATCACACAAGTACTACCAGAGGTGGTATTCAGCCGGTTCGGACCGGTTCGGGAGAACTGGTAGTGGCGACTGCAGGTGGGCAGAGGTGGCGCAGTGGTTAGAGTGCAGTACTGCAGGCTACTTCAGCTGACTGCTAGCTGCAGTTTGGCAGTTCAAATCTCACCAGCTCAAGGTTGACTCAGCCTTCCATCCTTCCGAGGTGGGTAAAATGAGGACCCAGATTGTTGGGGGCAATATGCTGACTCTGTGAACCGCTTAGAGAGGGCTGTAAAGCACTGTAAAGCGGTATATAAGTCTAAGTGCTATTGCTATTGCCCACCCACCCACCCGGACATAATGCTGTCCTATTTATCCACGTTTCTGAGGCCGGGCGCATGCACGGAAGGCACGCACGTGAATAAAGCGCATGCATGGGAGACTGTGCGCATGTGCGGAGGTGGGCACACTCTCACATTTGCGAACCGGTAGGGAAGGTAAGTGAATACCACCCCTGAGTACTACCCTTTCATACCTGTGTTGCAACGTTACCTACAAATATGTGAGAATGGAAGGTTGCATAGCCACACCTTGTTTCTCGTCCTACTTGCCTGCAACCCAAAGACACATGGACTGGAGAGCCTCAAAGATGCTTTTTCAAAAAAACAGATGGAATTATTTTTCAGTCCAGTTGACTTTGGGACAACCATGACCTGGATGACTGAGAATCTCCATAGACATGTGCTGGAGAGTTTTTCCAAAGACTTGGATTGACCACTGTTGGAACGACTAATGGAAACAAGGTGTTGGGATGAAGGAGAAACCTGCTTGGACTAAGCAAAACATCCTAATAGGACACAAAATAATAATGATATTAGAAATAATATCAAGGAGATGACATCCATTCCTCAGAAAGACTTTAGAACATGATAAATTTCTGGATTCCACAAAGGTTTCAGGCCTCTTAGCCATCCACCATCTGTTCTGCTGCATCAGGTTATGAAGAGCCAACAACAGATGATGCCCTCTGGCATTGAATTTTGGGTACCACTTGAAGGAAATTGCCTGTAGGCAAAACAAGGGCATGTCAACTTACTTTTTTCAGAAGCTGGCTCTCAGAACTTGGCGAGGAGTCCAGTGACAGAATCAAGCTCTACTGGTCTAAGAAAAGGAGAGAACGAGGTGGATATGGGGATTTGCAGGTGGAAAAGCTGGAAAAACAACAGATGTTTCTTAGTTTGAGTGCTAATAAACACGGGCTGCTAACAAAGTAATTGTCTGCTTCACATATTTAATTATTTGGGATGATTTAGGTATAAGCATGAGTTGTGGAAAGGCAATAAACTGGAGTTTAAAATACATGTTATTCATTAGTGATCCATAGCTCAATATATATATATAGTGGGGAAAAAGGATGTTTTTGGATGAATAATGGGTGGAAAGATCACATTTTCTGCAAGGTGGGGGTTAAATTTGGCACTTCTTAGAATGATCATAAAAGTAGTGCAGATTATTAAACAGAACAGCACAATGTTTCAAAACGGATTAGCTGTGGAAAGGCTGCAGGTCATATTCAAAGGACACTTGAGAAAGTCTTTGGCCCAAATGTCTTTCTCTTTGTGGAGAGTTGAGACAGCTATATTTGTTTGAAGCTTTCTCAGCTCATCTCCATGTCCTAACATACTGTATGCAGCTATGTCCACTTTTGTGGCGGTTTAGAAGAAGCATTGTTTTGGGCATTGGCAAAACTGTCTGGCAAATTCTTCCCAGACAGAAGAAGACACAATTGTTTCAAGACTTTCAGGAAGGGTGTTTCTTTTTTGGGGGGGAGGGGG
>QLTV01000577.1:3373923-3397198 GCA_003457575.1 Thermophis baileyi
AGAAGAAGAAGAAGAAGAAGAAGAAGAAGAAGAAGAAGAAGAAGAAGAAGAAGAAGAAGAAGAAGAAGAAGAAGAAGAAGAAGAAGAAGAAGAAGAAGAAGAAGAATTGGAATGACTCTCCATATGACAAGTGATTGTATGAAGACACCCATGAATGTAGCTAATGACTTCCTTTAGATTAGAATTTAGGTTAAATACAAGACTTGCTTTTATTAATCTATCACCAGGGTTATCAAACTTTGTGGGACCACACCCAGTTGCTATAAGCTTGAGCATATGGAGTGAGGGCAAAACCTGGAGTTAGATTTGACAGCAGTCCAATTTTGCTGCATAAGTCTGACCAGATTTAAAAAGAATTTGTAGCCATCTTTGCAGTTGCTTGCAAACCCAACATTTGCGAATCCTTTGCAATGCATGCTTATTGTCCTTTTGTGACCCCAGTGATGAAAACAAAAACATAGTTAGAAGCATTTTTCCCTCCATTTGGTCCTCCTGGATTACTCAACCACTAGACAGACTTTGTTTCAATCTATTTACCTTTCTTATTAAGGCTGAAATCTATAATTGGAAACCTGCACTTCAGAAAGAACAAACAACAGTTTTGCACGTTAGACAGAGCAAAGCAAATAAAAAGTAAGAGAAAAAGGACAAAGCCAACAAGCAGGTTGCACAAAGGGAAATGATTAACAAGAATTGGATAGAGATGTTAAGAAGAAAAAGACTGTCCTAGGGCATGTCAATTTTTTCAACTTTCCATGTCCAAACATTAGGGGTGCTCATGCTTTGGGGATTGTAAACATATTTTGGTAGCTTTAATATCATTTAGATGTGCTTGCTAAGTAACTACATAAATAACCATAACTTTTTAACATTTTGTTTGTTTCATTGTCACACTTGGTTTAGGTAGTTGCCTTCCGGGTTACGTTTCAGGCAAGTGATTAAGACATTCCTTAATCATCTATCAACAGAGCCACGGTGGCACAGTGGTTAGAGTGCAGTACTGCAGGCTGCTTCTGCTGACTGCCGGCTGACTGCAATTTGGCAGTTCAAATCTCACCAGGCTCAAGGTTGACTCAGCCTTCCCTCCTTCCGAGGCGGGTAAAATCAGGACTCAGATTGTTGGGGGCAAGAGGCTGACTCTGTAAACTGCTTAGAGAGGGCTGTAAAAAGCACTGTGAAGCACTATATAAGTCTAAGTGCTATTGCTATCAGGTAAGTGTTAGAAAATTCCAAAATATTTAATTGTTAATGAGCTTCCTATGCAGTGTATCCAGTGTATATGATGAAGTTACTACTGTTACAGTTGGATGGTGCCCACATAACAACTTCTGCAGATCGCAATAGGCAAAGTTGCCTGTTTGTTGGGAGATTATCCTGGAGTTTCTGCCAAAAGGTCCTTTGGAGGAGCACCTGCTTGCAGCCCTTAAACCAAATGCATATCTTTTCATGATGGTTTGGCATCTCCAGGGAGAAACTATGCGATCTTGGAAAAGATGCAGTGCTGCTTAACCCTTACTCTTTGTGCTTTGGAAAAGAGAAACTCTTGGTCATAGGTGGGGATCAGAACTGTCCCAGGCATGTTACAACATGCCCCATCTCATTTCCCATCCAGAAGATAATTAAAATGGCTGTTAGCACACTCAAGTACAGCAGGCTGACATTGATTCCCTGCTGGGAAAGCCACTATCTGAGGGCCCACTTTATTTCACTTAACAGTTGGTCTGCCTGATGCCATATGGAAGAGATGTTTCCCCCCTCTCTGAGCAGCTAAACCCTTACTATAAAAGAACAGAAGTTGGATGAGGAAAATTGGAATAGGGCTATGGATGAGGTTTTGGAATAGTAGACCACACATTCTATAAAAGGTAAGATCTTGGAGGCCATCTAATCTAAGCCTCTGTCCATTGTTGGATTCCATTACTACAGCATCCCAGGAGATAAGCCCCAGAACCTTTGTTGCCTCCTACAAAGGAAGAGTCCACCACCCTTTAAGAGAGTCTGTTGCACAGCTGAACAGATTTTATTGCTAAGAACTTTCTTCTGATGTCCAACTGAAATCTGTTTCCTTATGATGTAAGCCTGTTGTCTCTTGACCCATCTTCAACACTAAACATTTCTTCCCTGTCTACTATATGTCACCCTTCAGATATTTGAAGAGACTATCATGTATTCTTACGGTCTTCTCTTCTTCGAGCTAAACATACCCAATCAACCTCCAACTGTTTTATAAGCTTTTCCTTCCATGCTGCAGAGATTCCAGAGACAGCTTTGAAGACAGAATTCATCAACTAGTCTGTAAACATCAGTCTAACCCAGACAAGAGGAGGTGAGAGGGGGAAAAAAAATCTCAAGATGTGTCAGATTATTAAACGACATTCTGCTATCATACTACATTGTACTACAAGTAGAATTCCAGTGACTCATGCAATGCGACCTTCTTTATCTGCTCAATCTCAAAGGGTGGATACTTAACCCTGATGATCTCAACTGTTTTCATCTGGACATATTCCAGTTTGTCAGTGTTTTAAGACACAATATTCTAGGTAGGTCTCATCAGTGAGAACATAGAAGAAGGATACATCTCGATAGATAAAGAAAAGCAAGTATTGAAAGAATAATGCATGTAGAATATATAAACTTTTTTATACAAGTTTTACATAAGCTGTTTATATTGCTCCTAGAAGCACGAGGCCGAAGACACAAGCCTGATAATCAGCCTGATGATGACGAATGAGACTGCGTCAAAACGTCGCAACGACATCTCCAACTTCACACGGGAGAAAACCCGAATAACCATAGACCTACATACAAATACCCGCGAAAACCTCAAAAAACATATATATATAAAAACGAAACAGTATGCTTTCTCCCATATTTGGGTATACCAGGTGATTTAACAGAGGAAAAAAAAACATATATATATCCTTGTCCCTGGAACAAGCAGATAGGGAGAAGAATCCTGTGGCTCAGAGGTTTAATCACTTGCCTTGTTAGGCAAGGGGGGGAGGGAGCAAACTGCTTCCTTTGTGGCTAGCTGATGAGAGCTAAATAGCTTGAAATAGATCTATACTAGTCTCTCTTTATTTATGTAAAAATATAACATATAAAAACAGACTGTCGTTTGTAATTAACTGTCTGGATGGCCCCTGGAGGGGCCGAAAGGCAAAAAGGAAGCAGTATGCTTTCTCCCATATTTGGGTATACCAGGTGATTTAACAGCAGCTAGCCACACCCTTATGGGATTAGAACCTGGGCCACTTGCCTTGTTAGGCAAGTGTTTAATATATATATATATATATTTAATATATCTATATCTATATATAATAAGCTGTTCCACTCGTTAATTGTTCTCACTGTGAGGAAGTTTCTCCTTAATTCCAGGTTGCTTCTCTCCTTGATTAGTTTCCATCCATTGTTTCTTGTCCTGCCCTCTGGTGCTTTGGAAAATAGTATGCACGAGGAAGAGAAAGAAAATGGGAAAAGGTTAAAAATCACAGGACACAGCCAAGTGTGCAAGTAAGAATCTTAAGGATGTTTTATATATCCATGTCACTTAGGACTTTATTGGTTGATTGCTCAACATCCTATGAATCACATCTGATAATCTGAAATGTTTTCGTAGCAAGTTATTTATTATCTTATAGTAAATATCTTCCAATGAAATATCTTATGGAATAAATATCTTGTGGAAGATATTTAAGAAGAGACTGGATGGCCATATGTCTGAAATAGTAAAGGGCCTCCTGCTTGATCAGTGGGTTGGACTAGAAGACATTCAAGACATTCCAACTCTGTTTTTCTGTTATTTGAATGCATCAACAAACTTTCAGACATTGTAGTTGTGAAACTATGAACTAATTAATTAGTTAATTCACAATAGAGCTGGAATGGACCTTGGAGGTATTCTAGTTCAACCCCTGTTCAAGCAGGAGACCATATATCATTTCAGACAAGTGACTGTCCAGTCTTTTCTTAAAAACCTCCAGTTATGAAGCACCCACAACTTCTGAAGGCAAACTGTTCCCCTGGTTAATTGTTCTCACTGTTAGGAATTTTCTTCTAATTCCAGATTGCTTCTCTCCTTGATTTGTTTCCATTCATTTTTTCTTGTCCTGCCCTCTGGTGCTTTGGAAAATAAATTGACCCCCTCCTCTTTGTGGCAGCTTCTCAAATACTGGAATACTGGTACCACAGTCCTTCTTTTCTCTAGACTAGCCATTAATTGAACTTTTGTCTGAATTATGGTTATCTGGAAACAATCCTTTTGAGAAAGAAGCTGAAATTTTAAATAGTTAACTTAGACACAATGGCCACAAGCAACCCTATTAAACAGCTATGCAGTTTCTTTTGAGATTTTTCCAATATTTATGTAATATCTCAGAGTCATCTAGAGATCTAAACATTGCTAGATACTCTTTTTATCAAATGATTGCTGAAAACACGGCAAAATATCTGGAATTATGGCACTCCACAGAGAGATTGAATGGATAAACTGATCTGCCTTGGTACTGTCAATCAAGGTCTTCATCAATCAATTATTAATATGTGGATTTTAATGAGACTTTAATTTAAGAGGTTCATTGTAAAAAAAAGAAGGTGAGTGTTATTAGGAGTTGTAGTGATGTTTACTTCTTGAACTTGGGGATGTTTTAAGGGATTTTATAAGCAGGTTATGAGTTTCCTGTGCTATTTAATCAAGAGTGTTCATTAAATATGCTGAAAGTATAATTTACTAGATGGGACTCATTTAAACTGGACAGGGAGGGGAAAGGAGAAAATGAGACATAAAGCAATAGCATTTTGTAAAAAAAAAATGTCAGATTTGATGGTGATGATTAAAATATATTTGGTTCAGTGAAAGTTCTTTACTTTTTGAATTTGGGGAGAAATTACTTACTTTATTAAAGTATTTGTTAGACACTTTTCAGCTGTAGCTCTCAGACGAATTTGCCAAATGAAACAAAAGTGGAACATATCTAAAACAAGGATCAATGGAAAAGTAAATGTTCTAAACAATGATTTCAATCAGAGTTAGTACATCTGGCAATTATCAGAGTTATTCCATCCAGCGGCCAAAGAAACAGTTCACATTTTCTGTATCACCATGTCTCTTTCTTACTACTATGTGGTCATCTAGATTTTACAATCCAGATGTGACCACCCTAATTGAGAACCAAGAAATATATTTTTTTAATATATACCAAGGGACATTGACTGGATGATATGAAAAACATAAAGCTCTGTTCAGAAATAATAACCCAGTTTCCTTCAGCTATAAAAAGGAGCCCTGGTGGCACAGTGGTTAGTAAACAGCATTGCAGCAGAGGTGGTATTCAGCAGGTTCTGACCAATTCTGGAGAACCAGTAGCGGAAATTTTGAGTAGTTCGGAGAACCGGTAGCGGACATTTTGAATAGTTCGGAGAACCGGTAAATACCACCTCTGACTGGCCCCGCCCCCATCTATTCTCTGCCTCCTGAGTCCCAGCTGATCAGGAGGAAATGGAGATTTTACAGTATCCTTCCCAGGGGTGAAATGCTCCAAGTTCGCTCTTATCTGTCCGTCGCCGTAGAGCCGGTCGCCAAGGTAGCGCAAGGCACCGCCCACCCACCCGGATGCCGCCATTTGGGTTCTTTTATGCTCTGCGAATGCACAGAATGCTTTGTGCATGCACAGAGGGTAAAAGAACCCAAATGGCGGCGTCCGGGTGGGTGGGTGGTGCCTCGCGCTACCTTGGCAACTGGCTCTACAATGACAGACAGGTAAGAGTGAACTGGGAGCATTTCACCCCTGAACCTTCCCCTGGAGTGGGGTGGGAATGGAGATTTTACAGTATCTTTTCCCTGCCATGCCCACCAAGCCACGTCATGCCCACCAAGCCACACCCGCGGAACCAGTAGTAAAAAAATTTGAATACCACCACTGCATTGCAGGCTAACTCTGTCCACAGCCAGGAGTTTGATCTTGACTGCTCAAGTTTGACTCAGCTTCCATTCTTCTGAGGTTGGTAAAATGAGGACCCAGAATGTTGGGGGCAAATATGCTGACTCTGTAAACCACTCAGAGAGTGCTGTAAAGCACTATGGAGTGATATATAAGTCCAAGTACCATTGCTTCTTGGATGAGAAGCAAAATGTCTTCTTCTCAAGGAAAAAACATAGTCCAGTTGCCTTTTGAAACAGCACATTTCAGAAAACCATGACCTAGATCAGTGATGGCGAACCTTTTTCTTCTTGCGTGCCAAAAATGGGAGTGTGCGCACACTAGTGTGCACGCGTACCAGCACACAACCCCCCCCAGACACGCCACACTGCTCATGCGCGCATCCCCGTGCATACCCCCCCCATTGGGCCGCTTTTCACCCTCAGGCTTCCCTGAAGCCTCCGGAGTGCGAGAAATGGCCCAACGGGCAAACCGGAAGTCCATTTTTCTGAACTTCTGGTTTGCCCGTTGGGCCATTTTTCGCACTCCGGAGGCTTCAGGGAAGCCTCCTGAAGCCTGGGGAGGCCGAAAACAGCCTTCCCCAAGGTCGAAAAATCAGCTGGCCAGCACGCACATGCGCACTGGAGCTGACATAGGGCAACACCTCGTGTGCCCTCAGATATGGCTCCACGTGCCACCTGTGGCACGCGTGCCATAGGTTCACCATCACGGACCTAGATGATTGAGAATTTCCATAAACATATTGCTATTACTATAAAAAAGGAGGAAACATATGAAAAAAAAATTCAGAGTCTATCTCTACTTCAGACAGTGAACAAAATACCTTATTTGATGTGTGAATAAAATAGCTATTCTTACTCAGAGTTCCTCTCTATCTCTCTGTCTCTGTCTCTCTCTCTCTCTAAGTGTATGCATTTGGGTATTTTGTGTTGGGTGTTTGAATGTAGACATATATATATATATATTGTGCTTTGTCTGCCTGTATATATGCCTCTCCCTCTCTCTCCCTCTCTCCCTCTCTCCCTCTCTCCCTCTCTCCCTCTCTCCCTCTCTCTCTCTCTCTCTCTCTCTCTCTCTCTCTCTCTCTCTCTCTCTCTCTCTCTCTCTCTCTCTCTCTCTCTCTCTCTCTCTCTCTCTCTCTCTCTCTCTCTCTCTCTCTCTCTCTCTCTCTCTCTCTCTCTCTTAATTTGGGACTAGAACCTATGCTTGACAGGTTATACAACATTCTCATCATAAAACAAAAGATATAACTGATTTATATCTGGAGGTTGTGCTTTATCCCAATATCTGTCTTCATGGAAAAGTATCAGAGAAGTATCATTTAAAAATGTGTCTGATACAATATATAAATAATGTTCATAATATGGTTTTCTAAAAGAAAGCCCCTTTTTAATATTATCCAGTGTTGTTGCCTTAGCTGAAACATCTCCCATCAGAAGCTATCAATCTAAATGCTTCCTTTTGCACATGTAATGTAAAAGTTTATTTAAAGTCATTAAAGTCTTCTCAGCATTTCAAGTGTCTTTTGGGGCGCTTCTATTTCTCCCATCTTCATCAAAATGTTCTCTAAATTGCTGCACAACCTCTCTTGCTTGAAAGCACGTCTGACTCAAATGTAGCTTTGTGAAAATAGAAACTCAGCAATAATGAAACATGCTCAGGACCATCAAAAGAAATCTGAAGCAGGTTGAGAATGAATTAGAAAAACAGAAGCCGCTTTTACAAAGGAAAAAAAAAAGCTTTTAAGGAATTGGAAGAGATGTTTTGGCAGCACCGGGATTGCTTCTTTTTAATATCTCATTCTGAAAGAGAGAAAAAACAACAACCTGTTTTCTTCATATCTAACTGAGATTGAAGAAGACATTTGGGTAGCAATCTAACATGGCGGCCACAAGAGTGTGATTGAAAACTCTTGTTCAACACACATAAGAAACAAGCAGAGCTTTGTTCTCAACATTGTGGTTGCCATCAAAACATCCCTGGTTGGTAGAATTTTCTCTGATGTGGACCAGCAGAAACCAATGGGTGTCTCAGGAATATTTGAATAAGTAAGGGTAAAAGTGGTTGCTAAAATAGGCAAAAATATTTTCTTTCTTTTTTTCTTTTTCTTTTTTTTTAGGAATGCATGTTGGGGAGCAGGAAAAAGCAAACATGTATCATCAAGGTGCCTATTTCCAAACTCCTCACTATTTTTGACAATAGAAAACAGAGCATGGCAGAAATTTACAGAATAACAGAGTTGGAAGGGACCTTGGAGGACTTCTAGTCTAACCGCTTGCTCAAGCAGGAGAGGAGACCCTGTACCATTTCAGACAAATGACTGTCCAATCTCTTCTTAAAAATCTGAAGTGATGAAGCACTCACAACTTCTGAAGGCAAGCCATTCCACTGGTTTATTGCTCTCACTATCAGGAAATCTCTCCTTAATTTTTTCCTTGTTTAGTGTCCATCCATTGTCTCTTGTCCTGCCTTCGGGAGCTTTGGAGAATAGATTGACACACCTCTTCTTTGTGGCAGCTCCTCATACATTGGAACATTGCTATCATGTCACCCCTAGTCCTTTTTTTCATTAGACTAGCCATATCCAATTAGTAATAGCAATAGCACCTAGACTTACATACCACTCCTTATTCCTTTTTCACTAGTCTAGACACACAGATTAACAGATTAATAGAGTTGGAAGGGACCTTGTAGATCATCTAGTCCAACCCCCCCGCCCATGCAAGAAGGAGACCCTACACCATTTCTGACAGATGGCAGTCCAGTCTCTTCTTGAAAGCTTCCAGTGATGAAGCTCCCACAACTTCTGAAGGCAACTTTTGTTCCATTGGTTGATTGTTCTCACAGAAAATTTCTCCTTATTTCCAGGTAGAATCTCTCATTCAATTTCCATCCATTATTCCTTGCCTGGCCTTCAGGTACTTTGGAAAATAGCTTGATCCCCTCCTCTCTGTGCAGACGGTTCAGACCAGTTTGCACTGCTATCATGTCTCCCTTGGTCCTTCTCTTCACTAGACTAGCCATCCCCAGTTCCTGCAAACGTTCACCGTATGTTTTAGCCTCCAGTCCCCTAATCATCCTGGTTGCTCTTCTCTGCACTCTTTCTAGAGTCTCAACATCTTTTTTAGACATGCCCAGTTCCTGCAATTGTGCTTCATATGTTTTAGTCTCCAGCCCTATATCATTCCTATATCATTGGACCTTGAGTCTGTGGGATTTCTTTCCTCCTTCCAGAAATACAAATTCAATGAATCAATCAGTCAATCAACCAAACATCTCAAAATATATATTTCGATCATAATGCCAGTGGTGCATAAATGTGCAAATGTACTTATGTACATTTGCAAGCCAAAAATATGGATTTGAAATTGTTAGAAATAATTCAAATAACATCAGTATCGCTCATTCTTGCTTCTTCCACCAGTTGAGATATTAAGAATCCATTAAATATTGTGTGATACAGATTCTGCAATGAAAGTTTGAAGTTGAACTAAAGCACATTTCAAGTAGTCTTAGATCCAAGGTTGCCCAGCTCAGCTATGCAGTTCACTGGTTGATGGCAAATAAAATATTATCTTGTATCTAATCTTTCTTATACAAATGGTATGAGTATAACATTAAGGGGGGGGGGAACCTGCACATAGCACCAAAACAGTCAAATAGGGACTGGGGTCCAAGGGTCAATGGAGGTTTTTTAAAAAGAGACTGGACAGCCACTTGTCTGGAATGATATAGGGTCTCTGGCTTATGCAGGGGGTTGGACTAGAAGACCTCCAAGGTCCCTTCCAACTCTGTAATTCTGTTAATTTCTGCCCTGCTCTGTTTTCTATTGGCAAGAATAGTGGGGACTTTGGAAATAGGCACCTTGATGATACATATTTGCTTTTTCTTGCTCCCCAACATGCATTCCTAAAAAAATAACAACAACAATAAAAAAACCACTTCTGCCAAGACCTCCCAGATCCCTCCAACTCTGTTATTCTGTTAAATATATATCCAAAAATCAATCATGCATAATTTTAAACATGAGTTTTAAATTTGTTTTGAGTAAGACTTACTCAAAAGCAAGCTCTCTCTTTAAGCTTGGATTCCACTACATAGGAAGATGTTTCGCCTTGTATCTCAAGTTGCCTGAAGACTCATCTATCCTTTCTCTCATACAACAATGAGCAAATAGCAATAGCACTTAGACTTATATACCGCTCCATAGTGCTTTTACAGCCCTCTCTAAGCGGTTTATAGAGTCAGCATATTGCCCCCAACAATCTGGGTCCTCATTTTACCCACTTCGGAAGGATGGAAGGCTGAGTCAGCCTTGAGCCGGTGAGATTTGAACTTCTGAACTGCAGCTAGCAGTCAGCTGAAGTAGCCTGCAGTAATGCACCCTAACCACTGTGCCACTTCGGCTCTCGGCAAAGGCTGTAAAAAGTCCGCATTAGTGTGGATTTTGGTGTGGTGTTGATGGAAGAAGCTATATGTAATTCTATCCTTTCTGAGACTGTGATTTAATTCTGGGCTGCTCAGTTTGTACTTTTGTATAATATACGAAGAAAGAGAAATATATGTCAAAGACTCAGCACAGTATATGCCTTAATTCTTATATTCTAAGATATTTTTAGTCTAGGATCTCAAGGCAATAAAAAGGAAAATTCTACAGAACTAATGAAGTAGCTTATTGGCACAGTGCATATCTCTACCTGGGTTTCACTAAACACATTAATGCAAGTTTGCTTTATTAGTTGAGTTGTCCTTGTGGGTGCCATCTGTTTCTCACCAGCAGTGGTTGTCCTGATGGGACTTCAAAGCTGGTGATAAAAATCTCCATGCAGGGAACAAAATGGAGAAGATCAAGGAGACCAAGAAGTGGCACAAATTTCTGCCTAGAGCTAAATGTGGAGATTACTTTTAAGGTCCCCTGCTTGGGAAAAAACAAAACAAATAAACATTAGGTTGAGGAACGTCAAAAGAAATTAAAGGAGTTTCAGTAGGACTAGGAAAAATGTCACCAGGATGTGGGCAGAGAGTCAGAATTTGCACATTCCTAATCTTGAATGCTTGGATATTTGTCTCCTTTGTTAACATTAAAATATCACAATTGAACAACATTATTTCAGAGCATGGTTTTAGATTTATTATCATTCTAATGTATAAATTGCATTTTTAAAGGTGAAAAAGAAGATTTTCAAAATTGAATAACATCAGTATGCACCGGGCTTCCCCGTTCCAGCATTAGTTACATCAGGACCATGCTAAAAAAAAAACCCCAACCACTTATTTCCAAAGATGCATTTAATCTGCATGAACATTAACAGCAAGAAAACATGGATTAATCCTAACACAGAGAAAATAAAACTTAATTATGAAACAATCAAAGAAAGAAAGACGCAAAATCACTCTTCCCATTGTTTTAATTCCTTTGGATTTACTTCAAGATCAAAATAACAACATTGTCTGCTAATCAAGTTGTCAAGGCGCCAAGGCTACAGGGACAAATATCAGCGTGGAGAGGGAAATGGAATTATGTCTCTGCTTCTCATCAGTTGGGTGAACCCCCACTGATCCGGATGATATGTAGAGATGGCATTCTTTTCTCCTCTTGGTTCCTGTGGCAGCAATCACCTGCTATTTTCCCCTTAGCAGCTTCAGCCATTGCATTGACTTTATGCCACAAGGATTCTTTGGGAAGTTGATTTTTATTTCTTTGCTGTTATTCCTGCACATATTTCCTAACTCATGTTTGGGGTTTACACGGGTCTCTCAGCTTGACTTCTATTATGATCTCATGGACACCAAGAACTTTCCAGAGTATGGAAGCAGCTCACCATTGCTTTGTTTTCTGGTGGTTTTGGACTTCTGAATCTAACCTATGGCAGATCCAAGGACTGACATGATCCAACACTGCTTATAGCAATAGCAATAGCACTTAGATTTATATACCGCTTCACAGTGCTTTACAGCCCTCTCTAAGTGGTTTACAGAGTCAGCATATTGCCCCCAACAATCTGGGTCCTCATTTTACCAACCTCGGAAGGATGGAAGGCTGAGTCAACCTTGAGCCTGGTGAGATTTGAACTGCCAAATTGCAGGCAGCCAGGAGTCAGCAGAAGTAGCCTGCAGTACTGCACTCTAACCACTGCGCTGCCACAGCTCTTATCTTTTTCAGATCAAGTAAATGCTGTCAACTTCCTATTATTTAATTAATTTTATGAGTGTCCTACAAGCAGAAAGCCAGGCTAGCAGTAGAGGGATTGGCAATAAATCTGCTAAAACAAATAGATCACTTTATGTTATGGGAATAAAACCTTTCACTTTTATTTCTTGGAAAGAAAAACTTGTGAATCTGCAGTTGTCTACAACATTCTTTATTCTTTAACATTCATTGGATATTGTTAAATGTAGATAATGGGAGAAGGAGTACATTAATGTATGGAAGATTTCCAGTTCTTCCACATAATATTGTTTGTTTGTTTAAGTAGATGTTTAAAACACACAAACAGAAATATTTAAAAAGAAAAAGAAAAAAGAAAACATTAAAGCACATGCCATTCTAAAACTATACAGTACAACACTATAATCTAAGCAAGCATGTCCTTTTGGCTTGTCTGGGCTGCAGTGAATGAAGAGGAATTGTTTCAGGCTGCATATAAAATGTATAATATAGATAAATATAAAAATCACATAATAATGTTAAAAGTTTATGACTTTGTGGGGCAGCATTATTAGCAATCCAGGACTGCCTGTGGCCTGCAGGCCACAAGTTGGATTTACCTGATCTATACATGGCCATACATAAATTTTAATTATGTTGATCACCAAGTTGATTCAATAGGAGACTATACAGATCGAATAAATAAATATCTACATCTATCCAACTTCTACCAAGAGGATACACCCAATCTACCCTCTATTTCCATGTGATCTTATACAATGACATTTATTTCACTTATATTAAAACAGATCGCTTATATCGCTTATATACTAAGCTGTGGTGGTGCAGTGATTAGAATGCAGTATTGCGGGCTACCTCTGCTGACTGCCGGCTGCCAGCAGTTTGGCAGTTCGAATCTCACCAGCTCAAGTTTGACTCAACCTTCCATCCTTCCAAGGTCAGTAATATGAGGACCCAGATTGTTGGGGACAATATGTTGACTCTGTAAACTGCTTAGAGAAGGCTGTAAAGCACTGTAAAGCGGTATATAAGTCTAAGTGCTATTGCTATTAGGGCAGCTGTTTTTCTCCAGGGTTTCAAGGAACATCTCTCTTGAAGCGCTACAAACTTTTGCAAGTTTTTTTTCTTTCTTCTCATCCTTCTTCTATTATACTATTAGAAGAGAGATAACTCTAATAAAAAAGGAGCCATTTTTCTGGTCTGGCACACTTGAGATGAGATGAAAAACACTTCCAGTTAACTTATTTATTTAGTTAGTTAGTTACTTAGTTAGTTTGTCAAACATGTACGAGATAACAGGTATAAGTATAAACATGAATATGAACACAGGAAATGGGTATGAATAAATGGGGACAGTAGGACAGGGACGGTAGGCACGCTGGTGTGCTTATGCACACCCCATACAGACCTCTTACTAATGGGGTGAGGTCCACGGTAGACAGTTTAAGGTTAAAGCTATGGAGGTTTGACGAAGTAACAATGGAGTCAGGTAGAGCATTCCAGGCATTGACCACTCTGTTGCTGAAGTCGTATCTTCTGCAATCGAGTTTGGGGCAGTTTACCTTGAATTTGTATCTATTGTGTGCTTGTGTATTATTGCGGTTGAAGCTGAAGTAGTCATTGACAGGTAGGATGTTGTAGCAGATAATTTTGTGTACTATGCTTAGGTCAGACTGTAGGCGGCGTAGTTGTAGGTTGTCCAAGCCAAAAATTTCAAGTCTGGTGGCATAGGGTATTCTGTTGTGAGCAGAGGAGTGGAGGACTCTTCTTGTGAAATACCTCTGGACTCGTTCAATTGTATTAATGTCCAATATACAGTGCAGATTCCAGGCAGACAAGCTGTATTCGAGACTTGGTCTAGCAAAGGTTTTGTATGCCCTAGTTTGCAGTACAATGTTACCGGAGAAGAAGCTTCACAAGATTAGGTTAACAACTTTTAATGCCTTTTTGGCAATGCTATTACAGTGAGCTTTGGCGCTTAGATAGCTTGAGATGAGTACTCCAAGGTACTTGACAGAGTGAGGGTCATCTACAAGGTCTTAGAAACATGGGATATCAATCCAACAAATAAACAAACAAAAGCTCGATAAAACTACTCACTATTTGGTTCGGTCTTCCTTGGTCCTTCCAATGATAGATCAGCCTTTTAAAAATATAATCACTCAGATTCTCAAAGAAGACTTTTCTCTCCTTTTATTAACTTGAGAAACCAGCAATCAATTGTAGCTTTTGATATTATTATTATGTATAGACAATATAAGTATGTGTTCTTTAGAATTTTTGAGTTTTTCAACTAAATAATAACAATTAAGAACCAAACTAGTGAAACAAACTTCCATTTTAAACTATTAAAGCATAAATAACGTACTTGAAGAAAGTTTAATAAAAAAAGAAAAATGCAAGAAAAATGCAGCACAATTAAAATGCTAATATTTCCTTATTTTTCTGCAATATCAAAACAGCAACATTATATTTATACAAATGATTATAATTCAACTTTTCTCCCCAAAAGAATTAAACCTAGACCATAGACATCTAACTTCTCTACTGATACAACGAAAAGTCCAAAATATTCCATTATGCCACATTTTAGTGCCTGGTACATATGCAACTTTCAAAGATTAGAGTCATTGGTTTTGTAAGAGGCCTAGGATAATAGGTCGGCTATATGTATATGATAGATATGTATATGCTCACAATGAAGATCAATTTTGCATTGATTTATTCCCCTATATGTGTACATCATTAAAGGTGAAGTTGGGGGAAAAATTATACACACATATACTAATATGAAGAACTGGGAAAAAATATACTGTATTCTAGAACTTTGTCTCATTCTGAATTAATTTAGCAGTTCTCAGAATCAAAGATATCAAGAATAGAATAGCATGTCCATAAAATAATGACATAAGTGATAAACAAAGTTTGCTATTTTCCAGTCAGGAAAGTTAGCATTGCTCTAAAATATGACTGTGGGATTATAGATTAGAGCTGAGATAGTGTGAAGGAACAAGCTTTGGCTCTGCAGAGGCTGCTAAATCATAAATCTTAGCATCCTTCACTGTTGGCTCTGTTGTTGGGGCTCCCGGGAATATACCAGCAATATTAGGAGGGCTGTATATTTCAATCCTATAGACATGAACATTAGCATGAATATCATGTTATAAGTACACTGTAGATTCCCCATCCACAACTTTTTTTTCCTGCTGGACACAGGAGGGAAGCATATAACAAAGTGATGTAAAAAATTGAAATATTTGATTTTGTACCTGGTGGGAGAAAAAAGACAAGAACTCCAGCTAGTCGCTTTTTTTTCATTACCGTAATCTCCATGTTGGTCTTCTCTTGGAGTCAATAGTAACATCTGCAATGACAGGTTAAAAAATATTAGCCGATACTCACCTCTTTCCCCCAAGACAGGTTAAAAAACAGGCAAACTGATCTAACTGAAATCTTTCACAGAGATATATTTTGGGTCACAGTGTGGAAGATTTTCTAATTGTGTTTGCTTGGGAAGCCCGACCTGCATTTTAAGTGCCTGATCCGAGAACGAGAAGACAAACAGCGCTGAATTGTTAATGCTGGGGATGTGAATCCAAATTAAGAAAAGGGTTTAAAGAGGGGGGGGGAGGCTGCTTCTCTGTGCAATCCATAGGCTTTTAAAAATACATCAGTTACCAAATAAAAAATGTTCATTCATGTTGTAAACTAGAGGGAATCAATGTTGGCTCATCAGTGTGTGTGACTCAAATCCAGACATTTTAATGAGACATCAGGGTAAAGACAGTAACTTGGCCAGTGAAGCAGATAAATTTTCCCCCATGAGTTCAAACCAGAAGAAAAAAAGCTCTGTAGATCCAGAAAACTTTGGAACGCAGTGAAGATTAACTAGAGTGGACTTGCACATCTTCTTTGTTTTCTAAAGACTTCATGGTTTTTCAACATGTTGTGGACTTGGATGATTATCATCTGTGGACATCCACGCATAAAGGGATTAATCGCAGTTCTGTCTCCTACCATGTTTACAGAGACCATGAAAGGAATAGGTAATGTAGCCAGAGACATGTTAGACAAATAAATGGGATCCTATGTAGAAAGTTAGCACTCCCCACTTCCTAGAAGAATGAAATATTTTGAGGAATATTTAAAAAGGCAGAATATTATATTTCCCTAAATGAGAAGTGGAGAAACATTTTTTCCTTAAAAGGCAGAAAGCAGACTCAATCTCCCTTCCCCCCAGCAGATTTTTGTGCCCATTGAGAAAGATTGGGCCAGCCTATCTACAAAACAAAAGACCTTCAGCTCCAGGGTGAAGGGATTAAGACATGACCCTCCAGGACATAATAGGATTAACTCACTAAGACACAGAGCTCACTACATTGCACGATCTCCTAAGGACATTGCATCAGAGTCCAAACTTCAACCAAACTTAGCTCAGACAACCTACAGAGCTAGCTATGACAACAGCCAATAGAATACATGTTCTTGCACAGGAACAGGAAGTTCAAGTACAAAGCCCAAGAGAAGGTATAAATACCCCCCCCACTCTCAACTCCATGTGGTCAGCTGCCCAGAACCATGTGCTTGGTGGTTCTGCTTCACCATTAAACCCTCTTTCCAATCAGCCTTCAGCCTCCATTTTGTCTCCAGTGCCTTTCTCCCAGCTTGGAACTGAACCAGAGGGAGATTTCTCCCAACAGCTATCTGCTTGTTTTTCCAAAAGACTGAAGGAGAAAGATATCATTTAGATGTGCTTAGGAACAGATAAAGATGAGAGCTGGATAAAGGTGCTGTCTTTCCCCCACCTGCTCATGGCAGCCCATGCTAAGAATACCCATTCAAATCTACCGTGGGACTGTGATTATCTGTCATAATTATGGGTAAAGTATAAGGACTTTGTGGAAGATGCTGCTCGGAGAGCTTGACCTGAACTTCAAAATCAAACCGGTTGCTGGGGCCTAGAGACACCCCTTTTATGGAACTGCCAGGGTTTTGAGCAGTAGTGGGTTGTAAATCCCATCGCTACCGGTTCGCTCATGTGCGCATGCGTGCTCACGTGCACGCGATGCTTCTGCGCATGCGCAGAAGTGTCCCGGGTGGGTGGGCGGAGCCTCCCGCCACTGCTGCTACCGGTTCGCCGAACTGGGCCGAATCGGGAGCAACCCACTGCTGGTTTTAAGCTATTGGCAGTATGCAATATTTGTTGCATGCTAAGGAAAAACATGACAAGTCACTAGCTTATTTCATATATTCTCTTGTGCATTCATATAGTTATATTTTATTTACATAGGATGGAATGTCATCTCTACCCACTATCTAACAGTTCAGATGAAATTTCCTAAAACAGAAGTCTTTTTTTCTGTAGAATTTATTTGGGCAACATCTTCAATAGATGGTACCCAGCTGTACTAATTACTGAGATGGGGGGGGGAAGGTTATCTTGAAGATTCTTTTCACCCCATTTTGTTTTTAATTCTATTTTAATTTCTAATTTTTAATAAAAAAAAATAACTGAGCCCTGGTAGAATGCAATATTCCAAGCTAACTCTGCTCATACTCAGGAGTTCAAACCTGATGGGTTCGAGGTTGACTCAGCCTTCCATCCTTCTGAGGTTGGTAAAATGAGTGCCCAGATTGTTGTGGGTAATAATCTGATGTTGTAAACCACTCACAGACTGCTGTAAAGCACTATGGGGATAGTGCTTTACAGAGGGGATATAAGTCTAAGTGCTATTGCTATTGCTATTTGGATATGTCTAGTCTAATGAAAAGAAGGATTAGAGGTGACATGATAGCAAGGTTCCAATATTTGAAGGGCTGCCACAAAGAAGAGGGGGTCAACCTATTTTTCAAAGCACCTGAAGGCAGGACAAGAAGCAATGGAGGGAAACTAATCAAGGAGAGAAGCAACTTAGAAGTAAGGAGAAATTTCCTGACAGTAAGAACAATTAATCAGTGGAACAGCTTGCCTTCGGAAGTTGTGGGTGCTCCATCACTGGAGGTTTTTAAGAAGAGACTGGACAGCTATTTGTCTGTAATTGTATAGGGTCTCCTGCTTGAGCAGGGGGTTGGACTAGAAGACCCCCAAGGTCCCTTCCAACTCTGTTATTCTATTAATTCTTATTTTTCTCACCCATTCACAAATTTGCAATCCAGGGAAAGAGACACAGAGGGTATGAGTACCAAAATGTATCTGATATATTTACTAGTTCTTCCTCCTGGATTACATTGATGTATCATAGAGATTTAGCCTCTTACACCTAACCAGGCAGTTTCATATCACAGCATGAATTCTGGGCAGTTAATAATCCTGTGCTTTATAAAGGTCATCTGAAGTTTTAAATTTGTGTAGATGAAATGTGTGGTATTATGAAAGAAGGCTGCAGGTCTGTGAACATTTTGGGGATAATTTCCTTCCTCTCTGTATGATTTATATGCATGTGGAAGATAACTTAATTCTCAAGAGATGTACGAGTAATTTATTTTCTAGCTACTGAACTAAAACTGGACAATAATTTATCTGACTTTTAGCATGAGACTGCAGCCAAAGCAGAAACGACATTGAGTGATAACCACAAGTTGCCTTTTTACTGTTTATCTTTAGCTTGAGGCATTTAAGCATTTTCTTTGCAAAGCCAAATTACTTCACTCCTTCCCTCCCTCCCTCGCTTTTAAAATGTTCATGCGGGGGACAGATCTCCCCCTGGTCAGATATTAAATAGGAACCAAATGAACGGGAATCATTACTGACTGATTTTATTCTTCTTCTTAAAAAAAAACAACCTTAAATTGGACAGCTCAAGACCTGCAATAAAAAAAAGAAGAAATTACCCTGACATTGTCAGGTGCCTAGCACAACCCAATGCTCTATCTTTTTTTCTGCCATTTCCCATAACCCACATATTTTATTCCATGCAGAATTCAATTTTCAGTGCCTTGCAGTTAGAAACACCGTGGTTTCAAAGTGCCATCCTTCTGGTTTTTGTTTTTATCAAATTGACAGAAAATATAATTTTCTACAAAAATAAATAAATAAATGATAGTGATGGACCATAAACAAGATGTCTATATTGCCTACATTCTGTTGGTTGGAAGGAAGTTGTGCACCATTATATACTGCATCATTGAAGATGGAGGATACAATCGTTCTGTTTTGAGTCTATTGCCATTTGAACATGCTGGTGCAGCTCCACTAATAGCAATAGCAACAGCATTTAGACTTATATACCGCTTCACAGTGCTTTACAGCCCTCTCTAAGCAGTTTACAATGTCATCATATTGCCCCCAACAATCTGGGTCCTCATTTTACAAACCTTGGAAGGATGGAAGGCTGAGTCAACCTTGAGCCTGGTGAGATTCGAACTGTCAAATTGCAGGCAGCTGGCAGTCAGCAGAAATAGCCTGCAATACTGCATTCTAACCACTGCGCCAGCACGGCTTATGTATGAATAATAAAACATACCTAGACATTAGGACCTTATTCATATTTGCATATAGAATTTTTCCTAATGGATTCTAGCTACCTTGAATGAAAAGTAGCATTGTGAAAAGTGCACCAGTATGCCTACCGTCCCTGTCCTACTGTACCCATTTGTATGTACTCATTTTATGTGTTTATGGCTGTTTTGCTTCTTTATATCCATTTATTTGTGCCATTTTTTCATGTGTCCTGTTTCCTTGCACTTGTTGACAAATAAATAAATAAATAAAAAATAAATAAAATAAATTGTACTCATCTAAAGCCCAAAATTCTAGGTGATTTTAGACAAAACATTGATTTGCTGCATATCTTACTAATCTTACTGTGAAAGATCAGGGACAGACATTTAAATGGACATATTTTGAAGTTGTTTTCACCACCTCTTTTCATACATCTACAGATGCTTCCCATTTGGACCACAGTTGTCCAAACTCCAAACAAGGAAATTGAAATGTTAATTCATGTCCCATTGTGCTATTTACAGTGGTACCTTGGTACTCAACTGCTTTGAAACTCATCGAATTTGGTACTCAATGCATTTTGACACGAAAATTTTGTCCCAGTACTCATTGTTTGTTTGATACTCAATGCACAAGCTGAAACTTGTTGGGGTTGGCTGCCTTGTGATTCACTACTGTACATTATTCCTTATGGGAAAATTGTTTGGTACTCATCATTTTTTGTATTTATTGTAACTTCTGGAACCAATTAAGGATGATTACCAAGGTACCACTGTACGTATATGACAGAGTGCTGTGGTTTGAAATTATCACAGCTCTTGAATGAGCTTTCTTGAACATTACTGACCAAGAAAGGCTATATATAATTCTTACTAAAGATGAAAGGGTGAGAATTTGCTCAACTCATAAAGGAACTTCATAGATATTAAGTTCCGATATACCTGCAATGTTGTCATTCTGTACATTGCAGGTATATCGGAAAAGCTCAGGAGGATCTTCAGCCAACATAACATACATGCATACTTCAAACCCAAGAATACACTAAGGCAGAAGCTTGTCCACCCAGGCAGAAACTGAGCAACGTGGAATATGCAGTACAATGCAGTGAGCCATGGGCAGATCTGTACATTGGGGAAACGAAACAACCACTTCATAAATGCATGGCACAACATAGAAGAACAAACACATCAGGACTAGATTCAGCAGTTCATCTGCATTTAAAAGACAAAGGCCACTCTTTTGAAGACTACAAAGTCCATATTTTGGACAGAGAGGAGCATTGGTTTGAAAGAGGGGTTAAAGAGGCCATCTATGGAAATTGAACAGCCCTCTCTCAACAGAGGGGGAGGGATACGACATCATCTATCTCCAATCTACAACACAGTCCTTTCAACAGTTCCAAGAAGGCTCCACACCAATTTACACCACTCAGGTGACCCTGATGACACAGATAAACCTCCAGGTGACCTTAAGGACCCGCTAAAAGAATGCAAATGACCAGCTGTCTGCAAGGAGTACAAATCCTTCCATTCCTCACCATCCAGTCAGAGCTGAGGAAGCTTTTTGGATGAGAAGCGAAATGTCTTCAAAGAAAAACCAGAAAGTCCAGTTGCCTCTTGGAAAAAAGCATCTTTGGGACAACCATGACCTGGATGACTGAGAATCTCCATAGACATTCGTAGATGTGGGTTCAGCAGTGATTTGCTATTATTCCTTGTCCATATTTTTCTGCTGATCAATGATCATGATAAATAAACGAATTACCAATTAAATGCAGTGAATAAAAAGTGTGGTACAAGTGATTCCCAAGACAGCATGAATGCATTCTACTACTGCTCATGATGTATCTCTGTCTTCTTCACCCATGTTAGGTATGAATTAGAAACAAATGAATTAGGAATTATTTTGGTATACAGTTGCAAACAGTGAACTAAACAGTTTTCTGAAGTTGGACAAGCGAATGCAAGTAGCCCATTTTCCATGACAATCACATTCTAAATCAGAAAAAGAAACTCTAGAAGCCATCAAAATAATTGCAATGTCTTTGATGAACAAGACATTAAAACCATTTTATTACTATTATATGACTGATTTACTATTGAGAGATTTTTTTTTATTACTGAATAGGATTCATGCTGTCAATCTGCCATAATGTTTATTTTTCCCTAGTATCTTACAATTTTAGAGTAAGTTGAAGGAATCCAATCAATCAAAATATACTTAAGGTGATAGTATTACAATTTCATTAAACTAAATTTCATTAGTATTACAATTTCATTGTAACGTAAAAGTTATATCAATGCTTTAAAAGGTATATTGCATTTAAGAAATACCATCTAAATGCTTGAGATGGTGTGTATGTATGTATGTATGTACAGTATGTATGTATGCATGCATGCATGCTTGTATAAATGTATGTATGAATATTAAAGAATGATATGATATAACTCTTGCATTTGGATAACCTTTTTATTTATTCACTGGTGTTCAAACGTGAAGACGGAAATGTTAGCATAGCAACCAAGAGTTAAGAAAAATGCTACAGTACAATAAAGGATAAATTTAGTCAAATCTGGTTTTTCCTAATATGATTGTGCAAATGTCATTTTGAATAGACATATTGAACATGAATCACTAAAGGTTTTGTATTATCTTCATAAACTGCTGTATTTTAAGGTATTGTATTTACGACATTTTGTATCTCTTGTTTACCTAATAAATTTTGAAGGACAATATTTCTTCAATACTGTATTTACAGAGGAAAAGGTTCATTTCCCCCCCCAAAAAAATATTATTTGAGATTTTTTAAAGTAAAATAATATGAGCCCTGTGCCTGGATACATTCTTCATTCTTTATTTTTTCAACACAACTGAAAATGAACATGTGATACTATTTTGATCAGCTAAAAGTGATGGTGAAATATTTCTAACTGTGATAAGAAACTCTTCTTTAATGCAAAATGACAGCAATATTGATCCTCTGTTAATGGGATCCTGATTCTATTACTGCTGGCACTCAGGAATCACTAAGTTTCCAGCATGATGCTTCAATAAGACCTCAGCGTATAAGAACCTTAAGAAACTGAAACCCTAAAGAGCCAATGGCGCGTAACGATTAAAATGTTGGAATCAAACTGGAAAGCTCCTGTTTATGGTCCTTTCTGAGTCATAGAATGTCACTTGGTGACTCTGAGTCAAAAAGAACCCAGGAAAAATATGAAGAATGAGTGCTATGTACATTATTTAAGACCTACTGAACAAAAGATAGAAGGTAGAACAAATGAATAAGCAAACAGGGGGGACAGTTAACAGTGTGTTGGTCAAAAGGTGTTGTTGTTATTAGTCGTGAAGTCATGTCCAACCCATCGTGACCCCATGGACAACGTTCCTCCAGGCCTTCCTGTCCTCTACCATCCTCTGGAGTCCATTTAAGCTCACGCTGACTGCTTCAGTGACTCCATCCAGCCACCTCATTTTCTGTTGTCCCCTTCTTCTTTTGCCCTCAATCTTTCCCAGCATTAGGCTCTTCTCCAGTGAGTCCTTCCTTCTCATTAGGTGGCCAAAGTATTTGAGTTTCATCTTCAGGATCTGGCCTTCTAAAAAGCAGTCAGGGTTGATCTCCTCTAGGACTGACCGGTTTGATCGCCTTGCAGTCCAAGGGACTCGCAGGAGTCTCCCCCAGCACCATAGTTCAAAGGCCTCAATTCTTTGGCACTCAGCCTT
>QLTV01000578.1:22720-33448 GCA_003457575.1 Thermophis baileyi
TATTTCTTACTTCCTTGCCATTTTCTCTCTTTAGTGGACCGTTCCCTTGACATTTTTCTTGTTATATATATGTTGAAAGAAACTTGTTTTTGTTATCTTTAACTTTTGTTCCAAGTCTTTGTTCATTCTGAGCCTTTGGTTTCCTGACTTCATCTTTGCAGATTCGGGCTATCTGCTGATATTTTGCCTTAGTTATGTGTCCCTCTTTCCATTTTTTGTACTTATCCTTTTTGTCTTTCGGTTTATCAGAGAGATCTTTATGCAACCATGCTAGCTTCTTGGATTTCTTGTTTTTCCTTTTTAGTGATACTATGTTGGACTGGGCTTGTATGATCATATTTTCCAGTGTTTCCCATGTTCTTTGCGTTGTTTTCTTCTTTAGGATTTTTATCCATGAAATTTTGCTTAGGCTCTGAGTGTCAGGCCGAAGCCATCTTATTTGGACACTTTGGCCTGCCACACTTTATGCTTTTAAAACGTATTCTTGCTGTGGGAATTTGGGAGGGGCTGTTGCATGAGGGATGTAGCAATGTAGCCATAACAAATTCTTTTAGATTCTCAAGGTCATCCTTTGTCCAGCACCTGCCCGGAAGCTGATGGGAGTAGCTGACACGTTGGTAAGAGAAGACTGGCTAACGTGATGAACTTGTGGGTGTGGTGACAAGGGTTTGAACTTTCAACTGGCTGGAGAAACCGTTGTAGCGTCAGATTCGGGTTTCTCACAGATGTGCCAACATGGTTCTACTAATAAATTGGAACTTCAAGCAATACTTTGCATTGGACTCTGATTTAGTTTTAGATGCTATTTGGAACCCTGACACTAACCCGAATCTCTCTTAAAACCTCACCCAGCTACCCCGAGCTTCGGGGTGCAGTTCTGGGTCCTGAGCCCCAACACCGACCCGGCAACGGGCAGCGTGAAGACTCAGGGAAGATGGAGGAGAAACCGGAGGAGACAGAGCAAGCCGCAGGGGAACAAGTAGAGGATGAATCCATTGGAAGCATCAGAATCCGCTACTATCCTTCCCCGGAGATTGCAGCTGCCATGGAGGCCGCAGAGAGAGATCGCCAGTCGGGGGCTCGGCGCAAACAGCCGGCCCCTGAGCCCCTCTCTCAGCCAGAACGGACCTCTCAAGGAGCAATTGGGGGGCTGAGTCCTCCCCCAAGCGAGCGTGGGAGCCTCACCTGGGCGCGGGGTTGGCCATAGCCCATGAGTAGAGGCAACAGCGGCGAGCGTGGGAGCCACACCTGGGCGCGGGAACAGCTCCGGCCCATGAGTGGAGGCAACAGAAGATCACACTCACCGGTCGGTCCGAAGGCGAGGGATCCCAGCCGCTGTCTTGCAGTCAATCGCTGATGGATCTCCACGACCAGTTCAGATACCTAAGCGTAAGTTGGACAAATCCCCCCTTGGGACCCGAGACCACAAGATGGAACCTGGCCCAACCCACGTTCTCCTTTCCAAGAAAGCACCTGGGGCCCCAGTGGAGTGGGGACACAGCCTCTTTCCACACCGCAGCCAGCGAGATCCCAGGGGACCTCTACACAGGGGTGAAGCCTACGTGGACCACCCTTCACCCCGAACCGCGGGCGACCCACCAAGCCGGCCTAGGGACCCCGCATCCTTGGCAGCAGGGAGCGTGGAGACTGCCAACTCCAGCCCAGCTGCCAAACCTCGGCATCGTGCCGCCGTGTCAAGACCCACCTGGGTGGGCTTTCTTCCCCGGAATGGGATGGGCGCAATGCCCATGGACGCCGGGATCCCCTTTGCCACCCAACCTTACGCCGGGGTTTGGAGTGGTGCAGCAGCCCCCCGCGATGCCAGGTCCTGCCGCACAAACCCCACCACAAGTGCAGGGGCCCCTCCCCACCGACGGGGCCATGTTTTGAGCAGGCCAACAGGTGCAGCCGGGAGGGGGGCTAATTGGAGGGCCCCCGCAACAAGCCGTCGCTCCGCCGGCTATGCATGTGCAAGCCGCCGCCCCGCCGGCCCAGGAGCCACCCCCCCCCGCCCCGATTCCGTGCCACTTTTGATGGGAATCCCAAGAAACTAGCCTATTTCCTCCACCGAGTGTGGGCTTATGTTGATGAACATGGAGCACAATTCCGGTCAGATAAACAGTTAATTGACAAGATAACCGAGGGAATGAACGAGGGGGAGGCAGCGGAGTGGGTGGCTGAACTCCATGACGAAGCGGCCCCGGAACTAGACGACGCGAACGAGTTCATCCAACTAATGAGGGTTCGGTTCCACGATGCGGCCCAACACGTGGAAGCTGAAGAAAAAATTCAGAAGTTGAAGCAAGCAGGCCGCCCAGTGAAAGAATTAGTGTGGGAATTCAGAAGAGCAGCTGGGAAAGTGCGAGATTGGCCCGAACGGCTCTTGGTGCACACGTTCCAAGATGCCCTGCATCCCGAACTAAAAGAGGCATGTGAGATCCGAGGGGTCCCTTGTAGAGTCCAAGAGTGGTACGTGACCACCATCACTCTGGATCACGTAATTAGAGGTCGGAAAAAGCCTCCTGCAGATCGCCCGGCCAGGAGTCCTTTGGGACACCGGGTTCCCCCGAGGCAAACCGCTGCCCCATGCCCTGAATCAACGCGGCCAGTGAAATGCTATCGATGTGGCCAAGCAGGCCACCGGGCTTCAGAGTGCCTGGCTCGACCCCCATCGCGCTACCGAGGGCAAGGCCACCTCCTGGGCCCAGAAAGAAGCCCACGAAACCATCAGAGCTGGGGCGCTTGGCCCTACAAGCGGAGGAGTCCCCTCCCCCACCTGACGATGCAGAGACATCACCAGCAGAGGAATCGCCCCCGCAATGGGACGAGGGAGGCAGTGGTGAAGACGACCCAATGGTGAGTGAAGCCATACGCCCCTTCCTCATTAAGGCAAAAATCACGGTGCCAGAGACAGGGAAAGAGGGAGACGTAGATGCCATGATAGACAAGGGCTTGAGATGTCTAATCAGCAAGGTAGTGGTAGAGAAGCTAGGGATCAGCACCAGGCTCCTAGCAAACCCGATCCGCTTCCAACAAGTGGACGGATCGATAATTGGGGGGGGCCCCGCCACTCTCCTCACCGAGTTGGTAGACTTGCAAATGGGACGCCACCACGAACTTATCCGGTTCATAGTTGCCCCCAAGATGTCTGAAGCAATCATTCTGGGGCTTGCGTGGCTAGACAAGTGGACACCTACCATAAAATGGGAGGATGTGTACCGGAAGCTAACCCTGCACATTGCGCCTATACCCCCACCAGGGAGGCAATGCAGCCCGAAAGAGCCAGCACCCCTGGACTCAAACCATCCCCAGCTGGCAGCCCCGGCGCTTGAAACCACGCCCCCAGGCTCCCAGCAGGTGCCAGCGGAATACCGAGACCTAGAGGGGGTGTTTAGTGAAGAAGACTGCAACTACCTCCCCCCTCACCGGCCTACGGACTGCGCGATAGAATTTGAACCGGGGGCTACACTCTCAAAACCCAAAATGTACTCAATGACCCCAAAGGAACTGGGAGAGTTAAGGAGATACATCGACGCCAATTTGGAACGAGGGTTCATCCAACCGGCAAAATCAAGGATCACCGCCCCCATGCTCTTCAAGGAGAAGAAAGACAGGGGGGTTAGGTTGTGCGTTGACTTCCGTGGAATCAATGCAGTGTGTGTGCAAAACACCTACCCTCTCCCTCTCATGAAAGACTTGCTGAACCACTTGGCCAAAGGCAAGATATTCACCAAGCTGGATTTGAGGGAAGCTTACTACCGCATACAAATCGGGGGGTGTGTGTGTGAATGGAAGACCGCGTTCAACTGCCCACTGGAAAGTTTCCAGTTCCGAGTAATGCCTTTTGGACTGCAAGGGGCTCCCGCGGTATTCATGTAATACATCAACGAGTCTTCATGCAATACATCAATGAGGGACTCCACCCCCACCTGTACCAGGGGGTGCTCATTTATTTGGATGATATTCTCATCTTCAGTGAAACACTAGAGGAGCACATGAAGCTAGTGCGACAAGTCTTAGGAAAACTTCTGGCTGCCAAACTATACTCGAAAGTTTCCAAGTGCAAATTCCATAAAACCTCCCTGGACTACTTGGGGTACCATATTTCCAACGAAGGAATAGAGATGGATCCTGGAAAGGTGAAAGCAGTGCTTGTGTGGCAGCCCCCACACACTCGTAAGCAACTACAAAGCTTCTTGGGCTTCACAAACTTCTATCGGCAGTTCATCCCATCCTTTGCCGAGGTGGCACTGCCACTGACCGAACTGCTAAAGACTGGTCCATCACCCACCAAGCCGAAGCCCAACCAGCCAATTGGTTGGACGATGGAATGCCAAAAAGCATTCGAAAGGCTGAAGCGGCTCTTTGCCCAAGAACCAATCCTGCAGCACCCCGACCCAGAACGGCAGTTCATAATCCAGTCGGACACCAGCGGCGTAGCGGTGGCGGCGGTACTGTTACAAAAAGATGAGAAAGGCCAACTCCTGCCGTGCGCATACATTTCGAAAAAGCTCACAGCCACCGAAAGGAGATGGGCCATTTGGGAGAAAGAAGCATATGCCGTTCATTGGGCGCTGCTTACGTGGAGACAATTCCTAGAAGGGGGCAAGGTACCGTTCGAGGTATGGACAGATCATAAAAACCTTGAGGCCCTGAAAACCCCCAGGAAACTCTCACCCAAACAGGTGCGCTGGGTGCAATATTTCAGATGATTCAAGTTCGAACTGAAGCACATCTCAGCTGGGAAAAATCTACTGGCTGACGCTCCAGAAAACCACAATACAACAGCCAAAGAGAAGAATTCCACTCAGTCATTCCCCCCTCAACAGAGGAGCCGGCAGGCACTTCCCCCTCGGAGAGGGAACTAGCAGCCCCGATCCTCACCAGGGGCCAAGCCAGATGACTGAGCGCGCGAAGCCAGGATGAGTGGACTGCAAAATTGAAGGCAGCTCTGCCTAGTGACCCCTGGCTCAACGACAACATGGAAATCCTGATGATGAGAGAAGGCTTGGCCTGGAAGGGATCCAAGCTATACGTGCCTGCCAGCCTCAGACTAGAAGTGCTCCAGCGAAGTCACGACTCCAAGCTGGGAGGACATTTTGGGTTCCTCAAAACCCTCCACCTAACACGACAGCAGTTTTGGTGGCCAAAGATGAAAAGTGAGGTGGAGGACTATGTGAAAAATGCTGGAGGGAGTTCCTGAGAGCGATTGGATCCACACAAGGACGCAGCTCGGCTTTTCATCTGAGTACAAATGGGGCAGTGGAACGTACAAACACAATGGTTGAACAATACATCCATTGCTATGTAGATTATCAGCAAGATAATTGGGCGTAGCTGCTGCCTTTTGCAGAAGTAGCGTACAACAACGCTGTCCACAGCAGCACCGGACTAACCCCTTTCCAGATCACCAGCGGCCAGGAGTTCGTTCCAATGCCAGAACTGCCTACAAAAGCACCCACTTCGATGTCCCTGGCTGAGTGGATGGAAGCATTGAGGAAAGGGTGGGAAAATACCAAGAAAGCACTTGCTGAAGTGGCGGAAGCCTATAAGAAGCAAGCAGACAAGCACCGATCGCTCCAACCCCCCTTCCGAGTGGGGGATAAAGTTTTCTTGTCCACTAAATACGTCCGATTGAGAATGCCCAGCAAAAAACTAGGGCCAAAATTCTTGGGGCCTTTCCCCATAGTCAAAATTATTAATCCTGTCACTGTGTAACTTGCATTGCCAAGAATATTGGGGAAAATCCACCCAGCATTTCATTGCAGCTTATTAAAACCAGTGACTAGGTCCAATATAAGACCACAAACCCAACCACCACCTCCCCCTGTAGTAATACAAGGGGAGACACATTATGAAGTGAAAAAAATCTTACACTCCAGAATATTTAGGGGTCAATTACAATACCTAATCCATTGGAAGGGGTACCCTTTGTCCGAATCCACATGGGTAAAAAGTTGGAATGTAAAAGCTAATAGACTAGTGAAACAATTCCATGATAAATACCCGGACAAGCCAAAGGGTCCCCCTGGGGGGGAGGGGTGGTTAAGAATGCTGAACTAACCCCCTATACAATATTCTCTCTCTCTCTTTTGAAGGGCATGCTTTTTTTTTGTTGTGGGGGTTTCCTGAGGGAGGCCGCCTGTCAGGCCGAAGCCAGCTTATTTGGACACTTTGGCCTGCCACACTTTATGCTTTTAAAACGTATTCTTGCTGTGGGAATTTGGGAGAGGCTGTTGCATGAGGGATGTAGCAATGTAGCCATAACAAATTTTTTTTAGATTCTCAAGGTCATCCTTTGTCCAGCACCTGCCCGGAAGCTGATGGGAGTAGCTGACACGTTGGCAAGAGAAGACTGGCTAACGTGATGAACTTGTGGGTGTGGGGACAAGGGGCTTGATCTTTCAACTGGGTGGAGAAACCCTCGTAGCGTCAGATTCGGGTTTCTCACAGATGTGCCAACATGGCTCTACTAATAAATTGGAATTTTGAGCAATATTTTGCATTGGACTCTGATTTAGTTTTAGATGCTGTTTGGAACCCTGACACTGAGTTTGTTAAAATCAACTCTTCTAAAGTTTAAGACACTTTATGGATTTTATTCTATTGCTTGTGTTTGCATGATATTGAATTCCAGTAAGACGTGGTCACTCGCCCAAGGTTCAACTTCAACTCCTTCTATCGCTTCTCTATTACCGTGTTTCCCCGAAAATATGACATGTCCTGATATTAAGCCCAACAGGGCTTTTCAGGACATGCGCTGAAATAAGCCCCCCCAAAAAATAAGCCCCCCAACTACTTTCCTGGGAAAGGGGGGGACATGCCCCACGCACCCGGGCCGAGCCCGCTCGGGGGCAACAGAGGTAGCCGCTCCCTCACCCGGTGGCCGCCCCCAGTGTGCGGGGCTCCCATTTGTTCCAAGCCCCCCATCCTTTCCTCGGAAAGAAGGCGGCAGCAGCAACTCACCCAGCAGGAGGAAATGTTTGGTGTCCATGTCCGCGATTTAACTCATAACCAGCGGCACTGCGTGGCGATTGGCAGCGGAAAAGAGCCGAGACGGCAGGAGGGCCCCACTACGGAGCTCGCCGAGAGAGTCGCCTGCTGAGCCAGAGGTGCAGGGAGGTTGATCCCGGGGCAGGCAGGTGGAAGGGCACTTTCGCGTCTCTCCACGTCACGCTAGCAGATGGGGGAGCTGGGGCTCTCCCCCTCCCCCCGCAGCGGCTCCAGAGCCTCGATCCCTACCTCGCCTCCTCCTCGTCGCAGGCAGGAGTGTGTTTCAAAACGCCACCAGAGGCAGAGCCCAGAGGAGCCGAGCCAGTCCTGCGGGGTGTGCGCGTCTTGTGTCGGTGCCTGCGCGCACCCGCCTCTCGCTTGGTCTCTCTCTCTCTTGGCCAAAACAGTGCCCACTGCAAAAAGAGCAGCTCCCGGCCAGAGAGAGAGAGAGAGAGAGAGAGCAAGCGAGAGGTGGGTGCGCGCAGACACGAAACAAGACGCGCACACCCCACAGGACTGGCTTGGCTCCTCTGGGCTCTGCCTCCGGCGGTGTTTTGAAACGCGCTCCTGCCTGCAAGGAGGAGGCGAGGCAGGGATCGAGGCTCTGAAGCCGCCGCGGTGAGAGGGGGAGAGCCCCAGGCCCCCCATACCCCGCCCCACAGCAAGACACTCATCTTACCCGAGTTTGGCAGCTCCGTGGCATCTCTCAGCTGGTCTGTGCAGAGAGAGAAACACCTTGCAAAGTACAGAAAAACTTGCTGTGAGAAGTTTTTTTTAAAAAAAGTTTTTATTAAATACACATATAACACAAACACATACAGAAGAAACAAACCAATAGGGAGAAGTTGTTAATTGCTCGCCCTCACGAGAAGAGAAGTTTTTCTGTACTTTGCAAGGTGTTTCTCTCTCTGCACAGACCGGCTGAGAGACATCAAAGAGCTGCCAGAGTCCGGTAAGATTCGCGGCCCGCCCCGCCCCATCCCCTGCCCCACAGCGAGACAGGTATCTTACCGGAGTCTGGCAGCTCCGTGGCGTCTCTCAGCCGGTCTGTGCAGAGAGAGAAACACCTTGCAAAGTACCGAAAAATATCTTGCAAGGGCGAGCAATTAACAACTTCTCGCACCGAGAAGTTTTTTTGTACTTTGCAAGGTGTTTCTCTGCACAGACCGGCTGAGAGAAGGCATGGAGCTGCCAGACTCAGGTAAGATGCGCGTCTCACGGCCTGGCCCGCCTCCTGCACCCCGAAAATAATAAACCCCCCCCCCGATAATAAGGCCAAGGCCATATTTCGGGGGGGGGGCCAAAAAAATATAAGACAGGGTCTTATTTTGGGGGAAACACGGTAGTAAGAATTAGGTCCAGTATAGTTTTTCCTCTAGTTCCCTTCTTTACCTTTTGGATGACATAGTTGTCAGCTATGTTGTCAGTTTGTTAGGAATCTGTTCAGTGTCCTACTTACTGTAGAGTTTGTCTCCCAGTTGATATCAGGGTAGTTAAAGTCTCCCATTACATCTTGCTATTGCCCTCTTGATATAGTTTGTAATCCACACATGTATTGAAAATGACAGATGAATAAAATTTACAAGTTTTTTTACTTACCCGAGTTTGGCAGCTCCGTGGCATCTCTCAGCTGGTCTGTGCAGAGAGAGAAATGTCTTGCCAATAAGTATGGTATTTCCTGTCCCATCCATGTATTAACCCGGTTCAATTGTGCTTAATTCAGCACTTTCTAAAAAATAGCTATTGAGGACCTTTTGGCATCTTTGGTTGCACAGGTAGTCCTCACTTACCACTTCTTCCCTGAGCCTTCAGAGTTACTATGGTGCAGTAGAAGCAGATGTGCACAAAATTTGTGGCAATCCTAGCACTTGTTCAGTGACCACACTTCAGCAGTGACTGTGGTTTTGAAGGTGCAGGAAAAGGAGTTGCACCAATTCGACAAGAGCCGAGTTGGGGCAGTGGTTAGAGTGCAGCACTGCAGGCTACTTCAGCTGACTGCTAGCTGCAGTTCAGCGGTTCAAATCTCACCGGCTCAAGGTTGACTCAGCCTTCCATCCTTCCGAGGTGGGTAAAATGAGGACCCAGATTGTTGGGGGCAATATGCTAACTCTGTAAACCGCTTAGAGAGGGCTGTAAAGCACTATGAAGCAGTATATAAATCTAACTGCTATTGCTATTGCTAATTCGGGTTCTGACAATAGTTGTACATTTATGATGGTTGCAACATCCCACACTCATAATCCCCATTTGTGACCTTCCCAGCTAGCTTCTGACAAGCAAAATCATTGGATATACTGGCAGGAAATTGCAAGTCACGGTCATATGAAATTGCCTTTAACAACCCACAGTAATTTGCTTAACAACTACAGAGGAACAGATGTAAGTTGGCACTGTCATGTGACATCAAGCTTAATGATTGGGCTGCTTAGTGACACAGATATCAGTTCCAATTGCAGTAGGTTAAGTGAGGATTACTTGAATGGGGGTGTCATCAGAGGAGTTGTAGACAGTATTTTCTGGCCTTATTTGGAGCTGAGGACTTCCATGAGCAAAATTGGTGCTTCAAAGCTTGCAGAGGCCTTCAGCATCATTTCATCAGTTAAAGCCACCACATCTCTAAACTTAGCTCAGAAGGTTTGACTGTAACCATTTTGGACCATTTTGTCAGGCATGAAAGACATAGATTTTCTCCATGTATACATGTGTAAATGGGTATATCTGTATATCTCTCAATGCATATATCTGCAATTATATAACCTATCCCCAGCACTTCAAGATATATTGATGATAACACTTTGCATTGCTAAGAATTTGTGATTGAGCCAAGTAAACAAGTGTATTTGATTGAATGGATATTTGAACATGGATCTCAGTAGTACTCCATGTGTCATATGAATCATCAATAATGTAAGTGATTAGTATTGGGGCATGTTTGTTTTTTCATTGTAATATATACTTTTTTTCTTTTTTCACATCCTCTAACCATTTTATAAACAATGTTACACTTTTCTTTGAAACTTACAGACAAACAGGATGGTAATAAGAGCAGTCGGGACAACTGTAAATAACAAGCAACGTTAAAAAGGGAAGAAAATCAAGCCAGAAATCAAAATATTTTCCATTTCCTTCAGAAACCATACAATTCTGCTCCTCCTCCAGCAGCTGTTAGACAAAAGAGAGAAAATCAAGAAAGAATAAGCAGATTATGCACAACTCAAGGATACATTACATGAAAAGTCAAGGGAGATTATTTTTCAATCAGCAAAAGAGGGAAATATCTGGAAATCAATGGGGAGCAGGGGTGAAATTCAGCAGGTTCTGACAGGTTCTGGAGGACCGGTAACGGAAATTTTGAGTAGTTTGGAGAACTGGCAAATACCACCTCTGGCTGGACCCGAGTTGGGTGGGAATGGAGATTTTGCAGTATCCTTCCCCTGCCATGCCCACCAAGCCACGCCCACAGAACCCATAAGGAAAAAATTTGAATTTCACCCTGGTGGGGAGGAAACTGTAAAGTCAAGTCACGTAGAACAGACAATAATGCAGGGCTCTCCCTGTGAGAAAGAAAAACGGCTTGAATGAAAGCACCACTAAACAAGGCATTGTCCATATTTTTGACCTCCTCAAGAATATCAGCTGTGGAAAAGCTCCATAGGTTTGCCAGAGTCCATTGGGAGTTGGGCGGCATACAAATTTAATAAATAATAATAATAATAATAATAATAATAATAATAA
>QLTV01000578.1:40513-57799 GCA_003457575.1 Thermophis baileyi
GAGGAAAAACCTCCATCTCTGGCTCGCCAGAGATCATCCATCAGCGCGACCAAAGCAGTTTCCGTACTATAACCAGGCCTGAAACCCGATTGGAAAGGATCCAGATAATCTGTTTCATCCAATAGCCGTTGGAGTTGGAGCGCCACCACTTTCTCAACAACCTTCCCCACAAAGGGAAGGTTGGAGACTGGACGAAAGTTTTTTAAATCTGCTGGATCCAGGGATGGCTTCTTGAGGAGGGGCCTCACCACCGCAACCTTCAAAGGTTGCGGGACGGACCCTTCTCTCAAGGAGGCGTTGATTACAGCCTGGAGCCAGCCTCGTGTCACCTCCCTGCTAGCTGAGACCAGCCAGGAGGGGCACGGGTCCAATAAACAAGTGGAGGAGCTCATTGCTCCAATAGCCTTGTCCACTTCCTCAGGAGTCAAATGGACAAGAGATGATGGGTAGATATAGAATACTTCTTAAGATGGCAATTGCTTCATTAAGGGTTAGAAAACAGGTAGAAAGTAGAAATTGGGGAAAAGGTATTATTATGTATACCTAAACAATATTATTCTTATTAGTATTGTGTATAAAGTAAATTGACCCAGAAAATACACTGTTCAAGCACTTACGGATGTTTTTTTAAAAAAATCTGTAAATAAAATTATATATAAAAAGAATTTACCCCAGTGGGGACAAATTATATTTATCAGCCATGGATTTCTGATTTTTAGGGGGGAATAAAGTGGGACAGAAAGACAGGGAACAGAAAAACTTGGAAGAGCTTATGGCTTTGCTGGCTACCGCAAGAGTTCATTGCAAAGAATGTGACGTCTTTTTTTCTCTTGGAGATGTCGGATGCATAGAACCAAAGCCCCAGAAGGCAAGAAAGAGGGGGGCAATGGGTATGATTCAGAGTATAAAAATAATCATAATAGTTTATGTCATGATTAAGGATTAAGTGCAGATTAGAAATAAATATTAATTGAATTTCAATATACAAAGAAGACACATTAAAACTAACACGAGGGTCATTGCAGAATATCCAACCCAAAAACCCTCTTTCACAGCAATGTGGACAATACCTGTTTTTTCAAAAGCTATTTAATGCCTTTTTTAGAAATGCAATATTTTCCACCATATAATTACTTTTTCATCGCTCCAACACCAAGACAGTTGCAACAAATTTGTCAGCATCTTGGTGCTGCTACCAATGGGGTAACAAGCAGGCACCTCCAAGAAGACAAGATCACAGCAGGAGCTCTTCATGAACCTAAGAACCCTGTACTCAAAATCACAATGCTTTTTCTTCTCGAGCTACAACCTCTGTGCATATTTTTTTTACCATGTATTTTTTAGAAGTTTCAGCAGCTTACTAGGACCACTCAGAAACTCTGCTTATGACTCACAGATATTTTGTGCAAAGGATATGCTGGCTAGGAAATTCTGCCCTCAAAAGATAGAAGACATTCAGGATGCAGAAGGATGAAACTGAACGTTGCGTTTCTCTAAGACACATTAAAACTAACATGAGGGAAATAGCAGAATATTTTAAAAAAATAAAAAACAACCCTCTGTACAATAGAAGGATAAATTAGACACCCCCCCCCAAACTTACTAACACTATATATCTAACAAAATTGAGCAAATTAAAAGGCAGCCCCAAATGCCAGAGGAGCTAGACACAGGGTCAGGCAGAAGCCCCCACCCAATCAGAGGAACACTTTGTTTCCTCAGAAGAAAAGTATGAAACTAATTCAGATTGAAGGATGAAAAAGATCAGTTATCTGGAGAGTAACGGTGAGCCGATTGCAAAGTGAACTGAATTTTGAAAGCTGCACCCTTGAATTTGCTGTTGAAGCAGCAGGAAGAGCTCAGTGGGAAGATTTGTGGGGAAGAAGATTATCCAGGTTGGTGTAGTGGTGAAAGCTACAGGTTAGAGCAGGGGTCGGCAACCTTAAACACTCAAAGAGCCACTTGGGCCTGTTTCCCAGAGAAAACAAAACACAAAACCTGGGTGGGCGTGGCCAACTCAATGTCACTCACTCCCACCCAGTCATATGACACCCCCCCCCAGCCACGCCTACCCAGGTTTTGTGGCTCTGTGTTTTCTATGGGAAATAGGTAACTCCTTCTCTGTCTCTCTCCCTCCCATCTCTTTCTCCCTCTCTATGTATCTTTCTCTCTCTCATCTCTCTTTTTCTCTATCTCCCTCTCTCTCTCCCTCTCATCCCTCTCTCATTTCTCTGTCGCTTTCTCTCTCTTTCTCCCCCCTCTTTCTGTGTCTCTCTATGTCTGTGAGTGTGAGTGTGTGTGTTTGTGTGTCTCGCTTTCTCTCGCTCCCTGCCTCTGTGCCTCTTCTCACTGTCGGAAAGCCCTGCCACCCTGCCTGCTCTCTTTCGGGCTTTTCGCCAGCTGTTTTTCCTCCCCTTCCTTTTGGAAAGCCGGGCTGGTGGAGCAATGAGCGCAACCATTGGTGGAAGCTTCCCTCCCCCTCCCCCTCTCCTGCCCCCCTGACTGGCTGTGGTGGGGCCGGGAGGGTGCGCATGAGAGGAGAAGGAGGGGGAGGAGGAGGTTGCACTCATTGCTCCGCCAGCCCGGTTTTCCAAAAGGAAGGGGGGGAAAACAGCTGGTGAAAAGCCCGAAAGAGAGCAGGCAGGGCGGCAGGGCTTTCCGACAGTGAGAAGGCTGGAGATCGTTCCTCAGGCCGGATTTCCAAAAAAAGAACTAAAAGCAGCGAGGGGACAGGGAGCCACAGCAGAGAGCCCAAAGAGCCTCATGCAGCTCCAGAGCTGCAGGTTGCCGACCCCTGGGTCAGAGACACTGAAATACTCAGTTGCAGTCCGCCTAAGTGTGAAGCCATCTGTGCAGCTTTGGCCAGTCCTATCAGGCCTAGGCCTAAGCAAGAAAGGGGGAAACCACTTGATTTGCCTGACTTGAAGGCATCAAACCCAAACATCTAGTGTAAGGCTCAAGGACGCTGGATGGAAAGCCACAAATTATAATTCAGTTAGCTTAAGCATAAAGCTTCCATGAGCTGTGGAATATTGAGAGGCAAAAAGTATATCACGGTAGGTAGGTAGGTAGGTAGGCTGTCTGGGGGACATTTACCCTGTAAATTACAGCATGCTACTGTACCCAAGAAGTGCTTTATATGCCATCTTGAGTTCCTGAATGAAAAGGAAATCAATAAAAGTTTGGGGTTATTTTATTCCAGATTCCTCCATACAACAGATCCCAGAACCAAAAGCCACTATCCTCACCATCCATACCTTATTAAATCTGCATTAAAAAAGGCATTGCAGGGTGTCTTCCTATTCTATTTTTGCCTCTTTTTTTTTACAATGTTTTGGGGGGGAAACATTTCTTCTACCATACAGTATTTCACAGGAGTATACCCCCTCACATTTTGTAAATACTTAAGTATATCTTTTCATGTGACAACACTGAAAAAATGACACTTGGCTACAATGTAAAATAGTGAGTATACAGCTTGTGTAACAGTATAAATGTGCTGTCCCCTCAAAATAACGCAACATACAGCCATTAATGTCTAAAATGCTGGCAACAAAAGTGAGTACATCCCTAAGTGATAATGTCCAAATGGGACCCAAAGTGTCAATATTTTGTGTGACCACCATTATTTTCCAGTACTGCCTTAACCCTCTTGGGCATAGAGTTCACCAGAGCTTCACAGGTTGCCACTGGGGTCCTCGTTCACTCCTCCATGACGTCACGGAGCTGGTGGATGTTGGAGTCCTTGCACACCGTTTCAGGATGCCTCACAGATGCTCAATAGGGTTTAGGTCTGGAGACATGCTTGGCCAGTCCATCCCCTTTATCCTCAGCTTCTTTAGCAAGGCAGTGGTCATTTTGGAGGTGTGTTTGGGATCGTTATGTTGGAATACTGCCCTGCGGCCCAGTCTCTGAAGGGAGGGGATCATGCTCTGCTTCAGTATGTCACAGTCAACGTTCCCTCTAACAAGGGAAATCGCTGCGCGGCAGTTTGAAACTGCTGCGCGGCGATTCCCTGTCACGTGCGCGGCCGCGCAGCAACATTCCCTCTGACATGGGAAATCGCTGCGCGGCAGTTCAAAACTGCTGCGCGGCGATTCCCTGTGACATGAGCGGCCGCGCGGCCGCGCACCTTAGAGGGAACAGTGGTCACAGTACATGTTGGCATTCGTGGTTCCCTCAATGAACTGTAGCTCCCCAGTGCCGGCAGCACTCATGCAGCCTCAGACCATGACATTCCCACCACCATGCTTGACTGTAGGCAAGACACACTTGTCTTTGTACTCCTCACCTGGTTGCTGCCACACTCGCTTGACACCATCTGAACCAAATAAGTTTATCTTGGTCTCATCGGACCACAGGACGTGGTTCCAGAAATCCATGTCCTAAGTCTGCTTGTCTGCAACAAACCATTTGCGGGCTTTTTTGTGCATCATCTTTAGAAGAGGCTTCCTTCTGGGACGATAGCCCTGCAGACCAATTTGATGCAGCATGTGGCGTATGGTCTGAGCAATGACAGGCTGACCCCCCCCACCCCTTCAACCTCTGCAGCAATGCTGGCGGCACTCATAGGTCTGTTTCCCAAAGCCAACCTCTGGATATGATGCTGAGCACGGACACTCAATGTCTTTGGTCAACCATGGCGAGGCCTGTTCTGAGTGGAACCTGTCCTGATAAACCGCTGTATGGTCTTGGCCACCGTGCTGCAGCTCAGTTTCAGGGTCTTGGCAATCTTCTTATAGCCTAGCCCGGGTGTCAGCAACCTGCAGCTCCAGAGCAGCATGCGGCTCTTTGGGCCCTCTGCTGTGGCTCACTGTCCCATCACTGGTTGGCCTCGCCCCTCACCCCTTTTATTTCTTTTTTGGATATTTTTGGAAATCTGGGCTGGCTGAAGAACGATCACCAGCCATGGTGGCGGCTTCCCTTCAGGTGACCCTCCTCCTCCCGCTCCTCCGGTGACCCCCTGGCCGGCTGTGGCTGAGCCAGGAGCATGCGCATGCATGGGGAGACCCTCCTCATGCGAGCGCCAAAGCGCAGGAAAGGTGTGCACGGGGCGCCCGGGTGGCTGCTCACTTAAGGAGGGTCTCCCCACGCGTGCGCATGCTCCAGGCTCAGCCATAGCTGGCCAGGGGGTCATGGGAGGAGGAGGGTGGAAGAGGGTCGCTCGAAGGGAAGCCTCCGCCGCTGCTGGCGATCATTCCTCTGCCAGCCCGGATTTCCAAAAAGAAGAAATAAAAGGAGTAGTGAAGCACCCCAAGAACAGCGTGCTGGTTTGGCCCAGCCGCGGCTTTCAGAGAGAGAGAGAGACAGAGACAGAGAGACAGACAGAGGGTGGGGAGAGAGAGAGACATAGACACACACAGAGTGATACACAGAGAGAAGGGGAGAGAGACAGAGAGAGAGACACACAGTGATACACAGAGAGGGGGTGAGAGACACATACACAGAGAGAGGGGGTGAGAGAGAGACACACACAGAGGGGGTGAGAGAGACACAGAGGGAGAGAGATAGAGGGGGGAGAGAGGGGAAGATAGGGAGAGGGACACAAATACAGAGAGATACAGAAAGGGGGGAAAGAGATAGAGAGGGGGAGAGAGGGGAAGATAGGGAGGGGGGAAGAGAGAGACACACAGATACAGAGAGATACAGAAGACACAGAGATACAGAAAGGGGGGAGGGGGAGAGAGAGGGGAAGATAGGGAGAGGGGGAGAGACAGAGAGAATGGTTTTGTGGCTGGGTAGGCATGGCTAGGGGTTCATGTGACGGTGGGAGTGAGTGACATCGAGTTGGCCACACCCACTCAGGTTTTGTGGCTCCCGGTGTTTTTTTTTCTGTGGGAAACTGGTCCAAATGGCTCTTTGAGTGTTTAAGGTTGCAGATCCCGGCCTAGGCCATCTTTATGTAGAACAACAATTTGTTTTTTCAGATCCTCAGAGATTTCATTGCCATGAGGTGCCATGTTGAACTTCCAATGACCAGTATGAGAGAGTGAGAACGATAACACCAAATTTAACACATCTGCTCCCCCTTCACACCTGAGACCTTGTAACACTAACGAGTCACATGACACCAGAGAGGCAAAATGGCTACTTGGGCCCCATTTGGTCGGTGTTTTTTTTTCTGTGGGAAACTGGTCCAAATGGCTCTTTGAGTGTTTAAGGTTGCAGATCCCGGCCTAGGCCATCTTTATGTAGAACAACAATTTGTTTTTTCAGATCCTCAGAGATTTCATTGCCATGAGGTGCCATGTTGAACTTCCAATGACCAGTATGAGAGAGTGAGAACGATAACACCAAATTTAACACATCTGCTCCCCCTTCACACCTGAGACCTTGTAACACTGAGTCACATGACACCAGGGAGGGAAAACAACTACAAAATTTTTATGACTATTATTGCAGGAAGAATGAAAAAAATATTAAATGAGATAATTCATCCCAACCAAAATGGTTTTCTCCCAATGAGACAAATTAGGAATAATACAAGAACAGTATTAAATATATTAGAATATTATGAAGCCCATCCAGAGAAACAAGTAGCACTTGTTTTTCTGGATGCGCAAAAAGCGTTTGACAATTTAAATTGGAAATATATGATTCGACAAATTAGAGAAATGAAATTTGGAGATAAATTTGAACAAATGATAGAAACAGTATATTCTACCCAAAAAGCAAATATAATAATAAACGGAGATATTACAAGACCATTTGAAATAACAAAAGGAGTTCATCAAGGATGCCCTTTGTCACCTCTGCTCTTTATTCAGACATTAGAGTCCTTTATTCAGACATTAGAGTCCTTATTAATGAAGATTAGAGCAAACAGAGAGATTAAAGGAACCAAAATCAGAAAGGAAGAATATAAAATTCAGGCGTTTGTGGACGACCTAGTATTTTTTATTGAGGATCCAAAGGAGACAGGACCCATTTTAATATAGGAAATAGAGAAATATGGAGAAGTAGCGGGCCTTAAAATTAATAAAACAAAAACGATAGTTAAAAATGTAACATTAAAGCAGGAAAGAGAATTAGAGGAAGAATTCGGATTACAGTGTACAAAAAAAATTAAATCTTTAGGTATTTGGCTGACAACGAGATGCTCCTCGATCAAAGAAGATAACTATGTGAAATTAATACAACAAATAAAAATAGATTTGTAAAGATGGGGAACATTACAGTTATCTATACTAGATCGAATTGCAACCATTAAAATGAATGTTTTGCTGAAATTGCTCTATCTTTTCCAAACTATACCTATAAAATTAGATAATTTTTTTTCATGGATTTGAATAAAATTACAACAAAGTTTCTATGGGCAGGTAAAAAAGCAAAATAAAGTTAACAGATCTCCAGGATAATAGAAGCAGAGGTGGCTTAGGGCTCCCTGACTGGTGACTTTATTATAAAGCGGCAATTTTGGTATGAGTCAGGGAGTGGATCAACTTGAGAAATAGATTACTTACGCTGGAGGGACATGATTTACAAAAAGGTTGGCATGCCTTCCTATGGGATAAGGAGAATAAACCGCATACATATTTTGTTAGACTACAAAGTAAGAGAAGCTTTGATGCAAGTATGGGAAGAGGCCAAGAGAAGGCATTATATGAAAGTCCCCAGGTGGGTATCCACAATGGAAGTGATGATCCACCCGAATACCTTGGATATAAGTAAAATGGTCAAATACGAGGAACTCCTAGATAGACAAGGGAACTTAAAAAACAGACAAGAATTGGAAGAACAGGGCATAATCATAGATTGGTGGCCTTATTTGCAATATCAATCGCGGTAAAAAAAAAGATAAAGATGAGTATGGATTTGAGATGGTGCCGCAACAACTAGATAAAATACTGACTGGCCCGGATGAAAAATTAATAACAAAAATTTATAATTACTTATTAGAATTTCATAGAGCAGAAGATATAGTGAAGGGAGTTATGATAGCGTGGGCAAAAAACATTGGACACAGCACTGAATTGGAAGATTGGGGGAAAATCTGGAATAGAAATTATAAAATAACCAAATCAGCAAAGTACAAAGAGAACCAGTATAAGATGTTCTATTGGTGGTACATGGCACCTTCTAGATTAGCGAAGATTTACCCAAACCTGGAACCGAATTGTTGGAAATGTGGTCAAAAGCATGGTACCTTCTATCATACATGGTGGTTATGCTCGGAAACAAAAAACTATTGGGTAAAAATTACAGGTGGATACAAGAAATAACAGGTTTTCAGATAGAATATACCCCGGAGTTATTTTTGTTAGGGATTGTTAAAGGGGAATATAACAAAAGAACAATATATATCATATTACATATAATAACAGCAGCAAGTATAGCATTTGCGCAATGCTGGAGAAAAATGAATACACCTTCTGAAAGTTTAGTAATAAAATATTTGATTGTGCCAAAATGGACAAGTTAACAATTGAACTGAAAGGACAAATAGACTCGGAATACTATGCAATATGGAAGAAGTGATACGATTGGATTGAGAATAGTAAAACAGAAAAGGAAGAGACAAAATAGAAGTAGAAGTAAAATGTATAGTTAAAATGTATGGAATATATTTGAATTTGAATGTTACGGTATGTAAATAGTATGTAAATGAGCAGAGTTATGCATAAGTTATGAGTATTTGTTTAATGAGAAAAATACAATAAAAATTTATTTTAAAAAAAGGAAAGAAGGTCAGTTTATTGAGGAGCAGAACCACAGCATGCAGTTCTGGGACAGCTGACAAATTAGCTTGATGAGTGCAAGGATTTTTATACAGTTTACAGTATTTTCTAATTTTGCGGTTTGCTTTGTGTGCTTTTATTATTTGATTAGTTTTATTTGTTTCGCAAAGGCTCATGATGGGTCTTATCACTTCCTTGGTCCTAAATCTGTCAGACATGTGTAATTGATTTTATCCTGTTATCTATTGCCTCTAGCCTTCCTTCCTTAATGGACTTAATGGTTCCCTAATTGTTTCCACTTTTTTCAATGCATGGGGTTAAGGTCATGTCCTGTCCTTAATCCCATCACCTGGAAGTGAAGATATTTTATTTGTGAATAGGCTGGCCCAGGATTTCTTAATGAGCATCTGCTGTAGACTATTAAGAAAGGCTGGGGGCTGCTTTCTGCCTCTAAGAATGTGTTTCTACATTTCTCCTTTGGTGAAATATAATATTCTACCTCTTTTAATATCCCCCAAAATATTTCATTCTCTGGTGGGGGGGGCTTCCCACAATTCCCCCCTTTTGGGCTATATATATTTACATACTGTATATTGCCCAACCTACGCACTATTAGAATGGTTTCTGTACTTTTTGTAAACCTGGCACATCATGAGGGATATTTGCCTGGCATCCTTACTTGGGGTCTATTGAAGTGGGAGGTGATTTTGCAGGCTACTGGGACAAGGGAAAATACACCAGTGGAGGCAGCAGAGGATTCTCATGATGATTATGGCAGTGGCCCCAAAAAGGAGAGTTTTCCACCCATGAAGGTCTAGCAGCCAGGGCAGAAGTTCTGTTAAGTAGAAATTTATAATATCCACTTTTCTGTACCAATTGTTTTTAGATGTCTGATGTCACTTTCTGTGAGCTTTCAGTCAGGTTTGAAGCAAGCAAAATTCTTTGCAGCCATGATTGTGCCTTAGTAGATAATCAAAGGCTGCGCATTTCCAAGGATTGCTTCTTGAACCTGCCTTAGTTTATTGCATCCAGGATTTGTGAGGCCAAATTAAGATTAGCCAGTGTGCAAGCCAGGCTATGAATATTTTTGAAGTTGCGTACAATGAGCCTTGGGACTCCTACTATAATGCAGTGGATAACCAGTGAAACATATTCTGCTTTACTGGGCAACTGGGCAGCATCATTTGTGAGTCACAATCAGGACTTGGGTTTGGAAATCTCTTTTCTGCTACTTCTTCAGTGAGGAAATTGACAGAGGGGGCATGCCCCCTCCCCATTGAATTGCCAGCAAGGTATGACTATTTGGGCCTTAGTGCCACAGAGCAAGAACCAGCCAGGGGAAGCTTTATGTGGAGGTAGGTGAAGGGGATAGCCTCCGTGTGTCTTTGAATAGTGTGGGTGTGCAGCTACTCCTACAAGACAGGTAGTACAAACATTCTTCATAATTCTCCCTTCCTCCAGACAGAATTCCGAAGACTTGCTTTGCCAACCACTCCCAAATACCATTCCTTTTCCCACAGATTTTGACTGAAACTTTTCGTACAATCAGGACATTCATATGGTTTCTCTGTTGTGTGAGTCCTCTGGTGTATTATCAGCTTGGCCTGCTTGCTATAGCTTTTCCCACATTGGGACAACTGGTAGGACTTTTCTCTGGTATGAGCCTTTCCATGAACAACAGGGAAGCTGTTCTGACCAAAGCTTTTGCTGCATTGGGAACACTGATATGACTTTTCTCCAGTGTGGATCCTCTCGGGCATAATCGGCTGTGATTTATAATCTTTGCTTTTCCCACAATAGGCAGATCTATGGATCTTTTCCACCACTGACATTCTTGGATTCTCAATGACATCAAAAATACTCTCAATCCCTTGTTGTTGGATGGAGCATTGATTCAAGTTACTGTTTCCTTCCTCACAGGGCGAGGCCTGCATTACGGTCTGCCTTATCTGGCTGTCCAAGTGACCTTTTCGTTTCCACTGACTTCTAGATAATTCCCTCTTTTTCTAAACTAGGAAATTATCCCCTTTGATATTTTGATATGTTTCTTCCAGATACTCTATTTTTTTGTCCAGCTCAAAACTCTTTTCCTGGTTTTGTCTTCCTTGTCTGTAAGCTGCTGGGGAAGAAGAGTTTTGGGGATTTCCAGAGGAACTAATAAGATTTTGATTGCTGCCTTGGTTTCCTTTGCATTTTAATGCTGCTTGTGATTCAGTTCTCCACAGTGCTCTCTTTGGCAATCTTTTGCCTGTAAGATTCACATAAAAGGGTTAGATTAAATATGGTTTATAAAATGGCTGCACAGTATTTTTTAAAAAAAACAGAACCAAAGGCATACATTACAATAAATGGCAAAGATGCCAAAATGCTAACTTAATCTCTTACATTAATTATTTACATTTTCAATATACATGTCAAATACCCATTCAGTTATGAAATTTATTTGTTGACTTGGGTCAATCATGAGTTCATAGAATTGCAAAGAGTTATCATCAAATATACTTGGAAGTGCTGGGGACAGATTATACATATATACATACCCGTGTTTCCCCAAAAATAAGACCCAGATTTATTTTCTTTTGGACCCCAAAATAAGCACGAGTTCTTCGTTTCGGGGCATGTCTTACCCGCTTACCTTAGGACCATCGCAGCCAGGCCCCCCACACCCTGACACCTGTTGCACTGCTACCTGACTTCTTCAGCGACCGCTCGCTGCCAGACATCGCATAGCTTGTTGCGCAGCCCATGCAAGCTGTGTCCAATTGTTTCTCAGCTGATTAAAACACTTTTAACTTCATAACAAGGGTTATGATACAGAGCACAAGGATGTCTTGGAGGGTGGGGGAGGCTGAAGGCAGGCAATTTTCCTTTTGGCTAAACTCCTCTAAGTGCACTCCAACCATTTCCACTTGACTGCATTTTCTTTCACTCTTGCTTCCCTTCTGAGAAGGCAGAGAAGAATGTGAGCCAAGTATGCTTATGTTATGCTGCCGCTTGCAGCAGGATGCCGTGTGCATGTTGCGCCATTAACACAGTTCACATCAGGGATGAATCCAGGGCCCACTGAAAATGGTGGCTGCTTCCAGGACAAAGTCATGAGGCCCAAGGATGCATGTCCTTCCCTCCCTCCCCAACATGAGGTTCAGAGATCTTCAAAAGGTAAGGAGGAGGAGGATGTGAGGTTGGGTGGGGTGGGAGTCAGGTGTAAGCGGACCCTGGGGGGGGGAGTGAAGGGCCAAGGGGAGACGAGGGTTAGGATACAGAGCACAAGGATGTCTTAGAGGGTGGGGGAGGCCTACGGAAGGCAAGCCAAGCCCTGTGCTAGGCCTCCAAAACTTTTCCCCAGCTCTGAGTAGACAGTGTTCTGCTTAGTGACTCACACATTTGATTAATGGCTGCCTCGGGGAGAGCAGGGGGATTTGGGTAGTTAAGCTAAGCAATTTCACTTAACAGCCGTTGCAACATACAACCGTAATTCAAGGACCATAATAGTTATATCTTGAGGACTACTTTTATGCTGGCTGCGGAATTCTGGGGCTCAAAAACTGGGCGAAACCAAGGTAGAAGACTGAAACTCCACATGTGGGAATTCCATAATCAACATACAAAAGCTCCACCCAAAATTCCTTTTTGAGGAATTCCACTACTTCTGTAAAAGGAAATATCCAGAAGCTTCTGGTGATAAACAGAAACTAGTTAGTTAGCCATTTTCCATTTCGATTTCCTCTCCACCTACAAATTTAATCCTGAGAAATGTTTGAGCAAAATGAATCAGGCCAAAATTCAAACAATCAATTTCTCACCTATACTTTCAATGGGAGATCACAAATGAAATTCAAGCATTCTCTAAACTCATCTACTATTCCTCATATGGATTACCTTGTGTACAATAAGGGATGATTTATGCTTGACGTAATGTCCACAGACTGGACATTTCAAAGATTTCCCCACGGTGTGAGTCCTCTGGTGTATCATTTGTGGGAATTCTTAATGAAACTTTTCCCACAGTCAGGACATTCAACGGGTTTCTCACTTGTGTGATTCCTCTAATGTGTCACCAGGCTGGAATTCTGACTGTAACGTTTCCCACAGTCAGGACATTCAAAGGGTTTCTCTGCTGTGTGAGACCTCTGGTGTGTCACCAGTCTGAAATTACAACTAAAGCTTTTCCTACAGATAGGACATTCAAAAGGTTTCTCTCCTGTGTGAGTCCACTGTTGTATCACCAGGTTGGAATTCTGACTGTAATGTTTCCCACAGTCAGGACATTCAAAGGGTTTCTCTCCTGTGTGAGACCTCTGGTGTGTCACTAGTCTGGAATTACAGCTAAAGCTTTTCCCACAGATAGGACATTCAAAAGGTTTCTCTCCTGTGTGAGTCCTCTGGTGTATCACCCGGTTGGTATTTGTCCTGTGAATGAGTCCTCTGGTGTATCATTAGGCCTGAATTCTGACTGAAACTTTTGCCACAATCTAGACACTCATACAGTTTGTCTTCTGTGTGAGTCCTCTGGTGTGTCACCAGGCTAGAATTATCACTAAAACGTTTCTCACAGATAGGACATTCAAAGGGTTTCTCTCCTGTGTGAGTCCTCTGGTGGGTCACCAGGCTGGAATTATCACTAAAGCTTTTCCCACAGATAGGACATTCAAAGGGTTTCTCTACTGTGTGAGTCCTCTGGTGTTTCACCAGGCTAGAATTATCACTAAAACGTTTCCCACAAATAGGACATTCAAAGGGTTTCTCTCCTGTGTGAGTCCTCTGGTGTGTCACCAGATTGGAATTAGAACTAAAGCTTTTCCCACAGATAGGACATTCAAAGGGTTTCTCTATTGTGTGAGTCCTCTGGTGTGTCACCAGGCTAGAATTATCACTAAAACGTTTCTCACAGATAGGACATTCAAAGGGTTTCTCTCCTGTGTGCGTGGTCTTGTCTCTCAGGAGGTGGGAATTTCCAATGAAATCTTTCCAACAATCTCGACACTCATAAGGTTTCTCCATGGAGTGAATCCTCTGATGTATTACCAGGCGGGAATTATGACTGAAACTTCTCCCACAGTCTGGACATTGAACGGGTTTTTCTCCTTTATGATTCCTCTGGTCTATCACTAAGTTGGAATTATAACTGAAAGTTTTCTAACAATCAGGACATTTGAAGCATTTCTCCCCTATGTGAGTCTTCTGGTGTATCAACAGGCTGGAATTGTGACTTTTCCATAACCAGGACATTCAAAGGGTTTATCTTCTGTGTGAGTTCTCTGGTGTCTCATGAGATGGAAATTTCTAATGAAGCTTTTCCCACAATCTAGACAATCTAGTTTTATTCCTGTGTGTGCGTCCTTTAGTGTCTCATAGCAATAGCACCTAGACTTATATACCGCTTTATAGTGCTTTACAGCCCTCTCTAAGCGGTTCACAGAGTCAGCATATTGCCCCCAACAATCTGGGTCCTCATTTTACCCACCTCGGAAGGGTGGAAGGCTGAGTCAACCTTGAGCCTAGTGAGATTTGAACCACTGAACTGAAGTTAGCAGTCAGCTGAAGTAGCCTGCAGTACTGCACTCTAACCACTGCGCCACCTCGGCTCATGACCTGGGAATTTCTAATGAAACGTTCACACAATCTGCACAGTCATACGTTTTCTCCCTCTGTGAGTTATCTGATGTAGCACCATGTTGACATGCTCACTAAAGCATTTACCGCATTGGGAGCACTTTTGTGGCTTCCCTCTTGTGTGGAGGTGCTTCCATGAACCACAAGGGAGCTGTTGTGACCATAATTTTTGCCACATTCAGGTAATTTGTCTGGCTTTTCTCCTCTCTGGCTCCTCTAGTACATAATCAGCTGTGATTTGCAATCTGTGCTTTTCTCACAATAGGCAAATCTATGGAGTTTTTCCACAGCTGATATTCTTGAGGTCGTCAAAAATATGGACAATGCCTTGTTTAGTGGTGCTTCCATTCAAACCGTTTTCTTCCTCACAGGGAGAGGCCTGCATTCCTGTCTGTTCTACGTGGCTTTACTTTACAGTTTCCTCCCCACTGACTTCCAGATATTTCCCTCTTTTGCTGAACGAAAAATAATCTCCCTTGACTTTTCATGTAATGTATCCTTGGGTTCTGCATAATCTGCTTATTCTTTCTTGATTTTCTCTCTTTTGTCTAACAGCTGCTGGAGGAGGAGCAGCATTGTATGGTTTTCTGAAGGAAATGGAAAATATTTTGATTTCTGGCTTGATTTTCTTCCCTTTTCAACGTTGCTTGTTATTTACAGTTGTCCCGAGTGCTCTTATTGCCATCCTCTCTATAAAATTCAAAGAAAAGTGTAACTTTAATTATTTATAAAATGCTTAGCATAGAGAGAAATAGAGATACACCCACCTACACATGTATACATGGAGAAAATCTATGTCTTTCATGCCTGACAAAATGGTCCAAAATGGTTACAGTCAAACCTTCTGAGCTAAATTTAGAGATGTGGGGGCTTTAACTGATGAAATGATGCCAAAAGCCTCTGCAAGCTTTGAAGCACCACTTTTGCTCATGGAAGTCCTCAGCTGCAAATAAGAGCAGAAAATACTGTCTACAACCCCTCTCTGACATCCCCACTCAAGTAGTCCTCACTTAACCTACCGCAATTGGAACTGAAATTTGCGTCACTAAGCAGCTCAATCATTAAGCATGATTAAGCACGGAACAACTGCTAGGATTACCACAAATTTTGTGGACCAGGTGCATGTCTGCTTCTACTGTGCCATAGTAACTTTGAAGGCTTAGGGAAGAAGTGGTAAGTGAGGACTACCTGTGCAACCAAAGATGGATTAAGCACAATTGAACCGGGTTAATATATGGATGGGACAGGAAATACCATACTTATTGGCAAGATATGGAAGTAAAAATACTTGTAAATTTTATTTGTCTATCATTTTCAATACATGTGTGGATTACAAACTATATCAAGAGGGCAAGATCAAGATGTAATGGGAGACTTTAACTACCCTGATATCACTTGGGAGACAAACTCTACAGCAAGTAGGAGATTGAATAGATTCCTAACCAACTTAGCTGACAACTTTGTCATCCAAAAGGTAGAGGAGGGAACTAGAGAAAAACTATACTCGACCTAATTCTTACTAATAGAGAAGCGATAGAAAGAGTTGAAGTTGTCAGAACCTTGGGTGAGTGACCATGTCTTACTGGAATTCAATATAATGCAAACACAAGCAATAGAATATAATCCAACAAGTGTCTTAAACTTTAGAAGAGCTGATTTTAACAAATTCAGAGCCTGGGAAAAATTTTATGGATAAATATCCTAAAGGAGAAAACAATGCAAGGAGTGTGGGAAATACTGGAAAATATGATCATATAAGCCCAGTCCAACACAATATCACTAAAAAGGAAAAACAAGACATCCAAGAAGAAACCAGCATGGTTGCATAAAGATCTCTCTGATAAACTGAAAGACAAAAAGGATAAGTATAAAAAATGGAAAGAGGGACACATAACAAAGATAGAATACCAGCATATAGCCCGAATCTGCAAAGATGAAATCAAGCTCATGGTGAGAATGAACTAAGACTTGCAACAAATGTCAAAAATCATTTTAAAACATGTATAAAAGAAGAAAAAAGTCAAGGAAACAATCAGTCCACTAATGGGAGATGATGGCAAGGAAGTGACGGGCAGTAGAGACACAGCAGAGCTACTTAATTCATTATTTGCATCTGTCTTCAGGCAAAAAACAAAAATAGCCAAACCTACTAAAAACAGAACTGTAAAAGGCAGACTAGGAATACAAATTAAAACAGGCAAGAAAATGCCTGGTTTAGAACCTGTCCATTCTAGACGAGTTCTAACCACCAGGACCAGATTGATTACATCCCAGAGTTCTGAAGGAGCCGGCAGACGTAATCTAAGAACCATTGAACCATATCTTTCAAAGAACTTCATGCACCAAGGAACTACTGGTGGAGTAGAAAAGAGCTGATGTAGTTCCCATCTTCAAAAAAGGGGAGAAAAATGGATCCACAAAACTACAGGCCAATTAGCCTGACATCACTACCTGGGAAGATCCTGGAAAAGATAATGAAACAAAAGATCTGCAAACACCTAGAAGCAAGCAAATATATAACCAGAAGTCAACATGGGTTTCTCAAAAACAGATCATTCCAAACAAATGTTATTTCATTCTTACACAAAGTGACTAAATTAGCGGACCAATCAAATACATAGTATAATTGGATTTCAATAAGGCAATTGAAAAAGTAGACCATAACCTACTTCTTGGTAAATTAGAAAAATGTGGGATAGGTACATCCATCCACACAGATGGATTCATAACTGGCTGACAAACCACACTCAAAGTGTATTCCTTAATGGGACTATATCTATATGGAGGGAAGTAAGCAGTGGGGTACCACAAGGTTCCGTCTTAGGCCTGGTACTCTTCAATATCTTCATAAACAACTTAGATGATGGAACAGAAAGGGAACTTATCAAATTTGCAGATGATACTAAGCTGGAAGGAATAGCCAACACGCTAGATGATAGGCTCAAGATTGAATACTGGGCCCTATCTAACAAAACAACAGTTAATGCAGAGAAGA
>QLTV01000578.1:71825-84597 GCA_003457575.1 Thermophis baileyi
GGAAAGAGGTGGATTTGGACTCCCAGCTTGGGAAAAATATTATCAGACCACAACATTGATATGGATAAGGGATTGGATACAACTAAAAAATGAAAGATTATTAAGATTGGAAGGTCATGATTTACAAATTGGCTGGCATGCCATATTATGGGAAGAAAAATATAAAATCCACCAGTACTTCCAGAGACACTATATTAGACGTGCATTGATAGACGTGTGGGCGAAAATTAAACAACAAAATTATATACAGATTCCAAATTGGATCTCAACATTAGAGATGTATATTCACCCAAAATTCATACATCTGGGGAAAATAATATAAACATATCTTAGATGAGAAAGGAGATTTGAAGTCCATGACAGAACTACAGGAGGAAGGCATAGATTTGGAATGGTGGGCATACTTACAATTACAATCAAAATACAGGAAAGATAAAAAATGACCTAGAGGAAAAAGTGGAAGCATGTTATCCCTGCCAAGCTGTCAGAGCCGTAAACCCCAAATCCCCTCCAAGGGTATGGGAAGCCCCAGCTAGCCCGTGGTCACGCATTCATGTAGATTTCGCGGGGCCATTCATGAGTAAAATGTTCTTAGTTGTGGTGGATGCATTTTCGAAGTGGTTAGAGGTGTGCATGATGCCATCTACCACAGCAGACACACTAATTCGTAGCCTATCATTAATATTTGCGACTCATGGTTACCCCATTTTATGTTTTAATATCTGACAACGGACCGCAGTTAATGTCAGCGGCTTTCGAGGGGTATTTAGCCAGCTTGGGCATTCGCCACGGGTTCACAACTCAGAGGAAATTGACTGAAGGGGCTTGCCCCCTTCCCATGGAATTGCCAGCGAGGTATGACTACTTGGGCCTTAGTGCCACAGAGGAAGAACCAGCCAGGGGAAGCTTTATGTCAGGGGTCCTCAAACTACGACCTGCGAACCGGATACGGCCCACCAATACAATGTATCCAGCCCACACAGTGGTGGGATTAAGCCCTGCCCCTCATCTTCCAGCCACTCCTTGCATAGCTGTCTTCTCGCCACCCTCATCCTCCCTCCTCCAGCCTTATATATACTTTGCAGAATCTAGCCGCACATCTGCCTACTTCTGCTCACTGCTGCTCGCAAAGGTAAATCCGAAGGGCACAGGCTGGAAGGGGTGGGAAGAAGAGCAGGCGGAAGGGTGATACTGGCAGTGGGTGGACTGATGTGTGCGGGGTGGTAGGGGAGCGTCCTGAAGCCAGCCTGGCCTGTGAGGGGAACGCGTGGGAGATCGTGGCATTGGAGCCTTTCCCGGGTGTTTCCCGAAGCCGGCCTGGCCTGCGAGGGGAGCGCGCACGAGATCGCAGTGTCAGAACCCTTTCCAGGGGTTTCCCAAAGCTGGCCTGGCCTGCGAGGGAAGCGCGCAGGAGATTGCGGCATCAGAATCCTTTCCGGGTGTTTCCCGAAGCCGGCCTGGCCTGCAAGGGAAGCCCGTGGGATATCGCAGCATTGGAACCCTTCCGGGGTGTTTCCCGAAGCCAGCCTGGCATACGAGGGAAGCGTGTGGGAGGTTGCCGGCCGGACTAGCCCGGAAGTGGTGCGTCGCCCGGTTGCGGGCTGGATGCAAGGCCCGAGATTGGAGTGGAAGACAGGTGGGTGGCCCCTGGGGGACTGCTGCGCTGGGGCGTTGTGTGCTTTCCAGCCTCCTGCCCATCTCTGCTTCTGCAAAGCAGAAAGCAATAAAAGTCTTCACCCGCGCCTTTCAGGCCTGCCTCTTGCCTACCGCGGAGCCTCTGGGCACCTGCCGCATGCTTACCCTCCTCTGCATCGGGCCCCACATCCAGCCCATGTTGCCCAGTGCAGCACTCTTCTCTGAGGGCTGTCTATTCGCCCACCCGCCGCCTGGACTGACCAGGAAGCGGTGTGTCACCTTTCGCGTGTCCTTAGCCTCCTCCCACCCGGCCACCAGCTTTTTGACGCGAGCAGAGGCTGCTGGTTGGAGCGAGGGGAACCACAGTGCTGGGCTCCCATGGCTGCAAGTGCCAAGGCATAGCTAGAAGAAAAGTCTGCGCGGCTGTGGCGGAAAGAACCGGAGCAACATCCAGCAGCTTGGATGAGAAGGTGCAAGTGAGGCGGCAGCTGCTCTCGCCGGTAACCGAGCCCACCGCACCAATTTGCACCTTATTCCAATTGGCGGTGGGCTGAGTTAACGGCAAGAGCAGCAGCCGCCTAGTTCGCACCTTCTCATACAAGCTGCTGGGAGTTGCTCTGGTTCTTTCCGCCACAGCCGCACAGACTTTTCTTCCAATTCTAACTACGCCTTGCCTCTCGCAGCCGCGGGAGCCGAGCACTGCGGTTCACCTCACTCCAACCAGCAGCCTCTGCTCACGATAAAAAGCTGGCGGCCAGGCAGGACGCAGCTAAGGATGCGCGCAAGGTGACACGTCGCTTCCAGGCCAGTTTGGGCAGGGACCAGAGATCTACACGGGGATGGCTCGCCCGAAAGAACTACAGCAGAGCCCTGCAGCTTTTATGTGCCGGCTGGCCTCTGGGTAAGGCCCCTCTTCCTCTCCCCTTTTCCGCAGTGTCCTGTTTTTCCAAACACCCAGGCTGGGCAGCAATTCCCAGGGAGGCGCCCCGACCGAGGAGCCTCAGACTGTATCCCTCGGCTTGCCCACCGCATAAACCGCTCCTGCCCCTTTCAAAATCGCCACCTGGTACTTCTCTTGGGTGCCCAGAGCCAACAAATGGCTCTTCTGAGAACAGGGGGAGCTGGTGGAGGAGACAGGCTTTGGTTGCTTTTCGGCAGAGCTCCAGGCAGAAGGGCTTGCTTTGGCCCTGGGCTGGAGCGGCAAGGACGCAATGGCAACTGCATGAAGGGAAACCACATGACTAGAGGCCCAGCTGCCGCAGCCTGCAAGAAAATCACCATGTTCAGCACCACCAGCATGATGGGCCTGGCCACCCTGACGCAAGCCCTGGAGGTGAGTGAGGGGGGGGGGTCGTTGGCCAGGGGGAAGAACAAGTGAGGGGACCCGTGAAGGGGCTGCGAAAGGACATCCTAGGGACGTGGCTGCTTTCCCGGAGAAAGCGGTGCAGCCGCTGACAATTAGGTAGGGGAGAGTACCAAAGGAGAAGCTCCTCGCATTGTGGCTGCTGCAATGAATATGAGAAGCCCAGCCAATGTTTTGAGCATGGTTAACATCTCCAGCCCAATGAGCTTAGGCCACCCTGTTACCATAACCAGCCCTTGCTTTCTCCATGACTTCTGTGTTAACACTCACCACACCTGTCAATTTACCAACTCCAGTTACTGCACCAGTGAACATCGTATATCCAGTCACTATCACCTCACCAATGAATCTCCCAACACCAATGACATTAGCTGGCCCTTTAAATATAGCCATGAGACCTGTGGAAAGCATGCCTTTCCTTTCCCAGACATTGCCAACCTCTCCCCCCTAAAAAAAAAAAAAACCTAGAGCAAAAACTTCATGCATAAAAAGAATAGAAAAGGGGGCTGCTGTATATTGTTTAATGGACTGCTAAATTGGCCACCCCCACCCAGTCACATGACAAGAAGCCATGCCAACCCAGTCACATGATGACCACCCAGATGGTCCGGCCCCCCAATAGTCTGAGGGACCGTGAATTGGCCTCCTGTTTAAAATGTTTGAGGACCCCTGCTTTATGTGTAGGTAGGTGAAGGGGATAGCCTCTGTGTGTCTTTGAATAGTGTTACTATTCCTACAAAACAGGTAGTACAAACATTCTTGATAATTCTCTCTTCCTCCAGACAGAAGCCTGAAGACTTGCTGTGCCAACCACTCCCAGTGTGGATCCTCTCGGGCATAATCGGCTGTGATCTATAATCTTTGCTTTTCCCACAATAGTCAGATCTGTGGATCTTTTCCACCACTGACATTCTTGGATTCTCAAGGACATCAAAAATACTCTCAATCCCTTGTTGGATGGAGCATTGATTCAAGTTACTGTTTCCTTCCTCACAGGGCGAGGCCTGCATTACGGTCTGCCTTATCTGGCTGTCCAAGTGACCTTTTCGTTTCCACTGACTTCCAGATATTTCCCTCTTTTTCTGAACTAGAAAATTATCCCCCTTGATATTTTGATATGTTTCTTCCAGATACTCTATTTTTTTGTCCAGCTCAAAACTCTTTTCCTGGTTTTGTCTTCCTTGTCTGTAAGCTGCTGGGGAAGAAGAGTTTTGGGGATTTCCAGAGGAACTAATAAGATTTTGATTGCTGCCTTGGTTTCCTTTGCATTTTAATGCTGCTTGTGATTCAGTTCTCCACAGTGCTCTCTTTGGCAATCTTTTGCCTGTAAGATTCACATAAAAGGGTTAGATTAAATATGGTTTATAAAATGGCTGCACAGTATTTTTTTAAAAAACAGATCCAAAGGCATACATTACATTTTCAATATACATGTCAAATACCCATTCAGTTATGAAATTTATTTGTTGACTTGGGTCAATCATGAGTACATAGAATTGCAAAGAGTTATCATCAAATATATTTGGAAGTGCTGGGGACAGATTATACATATATACATTCCCATGTTTCCCCAAAAATAAGACCCAGATTTATTTTCTTTTGGGCCCCAAAATAAGCACCAGGTCTCAGTTTTGGGGGATGTCTTACCCGCTTACCTTAGGACCATCGCAGCCAGGCCCCCCACGCCCTGACACCGGTTGCACCCCCACGCCCTGACACCGGTTGCACTGCGGCCGCTCGCAGCCAGACACCGCGTAGCTTGTCACGCAGCCCATGCAAGCTATGTCCAATTGTTTCTCAGCTGATTAAAACACTTTTAACTTCTGGAGGATTTTTTTTTTTTTTTTTGGTAATTATTTTTTTAAAAGCTACCATCAGCTATCCTTTTCCTTTTGGCTAAACTCCTCTAAGTGCACTCCAACCATTTCCACTTGACTGCATTTTCTTTCACTCTTGCTTCCCTTCCAAGAAGGCAGAGAAGAATGTGAGCCAAGTATGTGTATGTTATGCTGCCGCTTGCGACAGGACGCCGTGTGGCACATTGCGCCATTACCACAGTTCACACCAGGGATGAATCCAGGGCCCACTCAAATGGTGACTGCTTTCAGGACAAAGTCATGAGGCCCAAGGATGCATGTCCTTCCCTCCCTCCCCAACATTGGGGTTCAGAGATCTTCAAAAGGTAAAAAGGAGGAGGGTGTTAGGTCTGTGAGTCAGGTGTAAGGAGGAGAGTAAAGGGCGAAGGGGACACAAGGGTTAGGATACAGAGCACAAGGATGTCTTGGAAAGTGGGGGAGGCCTACGGCAGGCAAACCTGGCCCTCCGCTAGGCCTCCAAGAGTTTTCCCCAGCTCTGAGTAGACAGTGTTCTGCTTAGCGACTTGCACATTTGATTAATGGCTGCCTCAGGGAGAGCAGGGGGATTCGGGTAGTTAAGGAAAGCACTTAACAGCCATTGCAACATGCAACTGTAATTCAAGGCCCATAGTAGTTATATCTTGAGGACTACTTTTATGATGGCTGTGGAATTCTGGGGCTCAAAATCTGGGCGAAACCAAGGTAGAAGACTGAAACTCCACATGTGGAAATTCCATAATCCACATACAAAAGCTCCACCCAAAATTCCAGTTTGAGGAATTCCACTACTTCTGCAAAAAGAAATATCCAGAAACTTCTGCTGATAACCAGAAACTAGTAAGTTAGCCATTTCCCATTTTCCTTTTCTCTCCACCTACAAATTTAATCCTGAGAAATGTTTGAGCAAAATAAATCAGGCCAAAATTCAAACAATCAATTTCTCACCTACACTTTCAATGGGAGATCACAAATGAAATTCAAGCATTCTCTAAACTCATCTACTTTTCCTCATATGGATTACCTTGTGTGCAATAAGGGATGATTTATGCTTGAAGTAATGTCCACAGACTGGACATTTCAAAGATTTCTCCACAGTGTGAGTCCTCTGGTGTATCACTAGGTGGGGATTCTGACTGAATCTTTTCCTGCAGATAGGACAGTCAAAGGGTTTCTCTCCTGTGAGTCCTCTGGTGTTTCACCAGGCTGGAATTATAACGAAAACCTTTCCTACAGATAGGACATTCAAAGAGTTTCTCTCCTGTGTGAGTCCTCTGGTGTCTCACCAGGCTGGAAGTATCACAAAAACCTTTCCTACAGATAGGACATTCAAAGGGTTTCTCTCCTGTGTGAGTCCTCTGGTGCGTCACCAGGCTGGAACTGTGACTAAAACTTTTCCCACAATCAGGACATTCAAAGGGTTTCTCTCCTGTGTGAGTCCTCCGGTGTATCACCAGGTGGGAATTACGACTGAAACATCTCCCACAGTCAGGACATTCAAAGGGTTTCTCTCCTGTGTGAGTGCTCTGGTGTTTCACCAGGCTAGAACTCTGGTGTGTCAGCAGATTGGAATTATCACTACAGCTTTTCCCACAGATAGGACATTCAAAGCGTTTCTCTCCTGTGTGAGTCCACTGGTGTATCACCAGGTGGGAATTCTGACTGTAACGTTTCCCACAGTCAGGACATTCAAAGGGTTTCTCTCCTGTGTGAGTCCTCTGGTGTGTCAGCAGATTGGAATTATCACTAAAGCTTTTCCCACAGATAGGACATTCAAAGGGTTTCTCTCCTGTGTGAGTCCTCTGGTGTATCACCAGGTGGGAATTCTGACTGTAACGTTTCCCACAGTCAGGACATTCAAAGGGTTTCTCTCCTGTGTGAGTCCTCTGGTGTGTCAGCAGATTGGAATTATCACTAAAGCTTTTCCCACAGATAGGACATTCAAAGGGTTTCTCTCCTGTGTGAGTCCTCTGGTGTATCACCAGGTGGGAATTCTGACTGTAACGTTTCCCACAGTCAGGACATTCAAAGGGTTTCTCTCCTGTGTGAGTCCTCTGGTGTGACAGCAGATTGGAATTATCACTACAGTTTTTCCCACAGATAGGACAGTCAAAGGATTTTCCTGTGTGAGTGGTCTTGTGCCTCAGGAGGTGGGAATTTCTAATGAAACCTTTCCCACAATCTCGACACTCATAACGTTTCTCCATGGAGTGACTTCTCTGACCAAGCGGGAATTATGACTGAAACTTCTCCCACAGTCTGGACATTGGACGGGTTTTTCTCCTTTATGATACCTCTGGTCTATCAGCAAGGTGGAATTATAACTGAAAGTTTTCCAACAATCAGGACATTCAAAGCATTTCTCTCCTATGTGAGTCTTCTGGTGTATCAACAGGCTGGAATTGTGACTTTTCCATAATTAGGACATTCAAAGGGTTTATCTTCTGTGTGAGTTCTCTGGTGTCTCATGAGATGGAAATTACTAATGAAGCTTTTCCCACAATCTAGATACTCATACAGTTTCTCCCTGGAGTCAATCTACTGATGCATCACCAGACTGAAATTGTGACTAATTTTTTTTCCACAATCAGGACATTCAAAGGGTTTCACTTTTGTGTGAGTCCTCGGGTGCTTCACCAAGATGGAATTCTTACTGAAACATTTCCCACAGAAAGGATGATCAAATTGTTTTATTCCTGTGTGTGCATCCTTTAGTGTCTCATGACCTGGGAATTTCTAATGAAACTTTCACACAATCTGCGCAGTCATACGTTTTCTCCCTCTGTGAGTTATCTGATGAAGCACCATTGTTGCCATGCTCACTAAAGCATTTACCGCATTGGGAGCACTTTTGTGGCTTCCCTCTTGTGTGGAGGTAGTTCCATGAATCACAAGGGATTTGTTATGACCATAATTTTTGCCACATTCAGGTAATTTATATGGCTTTTCTCATTTCTGGCTCCTCTTGTGCATAATCAGCTGTTATTTGCAATCTGTGCTTTTCCCACAATAGGCAAATCTATGGAGCTTTTCCACAGCTGATATTCTTGAGGAGGTAAAAAATATAGACAATGCCTTGTTCAGTGGTGCTTTCATTCAAGCCATTTTCTTCCTCACAGGGAGAGGCCTGCATTACTGTCTGTTCTACGTGACTTTACTTTACAGTTTCCTCCCCACTGACCAGATATTTCCCTCTTTTGCTGAATGAAAAATAATCTCCCTTCACTTTTCATGTAATGTATCCTTGAGTTCTGCATAATCTGCTTATTCTTTCTTGATTTTCTCTCTTTTGTCTAATAGCTGCTGGAGGAAGAGCAGCATTGTATGGTTTTCTGAAGGAAATGGAAAATATTTTGATTTCTGGCTTGATTTTCTTCCCTTTTCAACGTTGCTTGTTATTTACAGTTGTCCCGAGTGCTCTTATTGCCATCCTGTTTGTCTGTAAGATTCAAAGAAAAGTGTAACTTTAATTGTTTATAAAATGGTTAGCATAGAGAGAAATATAGATACACCCACCTACACATGTATACATGGAGAAAATCTATGTCTGGGGGGTGGAGCCAGCTGCCGAGGAGAATGGCTGCATTGGAACGGCGCTTCGGATAAGAGTGCCGATTTCACAGCCACTTCTCATTGCCCAGTGGACTTTTTGAAGTCCTAGATCTCTCGGAGGGGGATCAATAGGAGAGGCGCCCTGTGAAGTGGTTCCAGACGGCAGTCGGGATCGAAAGAGGCAGGAAAGCTTCAGAGAAACTGGACGGGAGAAGGAGACGGCCCACAATGATGGCCGTGAAGAAGTGACAGCAGCCAGCTGGACGAAAAATAGTGGTGGAAGAGCAGGACGACTGTGGGTCTGATCTGGTTGTATCTACACCCAGCGACTTCATGTGAGTGGGAGAGCTTCCCTGGAGGATTTCAGAAGAGGGAAGAAGAAGAAAGGGGCCCCAGAAAGAAAGGGGTTCAAACTTTTCCCCCGTGGATTAGTGGCGATAGGAAGGCTGGGGCAGAGGAAGTTTCACCTCAATGTGACAAACTATACTAGCTGAAAGGATAAAAACTCAAAGGTGGTTTTTCTTTTTCTTCTTCAAGAAAAGTTAAATGAAAATCCAGGACAATTAAAAAAAAAAGTGTTGATGGAATAGAGAAAGCCGGAAACCTGAATAAGATCTAAAGGCTGAACAGTTCTGAGAGGGAGAAGGGAGACACCTACTGGCTAAGAAGAAAATAGACACAGAAACAAATTAAAGCAAAGAAAAACTGTTCTAAAAAGAAGGACAATTGAGGCTCAAAACTGAAGGTTCATAGAAATTAGCAAACAGTCAAACAAAACCTTGCTGCGTGATAGGACTGGGAAAGGGGGGGGGGAAGAAAAGAAAGAAAGCCAGAGGAAATTAAGCGAAAGTACTGAGAGGGTGGGAAAATCTCTTTACTTGCTTACTTGGTGGAACATATTTATATTGATGACTATTAGGAGATCAAATGTAAATTTCATATTGTGTTGCTAATGAATTTATGATATTGATTGTTGTAACATTTAGATGATTTAAGATTATAGTATAACATAAATATTTAAAAGTTGTAGGACAGTTAATTATTACTAATAGTGTCCCTGTTGTATATATCATTGCATTAGCACTAAAATCTTAATATACTTAAAATATAAAACTTAAGCTATTAATACAATTTAATAAGACCTGAGGGAGTAAGTATTCGATAGATAAATTGCCTTCGTAGGTGTGCTGGAGGGAAATACAAGGGTTGTATATAAGTGGGAGGGCTGGTTCACAACACTGCGGAAGATGGCAAGTATTCCTAATTTAACAAGAGTTGGGACAGGAAGAAGACAGATTACCCAAACTGCATCAGTTGAATTGAGTCCGGCAGGGCAAAGATCAATAGAGGAAATGATGCAGCGAGAAAGAGCGAGTTCATTTAAAGAACTGCAATTGATGTTACAATCTATGCAGGAGGTAATGCTGAGAAACCATGAAGACCTGAAAAAAGAGATAGGAGAAGTAAGGAATGACACGGGAAAACTCAAAGAAAAGATGGGGGCAATGGACAGTAAATTTGAATGCTTCCAACAACAAATTTTAAAGAATGAACAGAAATTACAAGAAATGGAGGAAAGAATGGACAAAGAGGAGAAAGGGGTAGATGAAATGAATGAAAAACTTATATTAGCAAACAAAGAATTGGAAAAGACAGTTATTTTTCTTGAAACAGAAAAGGCAGACCATTATTTACGCTTCCAAAATGTAAGAGAAAGGTGAAGATCTCCCGGAAATGATGGCAGATTTGTTGGCGAGAGCCATAGGAATTGGGAAGGAGGAAATGGCAAACGAGATGGATGAAGTATACAGGATCCATACCAATTATGCCAGGAGACATAACCTATCTAGAGAAGTTCATATTAGATTGGTAAAAAAAATCGATAAGAGATGAGATTTTATATAGAACCAGAGATGACCCGTTAGAACACAGAGGGAAACAATTAGTAGTTCTCAAACAAATTCCCAAAAGGGTGAGAGATCTAAGAAAGCCCTATCAACATCTAACCGCCAAATTGACGAGACAAAATATTAACTTCAGGTGGTTGACGCCTGAAGGAATTATGGTGACATGGCAGGATAAAAGATATAGGCTAGATACGATAGATAAGGCAGGAGAGTTTTATAGGCAATATGTTGGTAGCGAAGAAGAATCAGAAGAGAACTGAGAGAGGAAGACGCGATAGGAAAACAGGTTATGGAAGCAAAAGAAATACAAAGTAAAGAAATGGAAGTTGGGAGAGGGGGAAAAGGGATAATGGAAACCATGGAGAAGGTAGAATTAAAGAAGTTAGAGAGGTTAGAGAAACGAGAGCAACAAGATCGAAATATAGACAGTGATATGGAAGAAATAGCGATTCTATCCTTAAATGTTAATGGCTTAAACTCCCCAGTAAAAAGGAATAAAATTTTTACTAAGTTCAGTAAAATGAATTTGGATATAATAATTCTGCAAGAAACACACATAAAGAGACAACATCAAGAGCAGAAAATACTGTCTACACTCCTCTGGTGACACCCCCATTCAAGTAGTCCTCACTTAACCTACCGCAGTTGGAACTGATATTTGTGTCACTAAGCAGCCCAATCATTAAGCATGATGTCACATGACAGTGCCAACTTACATCTGTTCCTCTGTAGTTGTTAAGCAAATCACTGTGGGTTGTTAAAGGCAATTTCATATGACCGTGACTTGCAATTTCCTGCCAGTATATCCAATGATTTTGCTTGTCAGAAGCTAGCTGGGAAGGTCACAAATGGGGATTATGAGTGTGGGATGCTGCAGCCATCATAAATGTGCAACTATTGGCAGAACTCTAATTGGTGCAACTTCTTTAACTACCCTGATATCAACTGGGAGACAAACTCTACAGCAAGTAAGAAATTGAATAGATTCCTATCCAACTTAGCTGACAACTTTGTCATCCAAAAGGTAGAGGAGGGAACTAGAGGAAAAACTACACTCAACCTAATTCTTACTAATAGAGATGCGATAGAAGGAGTTGAAGTTGTCGGAACCTTGGGTGAGTGACTACGTCTTACTGGAATTCAATATAATGCAAACACAAGCAATAGAATATAATCCAACAAGTGTCTTAAACTTTAGAAGAGCTGATTTTAACAAATTCAGAGCCTAAGCAAAATTTCATGGATAAAAATCCTAAAGGAGAAAACAACACAAGGGGTGTGGGAAATACTGGAAAATATGATCATATAAGCCCAGTCCAACGCAATATCACTAAAAAGGAAAAACAAGACATCCAAGAAGAAACCAGCATGGTTGCATAAAGATCTCTCTGATAAACTGAAAGACAAAAAGGATAAGTATAAAAAATGGAAAGAGGGACACATAACTAAGGCAGAATAGCAGCATATAGCCCGAATCTGCAAAGATGAAATCAAGCTCATGGTGAGAATGAACTAAGACTTGCAACAAATGTCAAAAATCATTTTAAAACATATAAAAGAAGAAAAAAGTCAAGGAAACAGTCAAGGAAACAGTCAGTCCACTAATGGGAAATGATGGCAAGGAAGTAACAGACAGTAGAGAGAAAGCAGAGCTGACCTGGGAACATCCTGGAAAAGATAATGAAACAAAAGATCTGCAAACACCTAGAAGCAAGCAAATATATAACCAGAAGTTAACATGCGTTTGTCAAAAACAGATCATTCCAAACAAATGTTATTTCATTCTTACACAAAGTGACTAAATTAGCGGACCAATCAAATACATAGTATAATTGGATTTCAGTAAGGCAGTTGACAAAGTAGACCATAACCTACTTCTTGGTAAATTAGAAAAATGTGGGATAGGTACATCCATCCACACAGATGGATTCATAACTGGCTGACAAACCACACTCAAAGTGTATTCCTTAATGGGACTATATTTATATGGAGGGAAGTAAGCAGTGGGTACCTCAAGGTTCTGTTTTAGTACTCTTTAATATCTTCGTAAATGCCTTAGATGAGGGAATCGAACAGAAATGCATCAAATTTGCAAATTTGGGCCCTACCTAACAAAATGAAATTCGATGGAGGAAAAAAAATAAGGTTTTACACTTATGCAAGAAAAACCAAATGTACTGGTACAGAATAGGTAGAACCTGGCTCAAGCAGTAACTATGAGAGAGACCATGAAGTCCTAGTGGACAATCATTTAGATATGAGCCAGCAGTGTATTGCAGTGGCAAAAAAAAAAAAAGCCAATACAAGACTAGGCTGCATTAACAGAGAGATAGAATCAAGATCATGTGAAGTACTAGTACCATTTTATAAAGAGTAAGACCACACTTAGAAAATTGCATAGTTTGGTCACCATATCATAAAAAAGATGTTGAGACTGTGGAGAAAATGCAAAAAGGTGCAAC
>QLTV01000578.1:139309-155362 GCA_003457575.1 Thermophis baileyi
CTTCCCCGGTAATATTACACTACTAACCAGAACATACAAAACATTCGCCAGACCAATCCTTGAATACAGCTCATCTGTCTGGAACCCACACTGCATATCAGACATAAATACAATAGAGCGTGTCCAGAGATACTTTACGAGAAGAGTCCTCCACTCCTCTGCTCGCAACAGAATACCTTACGCCACCAGACTTGAAATTCTGGGCTTAGAAAACTTCGGTATGACCTAAGCGTAGTTCATAAAATTATCTGCTACAACGTCCTACCTGTCAACGACTACTTCAGCTTCAACCGCAACAATACATGAGCACACAACAGATACAAACTCAAAGTGAACCGCTCCAAACTCGATTGCAGAAAAGACGACTTCAGCAACAGAGTGGTTAATGCCTGGAACTCACTATCTGACTCTGTGGTTTTATCCCCAAATCCCCAAAACTTTACCTTAGACTGTCTACTGTTGACCTCACCCCATTCCTAAGAGGTCAGTAAGGGGCGTGCATAAGCGCACCAGCGTGCCTACCGTCCCTGTCCAAATGTTCTCTTTTATTTGTACCCATCTTACGTATTCAAATAATGTTATACTTATGTATATTATCAAATACGTACTTGACAAAATAAATAAATAAATACATGGAGGGAAGTATGCAGTGGAGTACTCCAAGGCTCTGTTTTAGGCCCAGTACTCTTCAACATCTTCATCAATGATTTGGACGAGGGGGTAGATGGGGAACTCATCAAATTTGCACTTAGAACTAAGGAGAAATTTCCTGACAGTTAGAACAATTAATCAGTGGAACAACTTGCCTCCAGAAGTTGTGAATGCTCCAACACTGGAAGTTTTTAAGAAGATGTTGGATAACCATTTGTCTGAAGTGGTGTAGGGTTTCCTGCCTAAGCAGGGGGTTGGACTAGAAGACCTCCAAGGTCCAACTCTGTTATTCTATTCTATTCTAAATAATAATGGGGATAATGGACATCCTTGTCTTGTGCCTTTTTTATATTCAAGTTTTCTGTAAATTCCACATTAACTATTACTTTTACTGTTTGTCTATAATACAGATACAGATACAGATTAATAGAGTTGGAAGAGACCTTTTAGGTCATCTAGTCCAACCCTCCTGCTCAAGCAGGCGTCCCTATACCATTTCAGACAAATGGCAGTCCAATCTCCTCTTGAAAGTCTCAAGTTTTGGAGCTCTCACAACCTCCGTAGGCAAGTTGTTCCACTGGTTGATCACTCTCACTGTCAGAAAGTTTCTCATTATTTCCAGATTGAATCTCTCCTTGGTCAGTTTCCATCCATTATTCCTTGTCTGGCCTTCTGGTGCCTTGGAAAACAGCCTGACCCCCTCCTCTCTGTGGTAGCCCCTCAAGTATTGGAACACTGCTATCATGTCTCCCCTGGTCCTTCTGTTTGCTAGACTGGCTATGCCCAGTTCTTGCAACCACTCTTCGTATGTTATAGTTTCCAGTCCCCTAATCATCCTGGTTGCTCTCCTTTGCACTTTGTCTAGAATCTCAATGTCTTTTTTGTAGTGTGGTGACCAAAACTGGATGCAGTACTCTAGGTGTGATCTAACTAAGGCTTTATAGAGTGGTATTAGTACCTCCCTAGTCCTAGATTGTATCCCTCTATTAATGCAACTTAGGATTGTATTGGCTTTTTTGGCCTCCGCTGCACACTGCTGGCTCATGTTTAGCTGGTTGTCTACTAAGACTCCAAGATCCCTCTCGCAGTCACTGCTATTGAGTGTGGTTTCACCCAGTTTATATGTATATTTTTGGTTTTTCTTACGTAAGTGTAGGACTTTACTTTTCTCTGCATTGAATTTCATTTTGTTGGATAGGGCCCAGTGTTCAAGTCTGTCAAGATCCATCTGGATCTTGAGCCTGTCCTCTGGGGTGTTAGCTATTCCTGCCAGCTTAGTATCATCTGCAAATTTGGTTATTTCCCCTTCTATTCCCTCATCTAGGTCATTTATGAAGATATTAAAGAGTATTGGGCCTAAGACGAAACCTTGTGGTACCCCACTGCTTACTTCTCTCCATGTAGACTTAGACCCATTGAGGACTACTCGTTGAGTACGGTTTAGACAATAATATATTGTTTTAATCGTATTTATGAATTTCTCTCCAAAATCCATACAATCTGTTGCATCATTAATTACCAATTTACATTATCAAATGCTTTCTGTGCATCTAAAAAGATCAGTGCCATTTGTTTTTCTGAATGTATTTCATAATATTCCAAGGTATCTAAGATAAACCTTACATTGATTTTTATGTGTCTTTTTGATAGGAATCCATTTTGATCTGGGTGAATAAATTCATTTAAAAATCTTTTAAGTCTCTCTGCCATTATTGATGCAAATATTTTATAGTCCACATTCAATAATGATATTGGTCTATAATTCTTTACCTGTGTCAAATATGAGTCTTCTTTTGGAATTAGGGTAATATTTGCTACTGTCCAGGTGTTTGGTATTTTGGCCTCTAACATTACCTCATTACAAACAGCTAACATTGGCAGGTTTAACATGTCTTTTAAGTGTTTATAAACCTCTACTGGTAATCCATCTGGTCCTGGGGTCTTATTATTTTTTTGCCTTTTTATCGCCTCCGTCAACTCCATCATTATTTTTTCATGTAACATATTTTTAATATTCTCAGGCACTTTTGGTAGTTTAGCTCTTTCCAAATATTGTACAGTATTATCTTTTCCTCCAAAAAATTTTCATTATCATATAATTTTTCATAAAATTCTTATTATTTTTTTAATCTCATTTTGAAACTATACATCCTTTCTCATCTTGTAATTTACTTATCAATTTCTTCTCTCTTTTTCCAATTTATAGGCTAACCATCTTCCCGATTTGTTGGTATTTTCAAAAAAGTTGTGTTTTGCTCTTTTGATTTGTTGCGCCAATTCTTCCTTTTCTATTAAATTCAGTTCGTGTTTTATTATTTCGATTTGGTTTTTAAGAATTTTCTTTTGTGATTCTCTTTGTAGTTCTAGTTCAAGTTTTTAAAATTCTTCTCTCACAATTATTTGCAGTTGTTGTTTTTTTCCTTGTTCTTTCTCGCTATATAAGTTATAGCTAATTTCCTAATATATGCTTTGGCTGTATCCCATACTTTTTGCAATGATGTCTCTTCTCTCTTATTTTCTTTAAAAAAATATTCCATTTCTTTTGCTATTGTTTGTATAAATTCTTTCTCTTTTAATATAGATTGATTCTTTGTTGTCCTTCTCACCAAATATCCAAAGGTTTTAACGCTTTAGTTTCTTCTGATCTTCGCTATAAAAATCCCTCTTCTGCTTCCTGCTGTGTGGCTGCCTTCGCTCTGAACCTGTCAAAAGAGGTAGGTTTTCTCCAGATGGTTTTGGGGGAGTTCTCCTGAGTGAACGGATGTCTGCTTCACACCCGCTCACTCTCCAGAGTTTCCCCCATAAATTCGCAGATCTCTTCGGGATCTGCGATGCCCCAAATGGGCACCCGACTGCAGAAATTCATGCTGTGGGTCGGAGACCATTCCCACAGCACGTATCGCTAGGGCTGTCACCACCGGAAGTCTCAAATTTCTTCTATCATTTTAAAAAATGCCTTCGGAAGTATCTTTTTTTCCTTTTTTCCTTTCTTACTACTCCTATAGCTTCCGGTTGGCATTGTGGCAAGACAGTTGGGGAAAAAGCGGGGCTCCGCTAAGCCAGGTTGTTTTCACTCCATCAGGGGGCCCCAAGGGATCAAAGTCACCCTGAAGGGGTGACGAAAAAAGGAGGGGACCCTTGTTGATCATGGGGAGACGGTGGTTTTCCTGCTCGATCCGAGGATGCTCTCTAGACCAGCGGAGGAAAGGACAGTCATACTTGTGTGGTCTGTCCGAAGCTACTGACAGCCAAAAAGGAAAAGCACAATTAGCGATCCATGGACAGCGTGCTGGAACTGGGTGAGATTATTCTTTTTCTACCACTCGGAATTTATTCCTGGGGAAAACAACTCTTAAAGCAAAGAAAGCCTCTAGAGGCAAGAGGAAGGAACTTATACTCCCTCCTCCAAGAAAGGGAAAGCGGCAATCTAAACACTTAAAGAGACAGACACAGAAAAATACAGAATACCAAATGTAAGAACATTAAATGCAAAGAAGTGGATTGGAATAACACAATAACTTAGAAAAAATTAAAAATACTTTGGAAAGATAGCCTCGCCTGAGGGGAAAGACGCAAGAGAAAAAGTGGAATATAAAAGACAGGAGGAACTAACTGTAAAAGAGAGAAATCTACGATGAGAAGGAGAAACAGAAAAGGAGATCAAGAAGGAGCAAGGGCAAAAGAACAGAGACAGGCAAGAACAACCAGGAGAATAAAACCTATATATAAGTAAAGGAGATGGAGAAGGAAAGTGGAATGCTGTCAATGAACATAAATGGATTGAACTCCCCCTTAAAAAGGGAAAAAAATTTTTTACACAATTACAAAAATTGAAAATAGATATAATTTGCCTTCAAGAAACCTACATTAAAAAACAGCATTGTTACTGGAATGTCCAAAAATTGGGAAATTATATTTTTCATCAGCATAACAAAAGAAAAGAGGGGTAGCTTTATACATTAAGGAAACAATAAACTCGAGACAAATTTATGCAGATGAAGAAGGAAGGATCTTAATGGTGGAAATAGTGATGAACCAAAAACAGATACTGATGGTAGCAATATACACACCAAATAATAAGCAAGAAGAATTTTACCAAAAACTACATAAGAAGATATTGGAAATGGAATACCAAAATATTTGCTTAGTAGGAGACGTTAACACAATTGTAGATGCAAAACATACAGTGTGTTTTTAACACACTACAATTAACTTGTAATCTCTCTCTTGTGCATTCTGCATCTCTATGACCAATCTGTCTTCCTCAGCTTCCCTTCCTTCCTCATTATAAATTTAGAATTTCAGTTTCAGTCATATATCAGTCCATGTACTCTGTGACTCTGATGATATGAGCTGCAATTAGGCTTCTGCCTCTTAATTTATTTGTTGCATTGCTATCTGCAATGGGTGAAGGTGCTGTTGCTGGACTAGGAGTGGGGACACCCAAGTTCCAGTCCCTCCTCAGCCATGAAAGGTCCTTCAGGCTCAGCCCCACTTGATAAACCAGACCAAGAAATCAACTCCACAGGAAAATTCTAACGCTTTTTTTTTTTAATTTGAGACTGAAGGTAATAAGAAAATCTTGCAAGTCTGAGTGTGTTGTGCCTTCCCCACCACAATTTCTTATTATGCTTCTGTGAATTAGGTGTTTATCTGAGCCTGTTTGTAAAATTATTTTGTTTTGTATATAGCAATAGCAATAGCACTTAGACTTATATACCACTTTACAGTGCTTTACAGCCCTCTCTAAGCGGTTCACAGAGTCAGCATATTGCCCCCAACAATCTGGGTCCTCATTTTACCCACCTCGGAAGGATGGAAGGCTGAGTCAACCTTGAGCCGGTGAGATTTGAACCGCCGAACTGCAGCTAGCAGTCAGCTGAAGTAGCCTGCAGTACTGCACTCTAACCACTGCGCCACCTCGGCTCTTATTACTTTAAAAATTTCAAATTAAAAAAGGTATGCATTTCAAACAAAGAGTATGGCAACCTTTCACAGATTTTTGCATGTACTTTTACAATCCTTTGAAGTGTTGTTTTGGAGAGTTTGTGTTTCTTTTGCTGTATATAGGCAGTCACTCCCTCTTTCTAAGCCCCCTTTTTCTAGACTCTGCTGCCTATTTGCCCCCCCTCTCCCCCCTCTCTTTCCATTAGCTTTGTCCTAATGGAAACTTCTGTGCAAGACAATTTACAGAAGCACATGGCATTTAGCATTTAACAGACTAGAAATTTCTTCCTTCAACAATAAAATAGACACTGGGCATGCTTGGATGCAGTCTGGCTTGCATGAATGAAGCTTGCTCCCTTGGAGTCTCTGGCCTATTGATGCTCCCAGGTCCTAATTCCTTGGGAGCCACAGGAGATCAGTCATAAAAGTTTAGGATGTAAAGAGGTATTTATCTATTTGTTAGATGTGGGCAGGACGCTGCTTTACTTTCAGCACTTTATTCAGCAGTTGGAATCTCCAAAAAACATGCCTGCTGGTAGACAGCACCCTCTTTTAAAGGGCTCTGTCAATCATACCAGCCACTGACAGCGCTGTATTTTCCTGCCACTCAAACGGACCAATGAGTGGCGGGTATACTAATTCAGCTCCTCTCTAGATATTCAATCTAACACCCCTCCCCTCCGGAATGGTGTTATCCAATCACAAACAGTTCATAGTATGTAGTCCGGCAGGTAGGCAGGGCATTGGTGGGTGCGACTTGACCTGCGCAGCTCAGTCGGATTGGCGGCGGCAGCCTGTGCAGTCAGGCCTGCTGCCGCCCCAGAGTCAGTGGGTGGAATCGTCTGGAACTCTTCTTGGAGCATGGCTGACTCCGCCCGGGCCGACTCTTCTAAGTTTCCCTGATCTCTTCGCTGGACGCGTGGCCCTTCAGGTGAGTATGTGTGTGTTCTATTTGGGTTTGAGACTAGGGCCTCTGACTCATGAGTGTGTAAGTTGGTTCCTATGTTTGTTTTGGATGCCATTGGGGGCGGAGCACCGTCCGGCTCCACTGGTGTTTTGGAGTCTGCCTGCCTGTCTCTTCTGGTTGTCTTAGGTTAGACTTTTCTATTCAGCCCTGGAGTTAATCTATGTGCCTCCTCCAGATTTTCCCATCTTCCAACTCCACTTGGTAGGACCTGGGTCCGGTTATGGCAATTACTTTTGCCCGGACCCAGGCGAGGTGCCCTGCATAGTTATGGGCATAGACTAGGTCTCCCTCTACAAACAAACGGGGCTGCCTAGTTGAATCTAAGGGTGTCTCTGCATTATAGCTGGGGTGCAGCCTGTCTAGCTGTGACCTTAGCTTGCGCCCCATTAGTAATTCCGCTGGGCTTTGGTTTGTGGTTGCGCTAGGGCCGTGATGGCGAACCTATGGCACGCGTGCCAGAAGTGGCACGCAGAGCCATCTCTCCGGGCACGCGGAGCCATCGCCCGTTGCTCTTCCGGGTTCCGGTGCACCAGCCAGCTGGTCTTCACGCACGTGGGAGCACCAGAAACTGAAAGAACAGTCACATGCCGGCGCATGCACTCGCTGGGAAGATGATCTTCCTGTTTCCGGTGTGCACATGCGCGCTGGCCACTTGGCCTGGTATCTGGCACGCATGCGTGCAAAGAACAGCTCATGTGCCCAAAGACGCGGAGACAGGATCTCGGCTGTCGCTTCCTAAGGGAGCAGAGCTGTCAGCCAAGACCAGCCGGCTGGGGCTTCCCTTCCTCCCCACCTGAGCGGGCTTCTTGCGCGGCCCCAGCCCTCCAGCCCACAGCGACGTGCGTCCACAGTCCAGAGTGCCTGGCCAGCTCAGGCACCCCAGAAGAGAAGCAGCAGCAGCACTGCTTCTTCTCGGTGGCGGGCGAGGGTGGCGGTTCTCCTCCAGAATCCCGGCTGCAAGTGGCAGAGTGAGAATTGCTGCGCAGCCCCAGGAGAGCAGCAGGGGCACGGCTGCTTGTTCTTGGTGGCTGGAAGGGGGGGATTTCTCCTCCAGCATCCCGGGCACAAGCGAGAAATTCCCCCCCCCCTTCCAGTCACCGAGAACAAACAACGCTGTCAAAGGAGCGGAGTCCGTGCCAAAGGAATGTCTGCAAGAGACGTGCCGGCCAGGAAGCGGGTGCGCTCCCTTGGGAGAAGGGGTGGGAGGGGGACGATGCTGGCTTGTTCTCAGTGGCTGGAAGGGGGGGGATTTCTCCTGCAGCATCCCGGGCACAAGCAGCAGGGTGAGAACATCTGCACAGCCCCAGGAAAGCAGCAGGGGCAGGACTGCTTGTTCTCGGTGGCTGGAAGGGGGGGATTTCTCGCTTATGCCCGGATTGCTGGAGGAGAAATCCCACCCCCTTCCAGCCACCGAGAGTCCTTCCCCTAGCCACGTTGGACTTCTATGAGTTCAAGCGGCAGCTAAATGAAAACAAACAGGGTAACCAAGCGTGGTTGGGGGCAAGCAAGTCAGCTGGGTTCAATGCCAGAGGGAGAAAAAGAAGGGTTGGCAATCCTCATGCGCCCGGCAGCTGCCTCTTCTTTACCATCCCCCTCCCTCCGCCTAATTTGGCACGAGTCTGAAGTGGTCTGTTGGGGGGGAGGAAGTGAGGCTCCAGAAGAGCAGCAGCAGCAGCAGCTGAAGGGGGAAGGGCAGGAGCAACCGGCCAGCTCGGGCACACCGGGCAGCAGGGCGGGGAGGGAGGCAGGAGCAACCTCCTCCTCCTGCCAGCCTCACGCTCCAGGCAGCATCCAGCATGGCAAATTTCAGGGACTTGCCCTGAACATCAAGGGCCGCAGTTACAAACTAGGGTGCGTGGTGTGGTACTGTGTGTGTGTGGCGCGGCGGCTCGGAGATTGCGAGCCGCCGCACCGTTACTCAGGAGGCTGCTTTCTTCACCGGCTCTGCTCGAGAAGGGCGAAGACCGCTGGGTGGCTTCAAGGGCCCCGGCAATACCCGGCTTCCTGCTGCTGCACGAGATACAAAGGCAAGCGGGCCGCCTTTCCAGCGCTCCTGCCAATGCCGGCGCTCGGCCAGCTCCTCTTTTTCCCTCCGAGCGTGGGCGCTGCCGGGCTGCACTTTCGGCCTGCAAGTCGCGGCCAGGAGGAGGTGCCGCCACTGCCGCGTAAGGCAAGAGTGGCTGGCGGTGGGGTTGGGAGCCAGGCCGAGTGGGGCAAGCCAGCTTGCAGTCCCTGAGAGGGGCGGGCTGCGCAGGCTGCGCCCGCTCATGCCCAGAGCGGAGAATTGGTCCAAGGGTGGTGCGCCAGCAACAGCAGGCTGGGCGGCTCGCTCCTCCGCGGTCCTGCTGGCTGGCTGGCTGGCTGCTGCCCGGAGCGCGAGGCTGGCAGGAGGAGGAGGAGCAATAGCAATAGCAATAGCAGTTAGACTTATATACCGCTTCATAGTGCTTTACAGCCCTCTCTAAGCGGTTTACAGAGTTAGCATATTGCCCCCAACAATCTGGGTCCTCATTTTACCCACCTCAGAAGGATGGAAGGCTGAGTCAACCTTGAGCCGGTGAGATTTGAACCGCTGAACTGCAGCTAGCAGTCAGCTGAAGTAGCCTGCAGTGCTGCACTCTAACCACTGCGCCACCTCGCCGCCGCTGCCTCTGCAAAGGCAGGCCATTCGTGCCCGCAAAGGTTGATCCAAAATGGGGTGCGGGGGCGCATGCGCAGTGGGTGCACGCATGCGCAGTGTGGGCGCATGCGCATGTGGGCGGTGCGCGTGGGTGTGTGTGCACGCATGCACAGGGAGCCGCGCATTGCATTATGGGTGCTGGCATGCAGGAGTGCTGGCATGCACACATGCGCGTACTTTTGGCACACGGCAACAAAAAGGTTCGCTGTCACTGCGCTAGGGGTTATTTGTTGTGCTAACAGAAACTGATCTATTCTTGCTTGCCAATTTTCGGGGCCCATTCTAGTTAATGCTTCCTTAGTGGACCTTACCATTCGTTCTACTTGTCCATTTCCAGCCGGGTGAAAAGGAGCGACAAAGGCATGTCTGATTCCTAGTTCTGCTAGGAAAGATTTGAATCGCCTTGCCGTGAATTGTGCCCCATTGTCGGATACCAGAACGTCTGGTAACCCATGGGTGGTGAAGACCTTCCTTAATGGTCCCTTCCAACTCTATTAATCTGTATCTGTATCTGTATCTGTATCTGTATCTGTATCTGTATATCACTACACCATTCATTTTTTTTAACTATCAAGTTACCACCCTAGAATCAACTCTACTTTATGTAGAACAATCCAACAAGACGCAACTCAGTGTTGTATCTGTATCTGTATCTGTATCTGTATCATCTATCTGTAATGCCCTGATTGTTGCTTCGGCTGATGTGGTGGTCATTAGAGTTATTTCCAACCATTTAGAATACGCATCTACAATGATTAGGAATGTTTGACGTTGTACAGGTCCTGCAAAATCAATGTGTATTCTTGACCATGGTCCCTTTGGGTTTTCCCATTCCCTTATGGGGGCCCTGGGTGGTGCTGGTCTGGATTCTTGGCATGGTGTGCAAGTGTCCATCCATTCTGTGATGTCTTTATCCATAGTTGGCCACCATGTGTAACTTCTGGCTAATGCCTTCATTCTAACAATGACCGGGTGCCCCACGTGCAATGTTTCTAATACCTGTTTTATCAATTGTTCTGGTACAATTACTCTCTCCCCCCACAACAAACATCCCTTTAATGTTGGTAGTTCATATTGTTTGGTTTGGAATGTCTTGAGTTCTTCCCCTATTGTTTCCTGTGGCCACCCCCTCAACACCCAGTTCAACACTCTTGACAAGGTTTTGTCTTTTGCTGTGTGTGTCGCTATCTCAGCTGCTGTGACCGGGCTGGTTTCACTGACGTCGATGAGTAGTATGTGTGCGACAGAGGCAGGGTCTTCTATGATTTCTTGAAGAGGGCAGTGGCTGAGGGCGTCTGCGTTGGCAATGTGTTTTCCGGGTCGGTATATGAGTCTATAGCTATATGCTGCTAGGAAAATTGTCCACCTCAGCATTCTTGGGGACATGAATGTGGGGGTTGGGTGGTCCACTGCAATTATGGCCAGCAACGGCTTATGATCTGTAATAAGTTCAAAAGTCCTTCCATATAGATAATCATGGAAACGCTTTACTCCAGCGACTGCAGCCAGCGCTTCCTTGTCCAGCTGGCCGTAATTTCTTTCCGCGGTGGACAGTGTTTTAGAATAAAATGCAATGGGGGCTTCAGTTCCATTCGGCAGCCGGTGGCTGAGGACAGCTCTGACTCCAAAAGGGGATGCATCACAGGTTAATAAAAGGGGAAGAGTCTCATTATATTGTATGAGGACGCTATCAGATGACAGTAAGTTCTTAACAGCTGATAAGGCATTTACTTCTTTGTGTCCCCAGGTCCAATTTGCCTTCTTCCCCAGCAGTCTGTGTAAAGGCTCAGCAATGGTCACCTTCTGTTTTAAAAAAATACTATAGAAGTTTAATAGTCCGAGGAATGCTTGGAGCTCTGTTTGATTTTTTGGTGTAGGGGCTTCCTTTATAGCTTTAACTTTACTTCCCGTTGGGTGTATCCCTGAACCATCAATTAAGAAACCCAGAAATTCAACTTGTGGCACCCCTATTTTGCATTTTTCTTTTTTAACTTTGAGTCCCCTTTTTTTGGAATCTCCTCAAGGTTTCTTTAAGCCAGTTAATTGTTCTTTGTTGTCCCCGAACACAAGGACATCATCAAAATAGGGTACCACTCCTGGAATTTCCTGTAGGAGGCGTTCCATCATACTCTGAAACAATCCAGGCACCTCACTTACTCCAAATTGCAGGCGGTTGCATTTAAATGACCCGCAGTGCGTTACAATTGTTTGAGCTTCTGCGGTGGCTTCATCTACCGGCAGTTGCTGATAGGCTTGTGCTAGATCTAATTTAGTGAATATTTTACCCTTTCCTAACAAATGCAGCAGGTGCTGGACGACTGGCACTGGGTAGGCACTCTGCTGTAACGCTTTATTGAAGGTGCATTTGTAGTCCGTGCAGATGCGGATTGACCTGTCAGGTTTAATGGGGGTGACTATTGGGGTCTCCCATTTGGTATGGTCAACCGGTTCCAATACCCCTTGAGCAATTAGCTTGTCTAATTGCGCATCTATTTTGGCCCGGAGAGCAAGAGGAACCCTTCGGGGCTTGAGTCTTACAGGAGCAATATTAGGGTCTAGATTAAAGGATATAGGTTTCCCCTTATACTTGCCTTCCATTGAACATGCCCCCAATCTCAGTTAGTAGTTCCTCAAATTCATCTCTTTGGATGGTGTTGATGCCGGTTACCCCTAAACCCAGGGGTCTGAACCATTCTATGCCCAGCAACCTGGAGCTGTTACTATCCACGATGGTCAGCTGCAATTTTCTGCAAAATTCTTTAAATTTGACTTGCACGGTCGCTCTCCCCAACACTGGGATGTTTTTTCCTTGAAAGTCATTCAATGTGATCCGCTGGGGCTGTAGTTGTTTTTTCTCTAAATTTGAGATGAGTCCCTTGATGGTTCGCCAGGACACGATGGAGAAGAATGAGCCCGTGTCTAGCTCCATGGTACAAGGAAGTCCCTCAATGTTAACGGTGATATGGAATTTTTCTACATCGCATGCATCGGAATGCCCCACAGTTGTCTGATGGATTTCCCTTGCTTCAGGGTATTGTTCCTCCCTTCTCTTATTCTTCTGGAATCCCAATCTGGGGGCACTTTGGCTTGTTGGAGAGGCTGGTTGCCTTGGTTGGAAAGGGATAGGTTGGGTGGCTCTACACGCCTCTGTTATATGTCCCTTCCATTGGCAGATTGCCTCTTTTAATCTACAAATGGACCTGGCATGGCTCCCCATACAGCCTGCATACCGGAATGATCTTAGCTCTGAATCTCTATAGCCTACCTTCTTTTCAGACCGTATATGATGGACTTTGTCCTCTCCATCTGTATTTTCCTCTCTTTTGGGGTCCACTTGTTGTCCGTCGAATGCCCTTCATGTGAGGTGGACACTGCTTGCCTTTCGTATATTGGCTACAGATTTATCGGATGATTCTGCTGCTCGGGCTTCTTCTAGGACATCTTTGAAAGTGGCTCCCCTTCTTATTAGCAGTTTTTTCTGTAAGTTCAGGTGTCTCATTCCCAAAATTATCTGGTATTTCATCATTTCTTCTGGATTTATGAACTCGCATTCGGCTGGGAGTTCTCTTAATCTGGAAACAAAATCATTTATCGTCTCAGCTTCCCTCTGTCACCTGTTGTAGAATTTGTTTCGGCTCACCATCGGCGAGGCTGTTGGTGCATAATGTTCCTTTAGTGTATTCTGTAATGTTGTCCAAGGTACTGTTTCTATGTCCGCTGGGGCCGATAATGTTTGAACCATCTCATAAATCTTCGGTCCGCAATAGCTTAGGAAAAGTGCCTTTTTCCTATTGTCCGATAGGTTTTGATACTCATTAGCCTCCAGGAACATTTTAAAATGACCCATATAGGATGACCATTTCTCGGTTAGATACAGATACAGATAAACAGAGTTGGAAGGGACCTTGCAGGTCATCCAGTCCAACCCCCTGCCCAAGTAGGAGACCCTACATCTGCCTCTACCTAGGATAGAACTCACAACCTCCTGATTGTGAGGCAAGAGCTCCACCTCTAGGCCACAGCAGCGGTATTTGGGTCGAAAGGTGCTGGTGCTGGTGGAGCGTTAGTAGTCATCATGGAGGGTCTGATGCAAAGGTTTTGTTCGTTGCCAAAAAAATGGCCGTGGATGCCATGCGGTGGATGGTCAGCTCTTTGTCTGGTCATTGTCCTTTGTTCTCTTCAGCATCCCACCTTTGTGGCCAGTGTTAGATGTGGGCTTGAATGAAGAGGCAGGACGCCACTTTACTTTCAGCACTTTATTCAGCAGTTGGAATCTCCGAAAAACATGCCGGCTGGTAGACAGCGCCCTCTTTTAAAGGGCTCTGTCAATCAGACCGGCCACTGACAGTGCTGTATTTTCCCGCCGCTCAAACGGACCAATGAGTGGCGGGTATGCTAATTCAGCTCCTTCCTTTGAATATCTAACACTATTGAGAGCCAAACCCCTACAAAAGTGCAGGAATCTATTGATCAGCTTCCAATCTGCGAACTAACACCCTTCAAATATTCTGCTCAGGAATACTCAGGTTTGAATTCTTACTCTGGAAATTGGGAAGACTGTTTTAGCAAGATTCACTCCCCAATAATACAGATGGGGAATTAATGTTGTATATTCCATTATTCTGTTAATGGAATAGCAATAATTTAGGGACTGTACACAAATAAGTGCTTGATGAGATTTTAAGGTCCAGAACCTGGTTAATTTTGAAAAGCTAAGTACGGTCAAGCTTCCATGTTCAAGTTTCTGTCTCTTGCAAAACTAAGTGTTCATGATTAGTCCTGCACTCCCCCAAGACAAATAAGTGGCTGGAACAATCTTCACGGATCCTTAAAGGAGGTGAGCTTTGACTGCTGTATGCATACAGTTCCCCCCCTTCTTTCCTTTGGTGTAGTTCTCGCTTCTTGCATGGGAAGCTTCTTGCTCTGTTTCTGTGGTGATGAGTGAATCCTCAGGAGGCCCGAACAAAGGAAGAAGTTAGGAACAATCATCATGGAGAAAGTCTATCGATGTGATCACTGGGGTGAAAAATGACTTGATGGTGCATAATCAATGAAAAAATCTTGCAGCTGCCTTAGGTAGAGATGGAACAACATGGTTTTCAGTTTCATGTCACTAAATGGCACACTATAGATAAGCAATGCCCATGATAGACAACTGTAGAATAGAGTACAGCAGAGTGTTGGTAATTGAGGCCAAAAGAGTTGAAACATTTGAACAGTAGATTCCCAGAGAGGATTTGGAGGAAAAGAGGAGAACAACAGGAGAACTTCCACTTCTGGCTCTCCGCTGAGAGGGGAGAGGCAGGGACCCTCCTGGTCTTCCCAGGGTGGAAGCAGCAGCTGAAAGGTGGAGGAGAGCCCGAAAGCAAGTAGGGCTGTTTGGGTTTCCCCAGGTATAAAAGCAGAGAAGCAATGAGGCTGAAACATGTCAGCTACTAGAGATGTATACTGAAAAAGAATCATAATTAATGTAAGAGGTTTTGGCATCTTTGACATGTTTTATTGTAATATACATGCTTTTTGCTCTTGGTTTTTTTTCAAATGTTGTGTAGCCATTTTATAAATCATAATTAAACTAACCCTTTTATGTGATTCTTATAGGCAAAAGAATGCCATAGAGAGCATAGGAGAACTGAGAATCACAGGCAGCATTAAAATGCAAAGCAAACCAAGGCAGCAATCAAAATCTTATTAGTTCCTCTGGAAAACCCCAAAACTCTTCTTGTTCCCCAGCAGGTAACAGACAAGGGAGAAAAAACCAAGAAGCTGGACAAAATAGAGTATGTGGAAGAAACATATCAAAATATCAAGGGGGATAATTTCCTAGTTCAGAATAAGAGGGAAATATCTGGAAGTCAGTGGGAAGGAAATAGTCACTTGGACAGCCAGATAAGGCAGATTGTAATGCAGGCCTCGCCCTGTGAGAAAGGAAACAGTAACTTGACTCAAACTCCATCCAAGAGGATTCAAAGGATTCAAAGTATTTTTGACGTCATTGAGAATCCAAGAATGTCAGTGGTGGAAAAGATCTACAGATCTGCCTATTGAGGGAAAAGCCCAGATATTGTAGATCACAACGGATTATGCCCGAGAGGATCCACACTGGAGGAAAGCCATATCAGTGCTCCCAATGCAGCAAAAGCTATGGTCAGAAGAGCTCCCTGGTTGTTCATGGAAGGACTCACACCAGAGAGGAGCCCTACCAGCTCAATGGGTAGATTTTGTGGGGAAGAAGATCCAGGTTGGTGTAGTGGTGAAGGCACCAGGTTAGAGACTGGGAAATACTCAGATCCAGTCCCGCCTTAAAATGTGAAACCTTCTGTGCAACTTTGGACAGCCCTATCAGGCCTAGGCCTAAAAGCAGCAAAGGAAACGACTGACTTAAAAGGCATCAAAACCAAACATCTGGTGTAAGGCTCAAGGACGCTGGATGGAAAGCCACGAGTTATAATTCAGTGTTAGGTCAGACATAAAGACGCCTTCCATGAGCTGTGGAATATTGAGAGGCAAAAAGTATATCACGGTAGCTAAGTAGGCTGTCTGGGAGACATTTACCCTGTAAATTACAGCATGCTACCCAGGAAGTGCTTTGTATGCCACCTTGAGTTCCTGAATGAAAAGGGAATCAATAAAAGTTTGGGGTTATTTTATTCCAGATTCCTTCACACAACAGAGCTCAGAGCCAATATCATCAGAATAGAATAGAAATGGAAGGGACCTTGGAGGTCTTCTAGTCCAACCTCCTGCTCAAACAGGGGACCTTAGTAGTAAGAAGTACATACCGTTTTTACTAGATGGTTTAGCCCCG